>SJYA01003206.1:789070-979874 GCA_006410615.1 Neotragus moschatus
TGCACGTAGCAAGCAAGAAGGCAGCTATCTAAACCCAAAGAGAGTGCTTTCACCAGATGCTAACCCCACTGGTACCTTGATCTTGGACTTCTAGTCTCCAAAACCAAGGGAAATAAATCTCTATTGTTTAAGCCACCCAATCTATGGTATTTTGTTATGGCAGCCCAAACAAAGACACTATTAGAGTCTAGCTAAGCTATGTACCCTCTAACTTCTTACTTGGCACAGTGTGTTCTGTTACACTTTGAATTAAATGCATAGTCCCGAACCAAGCTACCAAGCCCCATGATCTGCCCCTGCCTTCCTGTTCAGCCTCATCTTATACCAGCTTTCTCCTCACTCATTATCCTCCAAGCTGTGGTCCATTCAAGAAACAGAAAGAAAGTCAAGTCAGCCTTAGGGTCATCATGTTAGATGTCTGTCACCCTGCTATCCTGTCGTCTCCCACTCCTCCCTGTATTTGCAAGGGTGGTTCTTTGTCATTCAGGTATCATTTTAAATATATTTCAGTCTCAAATACCCAACCAAAAATCATCATCTAGTTATTCTCAGGTCACATCATTCTCTTTTAATTGTTGGCATCATACTTATCAACACTGCTACTACCTCCTTGGTAATGAGGATTTCTTGGACGATTTCTTGCTTGCTCTGATATGCCTACTACTTAAACAGCATTTGGAACAATAAATATTTCTTAAATAAATGGATAGCTGGATGAACAAAAGAATAAATAACATGTAAGAACTGGCAGAGGTAGGGGTTCCCTGAAGGACAACACAAGTAATTAGAACGGTAAGATTCTTTTATTATCTTATGGCACAACCTGGTCCCCTTATATAGAAGTTATTCGGACATCTGGGGGCCTTTCATTTGAAGATGAACTACTTTAATTCACACGTTACGCCTAGAGAGTGCTTTTATTTATTTATATATATTTTTTGTGGCGCCTCCAAATTTTAATGCGTGGAAGCAGACCCACGCACATATATGTACCACTTGACTCATGACAAAGGTGATATTACAGAGCTATAGGGAAAGAATACTCTTTTCAACAAAAGACTAAGTCAACTAGATGGCGAAACAGGGAGCAAAACTAGAATCTTTCCCTCACTATACATCCGTTCAGTTCAGTTCAGTTGCTCAGTCGTGTCCGACTCTTTGCGACTTCATTATACATAATGGCGCTGAAACATGTATACTATCATGTAAGAAACGAATCGTCAGTCTATGTTCGATACAGGATACAGGATGCTTGGGACTGGTGCACGGGGATGATCCAGAGAGTTGATATGGAGTGGGAGGTGGAGGGGGGTTCAAGGTTGGGAACTCATGTACACCTGAGATGGAAAATTTTAATTAATAAAAAAACAATTCAGTTAGCATCAGCTAAAAATATAGTACTATATATTCACAACAAGAAATATTGTTTTAAATCTATAACGAATGTATGTGACTCTGTTAATTAGCTAAGGCATGAAAAATAGTTATTTGGATTTCATAAACGTGTTTAAATTGCATGTTTCATAGACCTCTTGGTTAGTGGTATATGGTAATTAACTTTGATCTAGGCCGTTAAACAGTCTCACAAATAAAAATTTTCTGTAAAAGGAAAAAAAAATGAATGTGAAAAGTAAAATGATAAGGCTTCTGTTAAAAAAAAATTAGGGTAGACAAGGATTTCTTAAACAGGACATAAAAAGCTATAACTGTAAAAGAAAAACCTTGGTTATTATAATAAAACAAAAAAGAAAAACCTTGGTAAAATGAATAATGCTTTTATAGAAAGCTTTTAAATCACTTCCTGATAAACATAGTCCACGGGGTCACAAAAGAGTTGGATACAACTTAGCAACTAAACAACAAACATCATCCCTAAGCTTCCTACTGCATAAGCAATAACACTTAAAACTAAGCGGTGTTATAGAAATAATGTGTAAGACTTGACTTTGCTATTTTATCTTTTAAATTGATTTATTTAAAAAAACTTTTTAGTATCTGCTACTTTGGCCACATCATGCGAAGAATTGACTCATTGGAAAAGACTCTGATGCTGGGAGGGATTGGGGGCAGGAGGAGAAGGGGAAGACTGAGGATGAGATGGCTGGATGGCATCACTGACTCGATGGACGTGAGTCTGGGTGAACTCCAGGAGTTGGTGACAGACAGGGAGGCCTGGCGTGCTGCGATTCATGGGGTCGCAAAGAATTGGACACGACTGAGCCACTGAACTGAACTGAACTGAACTGATGTATAGTCACCACGTAGAGACTGAAATTTTGACAGTTAGCAGGAAAAAGACTCTTTTCTTTAGAGAACCTGTAAGTAAGAAGATGCATGATGCGGAAGCAACTGCATGTAGTTGGGCACAGTTCCTTGGCAGAATACGAAATGCTTTTATCTGGTTTTCTAAGTTTTAACTTGGTAAAAATTACATTCATTAGCTAATCTATGTTTCTCAAAAGATGTATATTCATAAAATAATCCCTCGAGTAACAGTGTTTTAGAGTCATGAAAAATTAAAAAAGAAAATGTGTGTTATCTTACTTTTGAACAGTCTATGAACAGATCTATTTAATTTGAAAATTTCTAGTCAAGCATTGTGCTGCCTTGAGCAAAACTTTTAATAGCCTGCTGCCTCAATTTCTTAATCAGGAAAACAGATTAACAAAATAAACATCTCATTTGCAAACCAACTGGATATAATAAACGTAAAGTCGCGATCTTTTCACAAACCTAGTTTTATAAAGAGCACTGATGATGAAGTGTGTGATAGAATAAAAAGTGATACCCCCTCAATGATGTGATGACTGTTTATTACCATCTCTCTAGGAAAGAAAGAAAAGACTTCTTGGAAGACAGACACTGGGGTATTGAAACCAACAGCTCTTTGAATTGCATAAAGTCTCAATCAGAAGCGGATATCAGTTCAACTCCATGGTTTCCTATCACTGCTCTCTTCTGTATAACATCTTAGATGGCTTTCCTGAAATGTAACAAGGAAAAAAAATGGCCTTGAAGTTGGCCACGGTGGAAATACTGACACCACAGAATTTGGCCAACATTAGAAATCAAGGTTTTGCTCTCAGTCACTCTTTCTGTCTCCCCAGCTCCCACTGAAGAGCTGCTCATTAAACCACATCACTGATTCCAGTCCTCAGATGCATGTAGAAATCCTGTCTCCTACCATTAGAAACACATGTGCACATATCACTGGGATCCCTGGGGTAATGACAGTGGAATGAAGTTTCAGAAAGATCGGGATCCGATGTTCTGAGATGGAATCCAGCTTGTGAAATCACACACCATTTATGAGACCTGCCAGCCTGCAGAATGGAGTCTTCCCAGAGACATAGGAAAGAAGGATGGGAGGGAGGGAGGGAGGGAAAGATCCATTTCTTCCCTAAAAGTGACTATTTCTCGCTTATATACCCCAGAATCTGAAAGTACTCTAAGCCTGGAAAACTCCCTTAGCTATAAAGATGGCTGATTAAACTACATTCCTCTTAATTAAAGTAAAAGATAGTTTTAAGTGAAACTAGGAAGCAGATTCTGTATTTGAAAGAGCACTGGTGCACAGATTTGAATATTACCCTCCATAAAGACAGCCCATTGTGCTAACAGCCAAGCAGTCAACACTACATTATCTCTGATGCATGCTTTCATCCATTCACACACAAACACAGTAATTTATCACAGAGAGCCACTTCCGCACACCCCATAGCCAGGGCATGGGAAGGGGGCTTAGTGAATAGGAAACAAAAATGCAAATCTAAAGATGTACTATTTTTAGATCACAGCACCACTTGAGTCTAGGACCAGAGTAGGTCTGTCACTGCGTTTCCTGCCCCTTGCCGAGGCCAGAAGTCCTTCATGTCTCTGTATTTGTATTTACATAAAGGTGTAACCTCCACATGTCAATCTCTTACCTTTTAGTAACTAGTATGATGCATTGAAAAGAACTGGCCTTAAGAACCAGGCAGTTCAGATGCAAAAAGACAGAAAGCCCAGAAATAAACCCATGCACCAATGGGTACCTTCTTTGTGTCAAAGGAGGCAAGAATAATGCAATGGGGCAAAGACAGCCTCTTCAATAAATGGTGCTGGGAAAACTGGACAGCTACATGTAAAAGAATGAAATTAGAACACTTCCTAAAGCCATACACAAAGAGAAACTCAAAATGGATTAAAGACCTAAATGTAAGACCAGAAACTATAAAACTCTTAGAGGAAAACACAGGCAGAACACTCGACGACATAAATCAAAGCAAGATCCTCTATGACCCACCTCCTAGAGTAACAGGAATAAACACAAAAGTAAACAAGTGGGATCTGATTAAACTTAAAAGCTTTTGCACAGCAAAGGAAACTATAAGCAAGATGAAAAGACAACCCTCAGAATGGGGGAAAATAATAGCCCATGAAACAACTGACAAAGGATTAATTTCCAAAATATATAAGCAGCTCATAAACACAATACCAGAAAAACAAACAACCCAATCAAAAAGTGGGGAAAAGACTTAAACAGACGAGACATGCAGACGGCTGACACACACAGGAAAAGATGCTCAACCTTGCTCACTATTAGAGAAATGGAAATCAAAACTACAATGAGATATCACCTCACTACTGGTCAGAATGGCCATCACCAAAAAGTCTACAAAAAATAAATGCTGGAGAGGGTGTGGAGAAAAGGGAATACTCTAGCACTGTTGGTGGGAATGTAAATTGATACAGTCACTACAGAAGACAATATGGAGATCCCTTAAAAAACTAGAAAGAAAACCACCATATGACCCAGTAATCCCGAAACCGAAACCGAAAAAGGCACATGTACCCCACTGTTCATTGCAGCACTATTTACGATAGCTAGAACATGGAAGCAACCTAGATGCCCATCAACAGATGCATGGATAAAGAAGTTGTGTTACATAAACACAATGGAATATTACTCAGCCATAAAAAAGGAACACTTTTGAGTCAGTTCTAATGAGATGGATGAACCCAGAACCTATTATACAGAGTAAAGTAAGTCAGAAAGAGAAAGAGAAATATTGTATTTTAACGCATATATACAGAATCTAGAAAAATAGTACTGAAGAATTTACTTACAGGGCAGCAATGGAGAAACAGACATAGAGAGTAGACTTCTGGACATGGGGAGTAGGGGATGAGAGGGTGAGATGTACGGAGAAAATAACATGGAAACTTACATTACTGTATGTAAAACAGACAGCCAACGGGCATTTCCTGTATGGCTCAGGAAACTCAAACAGGGGCTCTGTATCAACCTAGAGGGGTGGGTTGGGGGGGGAGAGATGGGAGGAAGATTCAAAAGGGGGATATATGTATACCTATGGTTGATTCATGTTGAGGTTTGACAGAAAACGAAATTCTGTAAAGCAAGTATCCTTCAATAAAAAAAGTAAACGCTTGTGGCTGATTTATGTCAATGTATATGGCAAAACGAATACAGTACTGTAAAGCAAAACAAACTAGAAAATTTTTAAAAAAAGTAATTAAATAAATTTTTTAAAAAAAGAACCAGGCATTTCTAAATGTTGGGTTAAAATCCTGCCTCTTTGAATAGATGGATGTCATTGGAAAGTCAGATATTTAATCTGAAATTTTTTCTTACCCTTCAGTTGGGAATCACAACATCATAACCTCACAAGGTTATCATGGAAATAACCCCCATGAAGGACAGGGCATATTGCACAATACACAATAAATCCTCTGAAGGAGTCCTCCACTCTTCCCTTCTCTTATCTTTACTTCCTGTCCAAAATGAGGGATCCATTCTTAACTTGTTAGGACGAGAACATAATGGCTACAGGCCAGTTAGTGAAAACATCCAGATAATTAGCCCAAAGAGGGATTTTAATTTGAATCTTATTTATTATTCAATGTACAGTTGATTATTCTTTAAAAAAAACAATAACAACAACTATGCTTTACATAAAATATCCCCTTCAGTGACCTTGCTTGGGTTTTTTTTGTTTCTAGCTTGGGAAAAAAATCTGGAAGCTCTTTTAATAAGACGGCTGCAGAAAATGAGAGTTCACCGTTCCTGACTAGAGACAACCTCAGTAATTATGCAAAAGGAAGGAAATAATTACCATTTTATAATATTCCTATCACACAGGATGCTATTATGTGCTTTATCAACATTTACATTGAATTCTCCCATAGCTATGGGGTTAAGACAATAACAGCAATTAACAACAAAGGCATTAATACAAATAACACACATCTTTCATTCCACACCTTTCTCCTGGGGATTCTAAATGCTTTTCACATATTAGTGTACCAGCCTTAGAGGAAATGAGCTACAACAGGCCACAGGTTTGCACGAAATCAACATGGAAATTGATGCAACTAGAGAGAGAGGTTCAGTAAAACAGGAGATCCTTCTCTGAAGCTCTTTTCATCCTCTTGAATGGCCCCTGGGCATTAGACTTTATGGATATTTCACTCAACATGGAGATAAATATACAATTTGCTATCCTGAAGCACTTTATGGGTGATAAAAGGAATTGTGGGAGAGGAGATGCTTTTTCATAAGTTCAAAATACTTAGACAGTAATGCAGCCTATTTCTATACAGCCCTAATTTCCAGTTGTTTAAGAGTTTTTATACTTATTCCTCAATCCTCTTTTTGTATATAGTTTTTTCCAACATGTTATTTTATATTGAAGTACAGCCAATGAACAATGTTGTGATAGTTTCTGGT
Organism: Neotragus moschatus; assembly: GCA_006410615.1. Lineage (NCBI taxonomy): Eukaryota > Metazoa > Chordata > Mammalia > Artiodactyla > Bovidae > Neotragus > Neotragus moschatus. The sequence continues at coordinate 795,801 of SJYA01003206.1, forward strand.
GGACAGCAAAGGGACTCAGCCACACATATACCTGTATTGAAAATGGGACCATCGGTGCGTTTTTCACTTGCAGGTTTGATTTTTCAAGATATTACTATTTCATAATGGGGAACCATGCCCACCAAATACACTTGTAGGTACCAACATCTTTATCAAAGAATTTATCATTAACTTTTGATAGCAATTGTATTTGGAAATTAAAGGTCTGATTTGTACCTTGTATAAGGACTTAGCTCATTTATTTGCTGACCTTCCTTTTTTGTAACAAATATTTTTTAGCAACTCCACCTTTTAAAGGGCTCGAATTTAGATATTTCATCTAGGAAGGTAACCTGCAAACTGCCTTAAAACAAAGCAATGACCTGAGTCCTCTTTCACTGGGCCCTTCCTTCTCCCAACACTTTTCCCCTCCATTTCTAAAATTTAAAGAATATTCCTCCACAAATATTTAAGGAAAGTTAGAAAGGAATGAGACTGGGATTTGACTAAATTTGAAACTCTAAGTCTCTTACTTAGAGACTTAGGGATGGGATTTGAAAGAATATCTTGATAGGTTACTCATCTATAATCCTCTTTGTCTGAGACAGGCATTTACATCTAAACTGTCTATTTCAGCCCAGTTAGTCTACAGCATAGATTCTTGCTCACATCAACATGAAAGGTTATGTTCCCTTAGCTTCTTGGAGGGATTGCTTTAGCAGCTCTGAACTTGAAACAAGACCAATGCAGATGGTTTCATGGTGGCTGGGTCCAAATGCTGATCCCAATATCAACACTAATTCAAATGAATATTAAAGAAAAGGAGCAATTTACTTAATAGCTCCTCAAATGTATGACTTTCAAAGTTTTTAATTAAAACTCAAAACCAAAAGAAATCTTTCGCTTCCTTTTACCCAATGTTAATCTGAAAAAATGCACTTTATCCAAGATATCTGTGAAATTTTCTCCTTGATTTTTGCACTGCCGAATGTTGTAAATTAGGACGTAATTTAACAGATCATTTGCTTTTTTTGTTTAATTTTGCTTCTCATAATCTGAGGCTTAGGGAAAAGACCTAGTATATCCATGAACCATGTGTAAGGAAACAGGAAAGGGCAGAATACAGGACTGCAGAACTGGAAAGTGACAAAGAGGAGAACTTCTAGGCACAGAAAGTCCTTTTATTTGGAAATCTGAATAAATGATAACATCAAATTGCTGTATAACTAAAATTACTACCAAGCTCTGAGTTCTTAAATTTTTAAACGGTAAGAACACAGAATTTACAAGGTGATGGATTATCGTAATTGAGGATACTAAAAGCTGGCAAAGAAATCATTTCTTGTCATCCAAAAAATTTTACATCTGAAAAAGGCTGAGGTCTGTAAAGTCCTTAAATAAATCATGCCGTATGTCTTATTTGGGGTAATTAGCCTTGCAGATTTTTTTTGAACAACATAGAATGTTTAATGCACATGTGTGTATACACACACACAAATACACATCCATTATACACATGTATTATTTAAGCCAACATATTAATTATATCTATACTTATTTTTGTCATAGTCAGGGGAAGCCTTTTCTGTCTATAACCTGTATTAATTAATTACTAATTAATTTCTGATTTGTTATGGCTTGAATTGTGTCCCCCTCAAAGGATATGAGGCAACTCTAACCTCTGCTATCTATGAAGGAGCTCTAATTTGAAAATAGGATCTTTGTAGATATAATTAAGTTTAGATGAAGTCATTAGGGTTGGCCTTAAGTTAACAAGATTGACGCTCTTATAGAAAAGGAAAATGCCACGTGAAGACAGAGACAATGAGTAAGAATACCCTTTGAGGGCCAAGGCCGAGACTAGACGGATGCAGCTATGAGATAAACACCAAGGCTCCCTGGCTACAACTAGAAGCTCGTGAGAGGCACACAGAGGAACACGGCCCTACTGATCCCTTCATTCCAGACAGCAGGCCTCCACAACTATGAGAAAATGCATCTATCTTCTTGCAAGACACCCAGTTTGCGGCACTTTGTTTTGGCCATCCTAGGAATCTAATCTACAATCCAATTGGCCGTTCAACACATACTTCTCTAGTATCTTGTATGGGCTTGAGATCGTGTTAGCTGCCGGAGTCTTACAGTACTGAGTTATCCAGATTATGAATGTGCCTTTGTGGAGGAAAAGCAATCAGATAAAACATCTGAGGACAATTCAGGTTTGTAGGAGCACCAATCAGAGGCTTCTAATAGAGGACCACGGAAGAGCTCCCAGTGACAGTAACCTGATGTGAAATCTGGAACAATGAGTGGGAGTTCAGTGGAGAAGCCTCTTCCAGACCAGGAGAAGCACATACATGACCAGGATCTGAGCGGCTTCAATGTTCAGTGCACTGTTTAACCTGTCAGGAGAGAGACAGGCCAGCCAGAGATGAAGAGCACCTATGGCCAAGGGCTTTATAAGACATTTGAGGCATTGCAACTTCCACTCTATGGGAGGGAGACATATGCATTTTAGTAAGGGGTTGCTATGCCACATATACATTGAGAAGGACTATTCTGATTATGGACTTCCCTGGTGGCTCAGACGGGAAAGCGTCTGTCTGCAATGTAGCAGACCCGGGTTTGATCCCTGGGTTGGGAAGATGCCCTGGAGAAGGAAATGGCAATCCACTGATTATGGCACGGAAAATGCATTGGGAGGTGAGAGAAGACTGGACACTAGCAGTCCGCATATTGGGAGAACGGATAGAATTCAAGTAGCATTTTGATATGCTGTTATCCATTGTTTAAATTCCGAAAGCACTTTCACATCTAATTTTATGTTTGGCCCCCAGCAAACTCCAGAGATAAACTAAACAGGAACGACCTCCCCTCCTCTACCTTGGCACCAACTGTCACAGCAAAATAATTTGACGAGAATCACACAGCTGGTTGACAATGAACCTGGGACCACAAACATGTCATCTTCTCGCCCTCCATTCTATAGGCGTGCACAGTGCCCACTAACGAAAACTATGCTGCCGTCATGGGGAAGTCATCACTGTATAAAGCTAGAATGAAGTACAGGGAAGATCACTCAGTCCTCAACAGCGGGCGGAGAGTGTCTGGCAAAGGCTCGTCCCTGTCCCTCAAGCACATATGTGCACAGCGCCACCAAGTGGAGGAAAATATATCTCGAGCTCAGGTTGGAAGAAACCTACACATTCCAGGGTACGGATTGGGGAAAAGAAGAATCTTATCATGACATTACCTCTGACTATATGACTTTACGTATCTATCCTTCATTAGATGAGCCATCAAAAACTGCTGATGGAGAGGAAGAGAAAGGAAGAAGGAATGTTCTTAAACCAGGTCTGGCTATCCCACTGATGATGCAGCCACTAAGCAGAAAGAAAAGACAACTGTGTGTTCTCACCTACACCCAAATCAGCTCCTATTTTCAGCTCCTTCTTTATGTTCACTTGACTGTGTGCTCACTGGAAGACTGGGAACTACAGAAGCCTTTATTTCCTATCGATTTGGTTGAAGGCACACTTTGACCTCCAGGAAAGCCTAAGATCTCATGCTTCTAACTTTGGAAATATACGCATGCGTGTGTGCCCACGTACCTATCCACATATTTCACTCCAAAGAGAGGAGCCCCCAAACAGAGTAAGGACCCACCCTCTGGGGAAGGGTGAAGTATAAGGAATGAAGTAAAAAGCTCTCTCTTCTCTTGCTTTGGGTAAACATGCTGTATCTTCTTTCCTTCCCAGGTTCACCTTTGGTGACAAAGGTCTGTAGCCATCCTCTTCCTGGAAGACTCTTTGGAAGGCCTAGTAGCTTATGCTGGGGCCACAGGAAGTGAAGATATGGAGAGCCATTCCTGGAAAGGGAAATGGCTACCCACTCCAGTATTCTTGCCTGGAGAATCCCATGGACAGAGAAAGAGTCAGACACGACTGAGCAACGAACACTTCCACTTTCATGGAGGCTAAAATGAGGCTAAAACTGCCCTAAACCTTTGCTTCCATGCTTCTTGTTGCAACTGAAGAGGTAACATCCAGAAAGCCAAGTTCAGTGTGCTGGTCTGGCAAGAAGTCCAAAGAAACAAGAGATCCAGTTGTCTTACGTTCCAGACTTTCAACTCAGGAGGCAAAGGAACCCTCCATTGACCATCCATGGCCCTGCCCTGATCCTTAGGATAGGAAACTACGTATATGTTTGCGACCAACTCAATCCATCAGGGTGTTCATTCATCTGCAGTGTCCTCTCTGTGTGTGTCTCCTCGGGGACTAAACAGAAGATGTCTGGTGAGGACTTGGAGATGTGGGATGTAGCCCATCCTGTCCTTAGAGATTTTCTGCTCATGTGACTTGAAAAGCTCTTTCCCAGCTGCTTGTTCATTGAAGGGAAGCCATGGAAGCCGGCAAGGCACAGTTAAGACACTGTGATGTTGGAAATACAGTGATTTGTACTTGGCAGAGAGAAAATTGAAGAGGTAAACATATTGCTGGAAAAAAACAAACCATCAGCACAATGGAAAATCAGGCTCCTTCTCCAAGGCTTCAGCTTTAGGAATCAATGCCACTATGGGCTGGGCTGTTGTTTGCCTTAATGAAGGACTTTAGAGGGGCTGAAGTCACCAGTTGGATACAGCCAGTCAGGGCAAACCTTGCCTCTGCAGGACAAACTGGCTGATTAGGGCAGCCCTGGAGAATAGCATTCTGTAGCCAACACTGCCATTTGGATGAGAAAGTTCTAAACCCCAACAGCTGTGATGATGAATGATCCTTCCACACTCTTTGGAAGGTGCGGAGACATTAACCTTGTATCTTGGCCAAACATCATCATATTATATTTTCCTTCCTTAAATCTGCCCTCTCTGCCCCCAGCAAGAGCAGCTGGACAGCACAGGTTGTTTGCTTCCCAGCCCCTGAAGTCAAAGCGTGGTTGTTGCCTAATAGCATTTTAAGGTGGATTAAGCGGTTATGCTTTCTATCATATCATCTTAATGGGAAGGGTTCTAATTCAGTGATAGCCTTTATCTTTCACAAGATCCAGAGAAAATGTGTAACACTCACAAATTGCTGGAGTTTCTTTTCAAGCATTATCTTCATTCATTCAACAGTTACAGAATATCTACTAGCCTAGTTCTGGAAAGATACAAAGATGGGCAAGGGAGGGTTCTTGCCTTGCCCTAAAAATAAGAATGTAAAGAATTAGAAAGGATTCTAGGAGAGGAGTATCCAGGGCACAGTGGAAGGATAGAGGAAAGAAGGATAGACTCTACTTTAAAAAAGGAAAGTCTCAACACGCTAAACGAAAAACATCCCGTAATCAATAAATCACAAAATATCAACAGGACCTAATCATCTTATTGTGATGAGATTTATTTTTTCAAGAAAAGTTAGATACTAAGCCATAATACAATCATATGCCGGGGACATTGATGCAGCTGATAAAGAGGAGAGAAAGAGAGACAGGGAGGAAGGGACATGGGGAAGTCAATGGTAGTGAAGATGAATTCTCTCTGCTCAAAGGACTGGAGAGCATAGTAACATGAGCTACAAAAAGAAAGACGAGCTGGTGGTGGGGTGAGTAGGTAGAATATTTCATCAAGAAAACAAGTAAATGAGAATCAATAAAGAGGTACATAAAGTTGAAATAGAGAAGACAGATTGTGTCAGACTATCATAGTTGTTTAATGTCAGACTAAGGAGTTTAGACTTGATTTTCCACAGTAGATTTTTATAACTTTTTGAGTAGGGGACTGATGTCAACTCTGGAAAGAAGTTGGAATGGATAATTTTGGTGATCTATGTATCATCTGTCAACAAAATGCAGAAATGATTCCTAAAGAGTGAGATTCCAGGCAGCAATCGCTCATGGAAATTCAAGGGTATAAAGATGAAAGCCTGGAAAGCATCACAGGGAAGAGGGCTTGGTAATGACAGGCCTGTTGCGTGACCTCTGCAAGTGATGATGACTGTAAATTTCTCAGAGTGTCATTTTCACATCTGTACAATGGGGATAACAGTAGAGCTTATCACGCAGGCTAAGAGAATTAAATTAGGCCGTGTGGGTAAAGCACTTTGCTAGTTCTCATACATCAACTGTGAGTACCTAAGAAATGCTTCCCAGGTCACCTGGCGGTCAAGAATCCACCTGCCAATCCACCAGGAGACATGGGTTTGATCCCTGGGTCGTGAAGATACCCTGGAGAAGGAAATGGCAACCCTCTCCAGTATTCTTGCCTGGGAAATCCCACGGACAGAGGAGCCTGGCAGGCTACAGTCCATGAGGTCACAAAGAGTCGGACATGACTGACTGGCTAAAACAACCAACAACCTAGGAAATATGCACTGCTTCTGATGTGGGGATAGTTATTGCTGCCTTTGAAACATGGAAGAAGGGTTTCATGAAGCTTACTGGAGTGGAAGAATTAACAGGGTAGTGTGCCTAACTGAAATAATTGATTCAAATTCACTTCACAGATACAGTGAACGGCCTATGACTGCAGAACAGGGTCGGGAGCACAAAGGGGTATCAGTGGAAGCCTTGACAAACTCAGACTTCAACCTAGTGTCAGGCTTCAAGAATTGTCCATGAAGAACCAAGTATACAGCATGCTTATCAGAAGCACCAATTAATTCGTGGGAACATTGAAACACTATGTTTGGCTCTAGAGATCGATGTGTCATTGTGCAAACTCGGTGCATGGCTAAAGAATGCTTTGAAAGGAGGCAAAATAATGAAGGAATGAAATGCAAAGGCTTTGAAGTTAAAGTACTACCAGGTCCCCCAGCTTATACTCAATTAGGTTGCCACATGTCATTTATGCAAAATTTCATTATACCTAACGTGCATTATGGAGGGTTTCTGGAATGGAGGGAAAAGAGAGAAAATGAATTTAAATGTCCCAACTTCTATTCAATGGCACCCCACTCCAGTACTCTTGCCTGGAAAATCCCATGGATGGAGGAGCCTGGTGGGCTGCAGTCCATGGGGTCGCTAAGAGTCGGACATGACTGAGAGACTTCACTTTCACTTTTCACTTTCATGCATTGGAGAAGGAAATGGCAACCCACTCCAGTGTTCCTGTCTGGAGAATCCCAGGGACGGGGGAGCCTGGTGGGCTGCCGTCTATGGGGTTGCACAGAGTCGGACACGACTGAAGCGACTTAGCAGCAGTTAGCAGCAGCAGCAACTTCTATTCATAAATAATTTTATTTCTTTAGTTTAAGGATGTTTCACAGGTGATTGTATTAACAACACAAGAAATAATTTCCACTATCATATTTCGCTAGTCAATAGTCAAACTTCCCCCTTGAGTTTCAGCTCCTGAAGGTAGTAATTCACTCAGTTCTTTAACTACACAGCTCTGAATAATGATAAAGATACAGAACTCATGTCAGTGAATCTTCTTTAGCAAGTAGTAAAAAGAATGAGGAGATAAAACTTCGCTGAGAGCATTTTTCTCAGAGAAATTTTGAATATATTGTAATTTATAGAATAAATACAGCCTAAAATGAAGTTATAATAAAAATATTTCAATATATGAATATTTGGGATAACAGTACTATAAGGCATAGAGAAGTGGTGTAGAACTCTCACCTGTACAAGAAGGAACTGTGAATCTGACAGTTATGAAGGTAAATTGAGACAAATGTGATCTTTTTTTGACCATGAAAATCAGTAAACAGAAACCTCATTTAAAATAGGGTCAGGAGACCAGAAGGGGGAACTCTCATGCCCTACCACTTGATGTCAATTGGCTTTACTAACAGTAAGAAGGTTATTAATTTACTACCCAGCAAAAGGAAAGAGGACTTTCCTCTTGTCTGGTAACAGGGTAGCCAATGAGAGACTGTCACCATTCAGCCAATGAAAAGCCACTACATTCTGAATTTCCAGTTTCCCCCAATGGACTATTTGTTTATAACTGCCCCCCGCATCTCCTTTATATAAAGACTATTTCTTTCTCTCTTTTGTTCTCCTGATTTCCCTGTAGTTCACCATTGATGGCATGTTCTGAATTGCAGTTCTTTGCTGTTTCCAAATAAACTTAAAAAAAAATTGGCTGTTTTATTGTTTTATGGTAACAATATANCCGCATCTCCTTTATATAAAGACTATTTCTTTCTCTCTTTTGTTCTCCTGATTTCCCTGTAGTTCACCATTGATGGCATGTTCTGAATTGCAGTTCTTTGCTGTTTCCAAATAAACTTAAAAAAAAATTGGCTGTTTTATTGTTTTATGGTAACAATATAAACAGTATCATTTTCTGAAATGGAAAACAACTGTTAGTAAAGCTCTTAACCAAATCAAAAAGCAATTTCTCCTCAATATATATGGCAGTTTATGGCAGTTTCAGGTACTCTTAAAAAAATTGAGTGCATTAAAAACCATAAAAAATATGGCATGCATGTGTTTGTAAAATAAAGTTGTAATCTAACTCGGTCATTAGGAATAGGATTTTCACCCACATGAATATCCTGGGGAATATCACAAAGTCATGACAGATACAACCCTGGCTATCTACATAGTTTTTACAGCACCTCCTGACGTTCTGGTTCCCGAGAACCAGAAATATACTCCTAAATTTCCAAAATCTTTTTTGGAAAGGAATACCGTTAAGGAATACCCATTAAGAACCAATTAGAGAGAGAGAGTAGAGGATATGCAGAAAGAAAGAATACTCGATGTTTGTTCAGGTTTGGGGTTTTGTTTTTTTTTTCCTCCCTATGTATTTGTACTTGCTTTTGAAATTAAACTCTAGAACTTATTTTTGCATGCTGAGGTCATAGGATACACTGAAAAGCTCTTAAAATATAACTCACTTATTGAGAATCAACTGCACAAAAATCCTTGCTTGGTTAATCAGACTTACGCTTTTGATACTCTGCTTTTAAAAGAGAAAGGCAAATCAATAAGACAGATAAAGAAATTAATAAGGGAATTAACAAGCAACTTTCCTGGCATACACATGAAAAGTATTTTTTGTTATTTTATTTACTCAATTAAAAAAAAAACTTTTTAGTTTATTTTGGGGTATAGCCAGTTAACAATGTGTGACAGTTTCAGGTGGACAGCAAAGGGCCTCAGCCATACATACCTATGTATCCATTCTCCCCCAAACTCCCCTCCCATCCAGGCTGCCACATGACATTGATCAGAGCTCCCTGTGCAATATAGTAGGTTCTTGTTGGTTATCCATTTTAAATATAGCAGAGTTAACGTACCCAATTTTTGAGTGATGTTTTCAACAACTCCCTTTTTCTCTATGTTTTTATTACAATGCAAACAAATGTTTAGAATGATAAGGTCAAAGCACTCTCTGCCAGAGATTCTTAACCTGGGGGCCCAGAACCAGGAGCTTAATGGTGGGCTGCAGGGGTCTACAAACTGGACGCAAAATTTTGTGTGTGTTTGTCTTTCTTGATAATTTATCTTATCCACAGATCTTATTATATTCTCTAAACAGTTTATGTCAAAAAGATGTATAACAAAGCAAACAATGTTCCACATTTTTCAGCCATTAGAATGAAATTTAACTCAATATTTTTTCTTTACAAAACAGTGAAGTAGCTTAGCCAGGTCTAGAATGATTTTTCACCACAAAGGTTAAAAGAAACAGGGAATTCAGTGTGACACTCAATAAAGCAGAAGATTAACCAGAACACTCCAGTAAATTGAGGTTTTGTAATTTACCTTACAAAGGTAAGGTAAAAAACAAGAAACAAAACTTCCCAGTTAAATGATCGATCCATGCAGATTCCCAGAGGGAGTGCCTGATAATAAATCACCCCTTAAACCCCAAGATTTTTAATGCATCCATTGTGAGGTTGTAGGCAGTTATCACTAGGTTGAGTTAAAATGCATTAACTTCATGTAGATAATTCACTGAATAGAAACAAAAGACATTAAGCGCAACTGACTTAGAAAATGAGTCTCCTTTAAAATGAGGAGAGAAAAGGCCCAAGAAGAGAGCAGACTACGAGAAATTTGTGGGGAAAGCACTGTCTGTGCGTTAGTTCATTATCAGGCTCTGGAATTAGGTAGCTTGATATCAAAGCTCAAAGTCACTGATCAGGACATGATTTTTAGCTTTACTTTCTCTGTACGTTAGGTTTCCCTGGTGGCTCAGATAGTAAAGAGTCTGCCTGCAATGCAGGAGACCTGAGTTCGGTCCNGAATTAGGTAGCTTGATATCAAAGCTCAAAGTCACTGATCAGGACATGATTTTTAGCTTTACTTTCTCTGTACCTTAGGTTTCCCTGGTGGCTCAGATAGTAAAGAGTCTGCCTGCAATGCAGGAGACCTGAGTTCGGTCCTTGGGTTGGGAAAATCCCCTGGAGAAGGAAATGGCAACCCACTGTGGTATTGTTGCCTGGAGAATCCTATGGACAGAGGAGCCTGGTGGGCTACAGTCCAAGGGGTTGCAAGAGATAGCACACTACTGAGTGACTGACTTTCGCTTTTCNTTAGGTTTCCCTGGTGGCTCAGATAGTAAAGAGTCTGCCTGCAATGCAGGAGACCTGAGTTCGGTCCCTGGGTTGGGAAAATCCCCTGGAGAAGGAAATGGCAACCCACTGCAGTATTGTTGCCTGGAGAATCCTATGGACAGAGGAGCCTGGTGGGCTACAGTCCAAGGGGTTGCAAGAGGTAGCACACTACTGAGTGACTGACTTTCACTTTTCACTTTGAGGCTAACTCTACATTTCCCAGACTTCCTGGTGCACGAGGTATGCTGGGCAATGGGATGTGAGTATAATCTAAACCAAATTCTTCACAGCAGGCTGTCAGCCCCCTATCTTCTCTTTGGCTAGGGATGTCGCTTTTGTCTTTTTTCTAAGGGATGGGGCATGGGTGAGTATGATGAGCCCGTTTCCAGCCTGCAGAGAAGAGAACACAGTGCAGGAGGATGAAGCAACTCAGAAAGTACCTGTGTCCCTGGAAAACGCTGCCCTAACTCCCTGCACTACTCACCATCTTGGGCGTTTATGTGTAAGAGAAATGATTTGTCTTGTTTAGAGCCATCAGGGACTTTCCTGGCAGTCCAGTAGTTAAGAAATCATGCTTCCACACAGGGGACACGGGTTCGATCCCAGTTGGGGAACTAAGATCCCATATGCCATGTGCGGCCACCCCCCCCCCCCAAATGGGAAAAAAAGTAACATTGAAAACAAAATAAAGCTATCATCTCAGGCTCTATTAAAACATCCAAATAAATAGCTAGCTATTACATCTAGCGTACCAAAAATGGTGCCACCACACAGCAAACGTGGAACAAGTGATGGTGACGCTGTTTCACAGGGGGCACATAGCCACAGCCCATTTCCCAGGTCTACTCTGAGGAAAGCTACTTTATAATGAGGAGAGTCAGCAGTTTTCAGAACCAAAGCAAGGATATATGGGTAGATGGGGTCAAGTAGTTTTGAGAACTACATGGGTTAAAAAAAAGTGAGCTCCTCTACTGATGAATTTCTAAGTCTTAAATATTCTGTTGTTAGGATGCCTCTTAAGAAAAGAGTGTATAAGGCTTCCTAAACTTGTCAGACCCACAGCACCTTTTTTCAAGAAGCATATTGTAAAGACAATGCTCTGTGGACATGTTTTGGGGAAACAGTTTACTGGGGAATGAATTTCAAAAATTCTCAATGAACCAGACTAAGATTATTCTGAAAGAGCATCCACACTTATAATATGGCATGAGTATGCAGAAGAACACTAACTCATATTTATTATAAATAAAAACTATACTTCTATATTCTTCATACTGTCTTCAAAAATTAGTGAGTCACTAAACAGAGTAACTTTTGAGTCCATCATGAATTTCAAAACCAAATCATTACTAGAGTATTTCCTGAGTAACCATAGTGTTAGAGAACCAAGAATCAAGAAAGAGGAAGGAAAAAGAGGAATGGATACAATCATGGCTACTTTGATTTTGAATGGAGAGCATTTCTGATATCTGGATATAGTTTTCGATCCAAACCATTCCAGGCAGATGAATTAATAAGTACATGTTTGGAAAAAGAATGCCTGGAAAGTAAATTCAAAAACAACAAAACCACAAGAGGAAAAGAAACATGAAGTCAATTATGGCTAACAAATCAAGCTGACCACAAATTCCTATATTAATAAGAATGTCATGTGTGCATCATGAGGGAATCTCCCTTAGAGACATTCTGATAGCTAAATAATGCATTTTGGCGATTTCACAGTTATACTGAGTCCATAGTGGTTAGCTAGGATCCCATCTTCAAGAGATAAGACAAACGGCACTTAAAACATAGAACAAATTATAAAATACGGTTCTATGAATCTGGATAAAACTGATAGACTAGCTAGCTAGAAGAACGTGCTTTAATGGTCTTTCCCTCCTCCCATTTTTATACAGATTTGAGGAAACAGAGGAGGTATCTAAAGTAAGATTCCCTCCCCAACATTTGAAGATGAATGTATGTTTTTATGAGCCAGCTGTAGAAAGGAAAGCAAAGATTCTTCCTGACAGGCACGCAGAAGAAAATACTAACAGTTGAATAAAGGTGAGCCAATTAAACCACTTACTCATGCCTAATATAGTTCTGGATGGTCCAAGCACCTGGCTTGGAATAAACATTTACTTTCTGCAGCGTGATATTTAATCAGCTCCTCAGATGGTGGAAGGTTCCATCCAGAAGGGCAATTCTCTCTGACCTTACTCTTAATTGGAAACACTGTTTAGGGTCCTGCTTCCCCGAGTACCTCCTCAGTGTATCACTCATATATGAATCCCATTAGACCCTCTAACTCAGCACTCCCTTCAGGGCAAGGGTGATAGACTCAGGGATTTCCAAGCTTTCCTGGGATTTCCTGCCAGGTGCTGAAAGAGGAAAGGCAATTTTAGGATGGAGAGGAGGAAGCAAACATAGACAGAGACCCAGCGGCAAAACACTAGAACCCCTCACTTTTAATTCGGGAGTGGATGAGTGGAAAATTATCCCTGTTTGGACAGTTTGGAAAAGCAGTTAGTTAAGTGATGTGTCTGAAATCGTTTGGGGCAATAAAATACATTCCATGAATTAATATGATCCCTCTGAACACTATAACATCAAGAAATGTGAAAGGTAGCAACTAGAAGGGATTTTCAAAGATCCAGAGAAATGTCTTTATCTTATGGTTGACAAGATAACACTACAGAGGGGTTGATTTACCCAACTGATCAGGTAAATTGATTAACGGTAAAATTAGAATGCCATCCTTGGACTCCCAGTCTAAGTAGAGGTTAAGACCATTGACTGTACAGTCAAGACTGTCTTGTTCAAATCGTAGCTCTACGACTGTTTGGCAGTGTGAATTAGGGCAAGTTATTTGCCTTAACTATCCACCTCCTTAGCTAGGAAATGAGAGTAATACTAGTACCCACCTGACAGGGTTATTGTGAGGATCAAATGAGCTTATATGCGTCAAGTATTGGGTTGGCCAAAAAGTTCGTTCAGGAATTCCTGTATCATCTTACAGACAAACCCAAAGAACTGGCCAACCCAATACTTAGTATGGCTTCTGGCACAACGTTAAGTCCTATGTAAATGTTAACCATTTCTGCTCTTTTCTCTGTCACCTGACTTTCGCAAACACTCTTATCATGCAGTGGTAGAAATAGGCATTTCTCTTGCCAAAACATACACCCCAAACTGTGCCTATCTGAGGATGCTTGTCTGCTGTGCTGTCAAACAGGCGTGAGAGCTTGGAAGGCTGCCCTCAACCCCAGAGAGAGCTCTGCTGAGGTCTGGGAGGAGGTTATGAAGCAGAAAAGTCCATCATTTCGCTACTACTCAGCTCCCTTGTTCTCTGAAGTTGGATGGATTTCAAGACTGGTTGAGAACTTGAGTTTCTTTGCCTGATGAAATAGACAGGAACTCGACAAGGGGCCAAAAATTCTTCTGCTATGACTTTTCCCGTCATGACCAACCTGGAGCTTTAACAGCAGGCATTTACAGCTGTGGTGGCAAAATAAAGGAACCTGTGGCTTTCAGGTCTCCCATCAGCAAGTGCTGGTGGGTGGATAACATTTGTTATTTCTGAATCTCATGGCCATCTGGGAGCACCGTTATCTTTGTAGAGTCCTTGGATATCTCTGGAAAACAGGAATGCCAGAGACTTAAATGGCATTCTTACTAATTTGCTGACCAGGAAGTTGTTTATTCCACCACTTTCTCCCCACTCCCAATTTTCTAGGTGACATTTGCCCATATTAAAGGCGGCAGCTGTAGGGAGACAGATTTGCAGTGAATTACAGACAAATAAAATGTTATCTTAAAATTGTTTCTGTTCTTTGAACCTGGTTGGCTTCACTTCCAGCCAAGCGTGGTGACTCAGGCTGGGCTTGCCTAGGAGAAATCAAACAGATACAAGTAAACGCTTTGACTGTTTCAGAACAGGCTGGCCCAACTCTGTGGAACTGTCCTGATGAGCCAAAGTCAAATGAAACAGTAAACTCTTTGGGTCCTGTCTGACTAGGCTGTCTTTACATGGCATGATGTGGATGGCAAGAAGAGTCGCTACAATTTGCTGAGTGCTAATTAGGTGCCAGATAATTACAGACCATTGATTTTTTTTTTTAATCTCAGCTGCTAGAAAGTAATACAGTTTTATTACATTATGAACTTGTGCACACTACACACACACACACACACGATGCATTAGTTGCTCAGTTGTGTCCAACTCTGCAATCCCATGAACTGTAGCACACCAGGCTTGTCTATCCATGGTATTCTCCAGGCAAGAATACTGGAGTGGGTTGCCATTTTCTTCTCCGGGGGATCTTCCTGACCCGGGGATTGAATCTGGGTCTCCTGCACTGCAGGGAAGATCCCCTGGAGGAGGGCATGGCAACTCACCCCAGTATTCTTGCCTGGAGAATCCCATGGACAGGGGAGCCTAGTGGGCTACAGTCCATAAGATCGCAAAGAGTCGGACACGACTGAAGCGACTTGGCTCTCCTGCACTGCAGGCAGCTTCTTGACCAGATATCTAAACCACCAAGGAAGCCCAACAGACACATACAGACAACTAAAAAGTTTTATGAAACATTACTTACCCTAATCACATACAATGCACTGCAGTGTTTCCTATTCAATGTTATTTTGGGGTTCTAAAATGCCGTTTTGACCCATTAGATTGATTTTGTGATGCACGAACGGCTTGCCACCTACAGTTGAAAAACACTGCCTTAGACCAACGTATAGGCTCCACTGGTGGCTCAGATGGTAAAGAATCTGCCTACAATGGGGTTGCAAGGAGTCAGACACGACTTAGAGACTGAGCACACAGACCAATTTATCCCTTGTAAGAACCTCACAAGGCAGATATGTATATCAGGTTCCATGTGAGACAGCTCAGGAGAACACTGAATAAGGGGAACCCGGTAAAAGAGTTTAGAAGAGCTGAAATGCCAAGCAGAGTACAGGCAGTAGCAGGAAGAAGCTATCTTTAGGGAGGCTGGAGAAACTGTGGGAAAAGATGCTATTATCGAAGCACAGAAGTGGGGTCACCTGCAGAGACCTGGGACAGCGGACTGTGTAAGAGGAAGTGGGGTCAGGGAAAGAATGACCCCAGAAGGTGAGCTGCTCTGCGGTGGCTGGAGCCAGAAGAGGAGGTTCAGTCACTTTTGGAGATGCATTTGAGAAATTAAAAGACAAGGGGAGAAAGAGAAAGGAAGAACAAACTTGACTTCTCCCAATTTCCAATCTCCTGTCATTTCTTCCCATTGCTCAAACCTACTTAGCAGCCAGTGGGAATGTAGTTTTCAGGGATCAGCTCTGAGATGCAGATACACACAGGGAGAGCATCTTATATCCAGCAGACAAGCGGCCTGCACATCCAGGGGCAGTGTTGTGGAGATATAACCTGCTATATCATACAAGCTCTAAAGGGCTGTGGTTCTTATTGAATCCTCTGCTATCACCATCCTGAAATTCAAAATATTGTTTAAACAGAGTCCTGCATGTTCAATTTGCAGTGGGCCTGTGAACTGTGTGACCCTTCTAGTGCACAGCATGGTTATTCCAACTGTACAGATGAGAAAACCGAGGCTCAAAGAGTTTATTCAGTTTACTGGGGGGTCGGGCCTTCCCTGGTGGCTCAGATGGTAAAGAATCTGCCTGCAATACAGAAGACCTGGGTTCAACCTCTGGGTCAGGAAGATTCCCCTGTAGAAGGGAATGGCTACCCACTCCAGTATTCTTGCTTGGAGAATTCCAAGGACAGAGGAGCCTGGCAAGCTACAATCCATGGGGTCACAAAGAGCTGGACATGACTGAGCAACTTACATACACACACACACACACACACACACACACACACACTCTGAGGGTTTTATAAAAGTGAATAAAGTGAAATTTGAAGCCAGCCTGGTATATTTGATACCAAAGTTCACACTATTTCTTGTAAGCCAAAGGTCAATTCCAACTCCCAGAACAGTATTAGAAAGTAGAGGATGAATCACGCTCAGGAAGGGGTTCACGTTTCCTGCCACTGCAATCCAGAGGATAACTCTTGCTATTCCCTTTGGCCACCACAAGTCCAAATAAACATTAAATCAGCCTTTGGGGGCTTGTTAAGAGCCGCTGAAAAGATGTAAATAGGATTTCTCCTGTTTCTTTGCTAGAGAGGCAGCGCAATTCACAATGGAGAAATTCAGCATTCTTTTTTCCTTCAAAATTTGCCTTATAAGAGGGATGTAAAGGAAAAAATACATGCGGACTTGACTTCAGTGGTCAATTCCCTTACCAACCCTTACTAAGAAATGAATCGAAACTGTAGGTGCCAACTCTCTCCCCTTATTCCTTTGTCCTCTGTCAAAATTTAGATGTTAGGTTTTCCCACAATAAAATCTTCTTAGCCTCACTTTCTGATGTAATCCTGGTCTTACTAACAGCTACCCCAGGAATTCAGCCAAACAAATTTGGCAGGAGTCAGCTCACGGGGAATATTAATTAATACAAAGAAGCCCTTATGCAATTAGTGTAAATTCTCTATCTTAATATTGCAGTGATCACTCACTGTTAGTTCAGAAACCTCATAAGGTCTTTGCCTTTTGTACATCTTATGTGATTTGAGGCAGAGTTGAGTGCTACAGTATTTGACACAACAATATATTATTATTGTTCAGCATCATGTCACAAATAAATTATCTTGAGTTAGTCATCATTATCACCTTCCTGCCCCCCACCCCCCGCTCCAGCATTCCATCTCTACGGGGTTCCATGCAACCTGAGCATACAAGAAAAGCCTAGTTATCAGAGGCTCATCCACAGAGTGATAAAGCTCAAGCCAACCTCTGAGATCAGTTCTACACCCATTCTAGACGGATAAGAAATGTGATGCCCAGAGAGATGTAGAGACGGGTCCTGGGGCTTCTGGCCTAATTAGAATGTAAAGATGATCTGAGGGAAACCTATCACTATTTCATATTCTTTTCCTGGGATAAGCTCAATTTCTCATTCCCCAGGTACAGTTTCATAACAGTCTATATTGAATATTCACTTACTAAACATGTGTTGAATATCTACTATGTACCAGGCAGGCAAAATACTGGAGACTTAAAAATTAATAAGACACAACTTCTACTTGAAAAAGCATGGAGTCATGAGAAGTCTTAGGCCATTTCCTCACCATATGACTATAATTCATATCTGAGGCTATGACATGAAGCAGGGAAAGAATGACTAAGTCTTATAAAAAGCAGAGCAAAAACTTAACAGAGGAGGCATCTCTTGAGTACTGACAATATAGACCAGAGTCATCCATAAAATTATCATCACTAGTAGCAGTAAGATCACTTAGCTAAAACAGAGATAACTACTTTAAGAATGCAGACCTGAAGTCTATTTGTCATTTTGTCAACTTCTGGTTTGGGAAGATGATGGTATCAGACTTAGAACTGCCCAGGTACTAAGATGACCATTTACTTTACTCTGAAGTGCCTGAATTTCTACAGGCACAAAATTTCAAGTTTGTAATTATAAGAATCACCTGGAGGGAAGAATAAGCATCTCCAGATAGACATGCTTCTGAGTACTTCTATAATCAAACAAGTTTGGGGAAAACAGCATTATTCTATTTCATCCAGGTCTTATTGAGAAAGATTTTGCTGGACTGGAAGAAACACAAGCTGGAATCAAGATTGCTGGGAGAAATATCAATAACCTCAGATATGCAGATGACACCACCCTTATGGCAGAAAGTGAAGAANGCTAATACTCCGTGCTTCCAATGCAGGGGGCCCGGGTCCCCTCCCTGGTCAGGGAGGTAGATCTCACAGGCTGCAACTAATGGAAGACCCAGCATCATCAAATAAATACATACTTTTTTTTTAAGCAACTGTAGGAACCACTTATACCATCTGATTCAATTCCTTGGTGTGACAAAAGAGAAAACGGATGCCAACTGCTTTATCTATTTCATTAAGAAGTAACTTAATTTTTTAAATAAAAAAAGTTGTTTAAATTTAATTTTGGTCATAATAATAATGATCACAGTCATAGGCGTGGTAACAAATGTAGAGCCTGGTGGAATTAATGGAAAGATCCCCGGACGAAAAAGACCTGAGTCCTGATTCTACTTCCCCTTCTTCCCCTTGTGCTACTGACAAGTCACTTCTTTCCAACCTCAGGTTGCTGGAGAGCGGTAAAAGGAAGGAGCTGATTCAAGTAACCCCCAAGTTTTCCTTCTGAAATTCTAATGTCCCTGATGATAAAGTTATGGTTTCAAAAATACCCTTACACTCACTTGTTCCATGACTGGGTCCATGTATTTCTAGCCACAGGCAACTTATCAATATATGAAGCCAAAATAAAACCATTACAGTATTTGCAGAACAGTCTACCATTTCCTGAGCACTTACTGACAACCTCTTTTATTCACTTGTTAGTATTAGGTAAGATTGGATCACCATTCCACAGATGAGGAAACAAGTTCAAAAAGTTAAGTGACTTGACTTGTCCAGGGTCTTACCGACTTTAGAAGGCAGAATCCAGGCATGAACCTACTGTTGATATATGTATTCTCTTGTCATTATCTAACAACTTCTCCATCATTGTTATAAAGAAATGGACAAATGCAATCATTAAAAGCATTATCAAAACATAACTCCCTCCTTTCCTCCATCCGTCTCCTTTCTTGCCTCCCTTTCATTCATATTTCTAATCTCAGCAAAGGTAGTGGACTCCTTCCATTTCTAGATGTTTGCTGGCTATAATCACCAAAGCCTAATTTTATGGGGATTTATGCTATTCTGTTTCTGATACTCTTCTAATTAACCTCACTTCTATCTCACTGCATCTGCTCCACATACAGTATTGCTGCTGAGAAAAGGATAATTCTGTGTTTTTATTGCTACCAAGGTTTATAGCGTGAATTCAAAGTGATATAAGAAGACTGTTGTCCTAGAAAAACATTTTCCCCTTAGGAGAAAACATGGCTTTAAATATTTCAGTTGGTATTACTAGTAGTCTTATGATCATTCTCCCACAGATGGGAACAAAACACTCGTGTTTTTAAGAGGTGAACATTGAGTGTTCAATCAGGAGAACACCTCTTTTAGACACATTAATTCTTTCTGTCTATTAAGTGTGGGTAATGCTAAAAGGTCAAGAGAGCCTTTTTTACAGGGGTACATTCTTGCCATTGCCAAGAGCCTGATGCAAAATACATCATCATTCTCTAGCAATCATACTGTTATCACGCATGCATGTCTGCTCAGTTGCTCAGTATATGACTCTCTGAGATCCTATGGACTGTAGCCCCGCCAGGCTCCTCTGTCCATGGGATTTCCCAGGCAAGAATTCTGGAGTGGGTTGCCATTTCCTCTTCCAGGGGATCTTCCCAACCCAGGGGTTGAATCTGGGTCTCCTGCATCTCTTGCATTGGCAGACAGATTCTTTACCACTGTGCCACCTAGGAAGCCCACTGCTGTCATTAAGAATGAATAAACCAGAGGTTGCAAAGCTGTTTCCTCCTCCCTCCAAACACAAACACACACACACAGACACATTCACATACCCTTTCATACTCAGCAATGTATATTTTGACAGGGACCCAGCACCTGTTTTCATGACAACTTAGAGACCAAAATAGGCGCATGTAGGCGGTGGTGCAGCTGAGTAAAAAGAAATCTCACGTTGGCTTCAAGAAAGCTGGGTTCCCAACTCCTGCAGCTACTATCTGTTTGCCATTTAAGTAAGTCATTCCAGTCTTTGGATCCATGTTTTCTAACTTAGAGAACTAGTCAGTAAATTTGATGATTTCAAAATTCCCTTCCAGATAGAAGGTTCTATGAACTCAAGAAAAGAGTTAGAAACAGTATCTTTGCTCAGGTAGTCCATCCACTATATCCAAACTGCTTTTCAACCAGTTTTAGAGTTTGAACAATACTTACACTTATAATTCACTTTTTCAGACCTGGGACAGGATGTATTTTCCATGATTATTTATCTATCCACAGATACTGTGGGTTCATTGCTTGTTAACCCATTAAATACAAGGCCCACTGGAAGACATGGAAAGGAGAGAAACATTGTCTTCAGCCTTCAGGTTCTTTCACTTTAATTGTTGAGATAGATTATAGACACAAAGGCACTGCAAAGTACTATCAAGAGGGCCAATGATTTTCCAATGAGGTAAGGCACAACTCTGGAGAAGGCAATGGCAACCCACTCCAGTCTTCTTGCCTGGCAAATCCCATGGACGAAGGAGCCTGGTGGGCTACCATCTATGGGGTCGCACAGAGTCGGACACGACTGAAGCGACTAAGCAGCAGCAGCAACAAGGTAGAACTCTCTCTGGAAACAAAACTTCAGGTGGAGTTGGCATGTGAGCAGGACCTTGAATACAGCTCTACAGAATGGGGTGGGAATGAGGAAGGGCCACGGTCAAGTCAAGAGGCAGGGACCGGGAACATTCCGTTTGACTTCAGCTAAGTCTTGGTCACCGAACTGGTCTTATGAAAACTTTAGTAACATTCAACAACCTGGATGAAACTGGAGGTCACAGGCAAAGTGAACTGTGCAGTCACAGAAGGCCAAACACTAAAGGATTCTACGTATATGAGGAATCTGCAACAGTCAAACTCAGAGAAGCAGAGGGTAGAATGGTGGTTGCAGAGACCAGAGGAAGGGGAAGACAGGGAACAGCTGTGTGTGTGTGTGTGTGTGTGTGTGNAACTGGAGGTCACAGGCAAAGTGAACTGTGCAGTCACAGAAGGCCAAACACTAAAGGATTCTACGTATATGAGGAATCTGCAACAGTCAAACTCAGAGAAGCAGAGGGTAGAATGGTGGTTGCAGAGACCAGAGGAAGGGGAAGACAGGGAACTGCTGTGTGTGTGTGTGTGTGTGTGTGTATGTGTGTGTGTGTGTGTGTGCTCAGTTGTGCCCTACTCTTTGTGACCCCATGGACTGGAGACTGCCAGGCTCCTCTGTCCATGGAATTTTACAGGCAAGAACACTCGAGTGGGTTGCCATTTCCTCCTCCAGGGGATCTTCCCAACCTAGGGATTGAACCCATGTCTCTTGCATCTCTGGCCCTGGCGGGTGGATTTTTTACCACTTCACCACCTGGGAAGACTACTATGGGGAACTGCTATTCAACGGGTAAAGAATTTGAGTTCTGCAAGATGAAGAACTAGAGAGCTGCTGAACAACATCCTGTCTGCAGTTAACAGTACTATACTGTACACTTAAAAATTTTTATAAGTGTAAAAATTTTTGCCATAATGAAAAAACTTTTACGAAGATTGTTATTGTTCATAAACCCATTTTAATTTCATCTAGTTAGCTGGACTAAGTGAAATTTATACCACCACTATGAAAATAATCAATAACATGCTTTAAATACATACAATTATATTAGTCAGTTATTCCCTATCATTCCTCAATAATCTGAAAAAACCAAGTAGTTTATCAATTCTTTACCGGAACATCCTTAATCACTTTCCAAATTATGTTTTTATCAATTTACCTTTGGTTAAGATGCAGGGGTCTTTGGAGAATGTGGACTTAGGAAAATAAAGAGGGAAAAGCATATCGGCAACTTAACATAAAATTATTATAATACATAGATCCGCTCACCCAGGTTTATACTGCCTGGTCCAACAGAAAGTGTGCCCCATACAAACTGAGATGACCAATATTTGTAATTGACATGCATGGTCACAGAACTTACTCAATTGCTCAATATTCTCCATCAAATTCAAAGAAACCCTAATGGAACATTTCTAAGTATCCAACTATAAAGCCTATCTAAATGTGAGACACTCTCATAAATACCTTACCTTGCCTTTTTTGGCAAAGTAATCTGAATTTTTCAGGTGGTGTGATCCATGTAGGTCAAACGTATATGTATGTTTTTAATTGGGCTAAGAAAATCCTTTATTTATTTATTTTTCTTTTTCTTTATCTTTTTGTACTGTCCACCACAAAACATCATACGTACACCAAGACATATCATTTAAATTGCTAAAAGTAAATATGCCTTAAGAAAATGCCAATTTACAAGAGAATTCCAATATAACTAACATTAAGATAATGTCACAAGAACATCCTTTCTTCTGTACCCATAACTTGTGACTCTTAGAAATACGATTTAAGCTTTCTGTGCTCTATAAGGATTTCACAGAATTCTAAACCTCAACTGCATTTACTTGCACTGGAGGTATATTTAACTAGGGAGAAACCAACATTTGTAGAATAAAGCACTTTGGGATAATGAGGAATAAATTCTCCAGTGAACACTCAGTCTGAAAGTTAGTATCTTCACACCTAGAAAGAGAAAAGTCTAGAGAATCCTTTCACTAGAAACCACAGTTTAAAAGAAGGTAATTATAAGCATTTTTTTCTGAAGGCATAACAACATAGCATTCATGTTAGAGAAGAGCTGTAGCTCTATCAAACAGTACAATTCACTTTTAAAGCTAATTCAGCAACAGTGTCACAACTCAAAAATCTCTCTAGCACCAGGCAGAAATTTTCTATCATGTTAAGACAACTATAACAAAAGATACTGAGAATTCTCTAATTAGTATAGAGGAAATGACCAACAAAACGTATGACCAGTGAAACATACAGTGGAAAGGATCACATAACCTAGTGAACATAAATTTTAAATGCCAGAGAATGAAGTATGTCGTAAGCCAAGAACTCAGAACAGTGATTCCAGAGACATTTCATTCCCTTTTTTGAGCAAAGGGTTTCCCCAATAGGCTCGTGACCAACGGTTTGTCCTTAACTTTGGAGAAGCCCTGTAATGACCTGCATAATTGTGTAGTTGTGTTAATGTGTTTACACAGGAAGGCTCAATGGATAGTGAATTATGTGTAGTTCATTACTTAGCCTGAGATTTTAACTCATCCCCATGAACTCTTTCATGTCTCAGTATAATTTTGAATTAAAAGTGCTCCTTCAAACAGAGAAACAGTACTCTTTAGAGAAGAGCCAACAACCTCTCTCCTGACCCTGACTTTGCACTCAGAAGGCTCCTGAGCCTAGCATTTGGCTCCTGGCTCCTCATTTCTGATCTCTTGTTAAAGGGATGCTATAACCCTCCCACCAGCCAACTAACCATATTCAAGCTTGGCACTTTTAAGATTGGGTCTTATGACCTCCAATGTAAACACCATTTTCACTTAAGAATTCCTGAGAACAGAATGTTTTCTAAAACTGGTACAAATAAACTTTAAGATTTGACTTTTGGAGGACCTTACCTATTTGAAAATTTCAAGGAAAAAACATCTTGAAGTAGCAAGTGGTATCTCAAGTTTTTTTTGAAACTCAATTAGACTAGAATGCATAATCATATTTTAAATAAACCACTGGAAGATATGCATACACTCCAAGTTGTGTATAGCTGACTCAGGCTGTAATTTACACATTAATATTCACAATCTAACCCAGCTACTTCAAACCACTGACAACCAGCTTTGCTTCTTTATTTATAGAATTTCCCTGGAAAGGATCAGTGTTTGCTAGGAAACTAAATGTCTATGTTCTAATTGTGTTTCTGAGACCTCATTTCAAGATCTCAGAAAAGTCTCTGAGAAAACTCTGTGAGAAGATATTTCCATAAGTGAATTCATAATAAGTGCCTGTTAATAAGGATGACATGTCTAAAAGTAGTTATCTCAGGTAAGTAACAGACTATTACAGTATAAATCCTGAGCTGCTGCTGCTGCTAAGTCACTTCAATTGTGTCTGACTCTTCGTCACCCCATAGATAGCAGCCCACCAGGCTCCCCCATCCCTGGNTATGTGTGTGTGTATTCAGTCGCTAAGCCATGTCCTGTCCTACTCTTTGTGACCCCATGGACTATAGCCCGCCAGACTCCTCTGTCCATGGGATTGCCCAGGCAAGAAGACTGGAGTGGGTTGCCATTTGCTTCTCCACGGGATCTTTCCAACCCAGGAGTCAAACCCACGTCTCCTGCATCAGCAGGTGGATTCTTTACCACTGAGCCACCTGGGATGATATATGTGGGCTTTTCTTAAAAACACACACACACACACATANCTTCTCCACGGGATCTTTCCAACCCAGGAGTCAAACCCACGTCTCCTGCATCAGCAGGTGGATTCTTTACCACTGAGCCACCTGGGATGATATATGTGGGCTTTTCTTAAAAACACACACACACACACATATATCATATGACATGAAATAAAATTTAATGTTTTCAAATTTCCCCATCCTTGTTTTGTAACTGACCTGTATCTACTGTAAAATGTAGAACAAACCAGATCCATTTCCAACTGTGCAGATGGCTCATTATCCAGCTGTCTTAAAGATAGAAAGATTAGTGAGTCTAAGTGTGGTGCTAGGAAGGTGCAAACACTCTGGGAGCTTGAAAACTAACCTCAAGCCAAATCTTTCTGCTCATGGTCCAAATCTCCCACTGGGAAATAAAGTTGAGATCTGAGAGAAGACTTCCCACATTACTCCAGAGGTGATCCAACATTCATTTCATTTACTACATTGATACAGCAAATGAGCACACAAGCGTACACACACACATACACACACACACACACGAACACACACACACACACAATCTCTCTCTCTCCAACTCTGTCTCTTAAAATTTGTAACAGAAGTAGAGTTGCAAGTTGAGAGTCTTTTTTTCTCCATTTTTCTTCCCCTTTTAATAANTATGTGTGTGTGTATTCAGTCGCTAAGCCATGTCCTGTCCTACTCTTTGTGACCCCATGGACTATAGCCTGCCAGACTCCTCTGTCCATGGGATTGCCCAGGCAAGAAGACTGGAGTGGGTTACCATTTGCTTCTCCAGGGGATCTTTCCAACCCAGGAGTCAAACCCACGTCTCCTGCATCAGCAGGCGGATTCTTTACCACTGAGCCACCTGGGATGATATATGTGGGCTTTTCTTAAAAAAACACACACACACACATATATTGTATCATATGACATGAAATAAAATTTAATGTTTTCAAATTTCCCCATCCTTGTTTTGTAACTGACCTGTATCTACTGTAAAATGTAGAACAAACCAGATCCATTTCCAACTGTGCAGATGGCTCATTATCCAGCTGTCTTAAAGATAGAAAGATTAGTGAGTCTAAGTGTGGTGCTAGGAAGGTGCAAACACTCTGGGAACTTGAAAACTAACCTCAAGCCAAATCTTTCTGCTCATGGTCCAAATCTCCCACTGGGAAATAAAGTTGAGATGTGAGATAAGACTTCCCATTTTACTCCAGAGGTGATCCAACATTCATTTCATTTACTACATTGATACAGCAAATGAGCACACAAGCATATACACACACATACACACACACACACACGAACACACACATACACACACACACCCACACAATCTCTCTCTCTCCAACTCTGTCTCTTAAATTAAATTTGTAACAGAAGTAGAGTTGCAAGTTGAGAGTCTTTTTTTCTCCATTTTTCTTCCCCTTTTAATAAAGTACTCAAAATACTGTATTAAACATATTTGGGGTAAAATATATTTTCAGTAAATATACTTTCAGAAACAACATTTTCTTAATTTTATTAAAAGGGGAAGACCACTGCTTCTAAAAATGTCTATCCTCGACCCATCATCTGGTGTCATTAATTCAGCTTTGTGTGCATGTACGTATTTTTTTAAGTCCTCATAAACACACAAAATACCACCGTAGGCCTTTTACACAGCTGTTGCTTGCAGTCTATTGGGTTTGATGGTGTTAATGATGTAGGCATACTCTTGGCTGTGCCCACATCTCCAGCTGGAAAACAGATTCATGTAACTCGTGTCACCTTTGTTGACAGGAAGGTCAGCAGTCTGAACAATTTTATTTATTTATTCACTTGCCCTTTATTTCGTTTTTGGTGGGGGAGGACTCAGGGATAGGGTGATGTGGACATATACATTTACTTATGAGGACTATAAGCATGCTGTTTGAGTTTTTTTAAAAATCAAAATATATTTGCATGCAACAGTTCAACATATATTTTATGATAGACAAGGTGACTATACAGAGAACGACAGTGAAATTTGGGGAAATGTGTCCCTGGAGAAGCAACGGTATTTTACTTATACTGTTTTCAAATCAGATCTTCAAGCAAATACTAGAAGTAGGGAACAAAATGGATGAGTGTGTGGTCAGGCAGCTGTAATGCTCTTGAAGGGGGTCAAAGAATAGGAAAAAGATCCTTGGCATGTAGCTGTCTGCCCTCTATGGTTCTCCCACTTGAACCTCAAGTCCTAAAGGCACGCTCTAGGGTGGCAGTTTAGTTTCTTCTTGTTGGTCAGGGCAAGACGTAAGAGTAAGAACACCATGTTGAAAATACCCCCTAGATGTGGAGAGAGAGGATGCCCTCAGAGGATGCCATCATCACTTATCTGCATAAGGTCTTCATTGACAAGCTCAAACTGTCAATGAAGGTTCTGGGGAATCTTCACCAGGATTTTGTTTAGATGATGAGTCTCTCTCAATGGCATGCATCTATCTTCTCATATCAAGAGAGAATCCTTCTGCCAGCCCCACCAGATCCTTAGTCAGAGCCAAATTCAGATTTGGCTCATTAAAGTAAAAGGGATATCCTGTGGTTCCAATTCAGATTGGCCAGAGGCATGAAGACCTCAAGGTGTCTACATTCCTCAGGTACAAGTAGTATGCTGCTGCTGCTGCTGCTTCTAAGTCGCTTCAGTCGTGTCCGACTCTGTGCGACCCCATAGACGGCAGCCCACCAGGCTCCCCCGTCCCTGGGATTCTCCCGGCAAGAACACTGGAGTGGGTTGCCATTTCCTTCTCCAATGCATGAAAGTGAAAAGTGAAAGTGAAGACACTCAGTCGTGTCCGACTCTCAGCGACTCCATGGACTGCAGCCACCAGACTCCTCCATCCATGGGATTTTCCAGGCAAGAGTACTGCAGTGGGGTGCCATTGCCTTCTCCGGAAGTAGTATGCTACTAAGAATCAAAGAGCCTCCTGGGTAAATGATAATAATCCACAGTTATGAACATCTTTCTTCTTTCCCCAGTGGCATCCCATATCCCCAAGGACATCAATGTTTATCAAAGCTCTAGCTGCTCAAAGGACTCTGGAATCTAAGGAAGACGGCTTGGTTGTATCTGACCATAAAATTAGTTTTACCAAGATTTCACTAAATATATGGAAGAAATATATCTCCCAAAACATCTTATGACCTACCTACTGTATTTGATATCCATTCTTTCATGTTAGAACAAATCTGTTTTCTACCAGTCTCAACTGTTCACTTTTTCCATCTCTACCCCACTGATGTGAGTGTTCTCCTTGCTAACTTTCAGGATGTTTGGCCTCAATCCCCGTTCTGTACCCCAGCGCTCATCCTGTTCTCTCATGGCAGGAGCATGAAAGGCTAGATGTAGAGGATGGTAAAATAAATAAAAGGGAGCATCCTTTTTTCTCAATTCTTATTGAGAGAATGAGAATGAGAATGAAGAAGCCCAAGCCTACTCCCATGTTATGGACCAAACTCTCTCTTCAAGACTTTTCTGGTCTAGTTCTAAAGGTAGAAAGTGACAGTAATTATAGTTAGATTATGGTTAAATGAGACATGCCGGGTTAAATGAGATATGCCAAGTTAAATGGGTTAAATGGGTGCCAAGTTGACTAGCGATGGACTTGTGATGGTTAATTTTGTGTGTCCAGTTGGCTGGGATATGGTGCCTATAGTCTAAATGTATCAACGAGTGTGTTTTTGGATGAGCTTCAATTTAAATTGGTAGACTTTAAGTAAAGCACATTGCCCTTCTATAATGCAGGTGAGCATCATTTACTTGGCTGGAGACCTGAATACAGCACAGACTGATCTCCTTAAGCAAGAAGAATTCTGCCAGGAGATGACCTTTATAACCTGAACTTCAATATCAGCTCTTCTCTGGGTCTGTAACCTGCTGATCCACTGTGCAGATTTCAGACCCCCCTAATCACATGAACCAATTCCTTAAAATAAATTTCTCTCTATACATGTAGACACACATTCTATGAGTTCTGTCCCCCTGGAGAGCCTTAACTAATATACTCACCATACCCAACCTGGGCACTCCTGTTCCTAGGCTCTGAGTCTGGAAATGACACGTGGGAACTTTCCAGCTGCATTTGGTTTTAAAGGATCTACTCTCTGCAGGTGGTTATGTTGAAAGCTCTGGGGATGGACAGAGGCTTTCTTTTTTGGATTACTTTTTACATATGTAATAAAAAAAAATAAAGCTATCCTCAAGCACCATATTTTTATTCCTATACAGCATGCAACATCAGACTATCACCACCTGAGCCCACACGTGCAGTGACTGTGCTTCTAGAAAGGGCCGAGGAATAAATAACAGTGACACGACTGTGTCACACTGCAGCCTGTCACTTCAGCACTCTGTCAGGGGAGGGTGAAGGATGCTCCTTTTCCACCTTCTTTCCTTCAAGCCACTCCTTCAAATACCAGGACACCTGCAGACACTCTCCATTGGTAGAATCCTAAAATCAAATGAGACTGACAATCACGTTGAGAACTGAACATTTATCTTCTCCCCTACTAAGGCCGGACTAAAGGGGAGAAAAATTTTCCGCTTTTAAAAGCAGGATAAGCAATTCAATTTATGCTCTATATTCTGACAGTTATTAAACAGCTATTATAGACAATGCCAAGTATGTTATCTTAGTATTTAGGGTTTTTTTCCCATTGTTTTCCTCTCAGCCCTGAATCTTATCCAATTCCCTATAAATATTTTTTATAATACTGTTTACATTTCATTAAAACAAATACTCTTATTTTTTAAAGCCAAGTATATATTTGAATATAAGTTTGTATGCATGTGATATATAGCTTTTAAGTTGGAAAGTGTAGACACTGAACACTATTTTAAGAATTACAAAAGATACATAGTGAATCCCTTGAAATATTATTCCCACATAAAGCATTTCCCTGGTATATCATTCAGATCACCGTGTCCCATATGGGAATAAACCCGTTACCCTGAGGTTTCACTGCATTCATTTTGCAACTGAAGGAAAAAAATACTGTATATGCCAGTTAATCATCCCAGATGTAATCACCAGCTGCACTCTCCGCTTTGTTTATGAGCATATTTTACTTCAGGTAAACACTGTAATTCTGGTAGAAAATTGTGCCTGATGGATACAAACCCTGCCATTATGCATTCATTATTTTTTTTTAAAGAATATTTATGTTTGTACAGGAAAGAATGTGAAATTAGACGAAGGGAAAGTTGAATTCTGGTCTTGGCTCTGTCACCTTGATTCTAGACAAGTTAATTAGTCTTAGTTTTCATATCTATAAATTGGGATAATACAATTTAAAGTGTGGGGCTGTGAAAGGTAAAAGGAATAATTTATGTGAAAATTTGCAGTACTTGGACATAGCTTTTGCTCAGTTATTGACTGTTTAACCCATTCTTTTCTGTAAAAAAATAAGTATAATATCTGCTCTATATTTTAAGTATACATGAGGAAAAAACACGATAAGAACCACAAATACTCGTAAGGGTACCCTAAAAGTGAAACGCAATTATAAGTATAATCGGTCATGTGTGTGCTTGTGTGTTTTGTCCTATATTCTGTGTTAAATCCATTCACCTTAGTTCCTGTTGGACAGCACCCATCAGAGTTACTGGTATTTCTAACTTCCTCCCATGTGCCTGTCCCAGCTTTTAAGCCCAGTTCAATTCAGCATGAAAAATGTCAGCGGAAATGTTTCAGAAATGGCTGACAGAGTCAAGTCATTGTTCATGGTGGAAATTAATGAGTAACTGCCAGTTAATATCTTAATTCAACCCTGATGACAGAATTCACATGCACAGGACAGTGCTGGCCAGCTGCAGAAAATCCACGACTGAATAGAGGGTGAGTCACTCATTCATTTTCTCAGGATTGGGCAGTTCAAGTGCAATTCACAAAAAAGTAAAGGAGAGAGAGGTTCTATCTGTCAGGAAAGTGGCCTGAGAAAAAGGAGATATGGAGATTTTTTTTCCCCATGGATAGTGAAAGAAGTTAATAAACAAAGTTCAGCAAGGTAAAATTGTGTGGAGAGATGTTCATTCATAAAATGAAGGCTCCATTTTATTTGGTTCTGTCACAGTAATACAGGGAGAGCTTCGAGTCAGCACTTTCCTCTTGGACTATTTATTTGTTGCCCAATTTAAGAGGATTTCTTTTTTGGGGGGGATGGTTTCTCTTTCACAATAATGGAAAAGGTTAAGAATAATACCACAAAATATTATACTGTGTGGTTAACTCAAATTGATATGGGAAGTGGGCTGGATTGGCTCCTTGGGGACTTGGAGGAGAGCTCCAATACTGCTCTTCAGGTGAAGCCAGAGAGAATTTAGCGTCCAGTAGGATGGATTCAGTTTTTCATCCATAAGGCTTCATACTTCCAGATGTTCAAGCTGGTTTTAGAAAAGGCAGAAGAACCAGAGATCAAACTGCCAACATCCGCTGGATCATCGAAAAAGCAAGAGAATTCCAGAAAAACATCTATTTCTGCTTTCTTGACTATGCCAAAGCCTTTGACTGTGTGGATCACAATAAACTGTGGAAANCTTATACACATCTAACAACAACAAGTAACACAGGAAAATAGAATTAAAAAATACTCTAACATAAATCATAGCAGGATCCTCTATGACCCACCTCCTGGAGTAATGGAAATAAAAGCAAAAATAAACAAATGGGATCTAATTAAAATTAAGAGATTTTTGCACAATGAAGGAAACTATAAGCAAGGTGAAAACACAGCCTTCAAAATGGGAGAAAATAATAGCAAATGAAGCAACTGACAAAGAATTAATCTCAAAAAGATACAAGCAGCTCCTGCAGCTCAATTCCAGAAAAATAAATGACCCAATCAAAAAATGGGCCAAAGAACTAAACAGACATTTCTCCAAAGAAGACATACAGATGGCTAACAAACACATGGAAAGATGCTCAACATCACTATCCGAGAAATGCAAATCAAAACCACAATGAGGTATCATCTCATGCCGGTCAGAATAGCTGCTATCAAAAAATCTACAAACAATATATGCTGGAGAAGGTGCAGAAAAAAGGGAACCCTCTTACACTGTTGGTGGGAATGCAAACTAGTACAGCCACTGTGGAGAACAGTGTGGAGATTCCTTAAGAAACTGGAAATAGAACTGCTTTATGACCCATAACTGCCTTATGACCCAGCAATCCCACTGCTGGGCATACATACCAAGGAAACCAGAACTGAAAGAGACACGTGTACCCCACTGTTCATCACAGCACTGTTTATAATAGCCAGGTCTTGGAAGCAACCTAGATGTCCACTGGCAGACGAATGGATAAGAAAGCTGTGGTACATATACACAATGGAATATTACTCAGCTATAAAAAAGGATGCATTTGAGTCAGTTCTAATGATGTGGATGAAACTGGAGCCAATTATACAGAGTGAAGTAAGTCAGAAAGAAAAACACCAATACAATATATTAATGCATATATATATGGAATTTAGAAAGATGGTAATGATAACCCTATATGTGAAACAGCAAAAGAGACACACATGTAAAGAACAGTCTTTTGGACTCTGTAGGGGAAGGCTAGGGTGAGATAATTTGAGAGAATAGCATTATATTCTAATATGTATATTATCATATGTAAAATAGATATTATCATATATGAAATATCACATATCACATATCAAATATCATAAATATCACATATATTATCATATGTGAAATAGATCGCCAGTCCAGGTTCAATGCATGAAACTGGGTGCTCAGGGCTGGTGCACTGGGATGACCCAGAGGGATGGGATGGGGAGGGAGGTAGGAGAGGGGTTCAGGATGGAAAACACATGTACTCCCGTGCCGGATTCATGTCAATGTATGGCAAAACCCACCACAATATTGTAAAGTAATTAGCCTCCAATTAAAATGAATAAATCAATTTTTAAAAATAAATAAATAAATAAATGAGGCTTTATTCTGAGCAAATGACACAATGTGAGAACAAAATCATTGATTTGAACCTGAACGTTAGGAATCTTTGCTTTTCAGTGAACTAGGGGGTTGTGACATTGGACTCCAAAAAGAAGAAATTAATTTCAACACAGATCTTGACCTAACACTAAATGACATTCATGTGGTCATAATAACATTAAGTGAAAGTTAAATTCCCTCAGTCTGTGTTCGACTCTTTGTGACCCCATACGCTTTATTGTTCTATATTTAAAATTAACCTCTGGACAAAGACTTGGTTGTATTTTTAGCATAAAGTAAAAATATCTACAATCTAAAGACAGAAAAAGAGTGACAGAATTAAGACCTGAAATGAGAAAAAAAATGTTGGGGAAAGGGAGTTGGACTAAGATTCTCCTTGTATTGAATAGGGAATAAAGAGAGTGTTGCAAATTATCAGAAATAGAAGATTCTACTCAAAGCTTATAATTACCTTAGAGCTACATTAAGAGAAGGAGAAGAATATTAATAGAAGGAAGGTGAAGTACAAGTCAGCAAAAATCCATCTTTCAAATTGCAGAGTGAATTGTTTAAGTCCAGTCAGTCAAGAAATTACTAAGGTCTCTACCAAATTGCCTAGAATAAGAACACAACTTAAAAGATGCCTCCAGGAGTAAGAATGGAATGGGGAGTATGGAGCAGAGTGTTCTTGTTTCTCATCAGCAGAATTCTGGTGCTACTTGGTGTGTGTACTGGCATGTAATACTTTAATAATAGTAGTTGTGTGTATAATACATTTCATAGTAAGTAGTGACTGCATTGAATTTTTGTGTGTGCAATACATGAATTGTATTAGGCACTACTACAGAGTGGGATTCTGGTTTATTATATAGACTGTGCATAACTTTTCTATATAGGGACATATAGAAATTTATATATATTAGATATCCTTTATACGTAGACATTTCTCTTGAGTTATAATTTTCAGTATCTGAAGTTTTTCCTTTTCCTATCAAATTTCACCATTAACAATTCAACCATCTGGATTAAACATAGTCCTTCCCTATGTTTATTTTTTAATGCAAACATCTATAAAAGGTATAAATACTGGGAACCTAAGGATGAGGTGATATTCACCAAGAAAAGGACAAATGGTTCCAAAAGGCAGGGTAAGGAACTGTAAAGATATTTTGCTTACTTTGCTACTTCAATAAGGTCTTTTATCTTCACAGACTCTTAGTTTTCAATGCAGTAAGTACTTGTCTTATACTTACACAGAAAAAGTGAAAAGTTCAGAAAGACTGAACTGATACTTAACCCCATGACCTAGAGGACAGGGCATGTTTACCAAACCAGTCTCTTGAAGTTGGAAATTTAAGAAACACCGAGGGGCTGAGTGGGAAGTGGTTAAAATCTCTAACCATGAAACATCTCAGTCAGTCAGCATTTGTTTTGACAAATCCACAGCCTGTGGCCAGTATTAATGAACTAGCAATTAAACCCCAAGCCTAGTCAGGAGCTGAAGGATGACTTTAGGACTCATGTTTACTGTTCCAGGCCATGTGCAAACCTTTGAACCTTTGTGAAGTGCAAATATGCAGGATTCGGTGTAGAGCATCAGGCCATTTCCCACTGTGGGGCTCAAAACAAAATAAATATATGGGCAAAGGAAATCAGTAACAAATAAACGTCATTACACAGATACAGTTTAAGAACTCCAGATTATCTTAATCTCTGCATATAAACACAGCCTTTCTTTAAAGAGATCTACTCTGCCAAGTACTAAATACTTGTCATATTGGATTAGGAAAATAAATCAATCAGATTTGGTCATGGGTCAAAGATAACATACAATTATTCAGGTTTTGGCCATCTTTATTTTGAAGAAGTTGACAGCTTTGAGGGTGGGTACATGGACACCATATTGGCTGACCCTCGGTGTATATCCAGTTGTTTGAGGTGATAGCAGAAGATTATGGAGCCATCTCATGAATACTTCCAGGGGGTGTCTGATGTCAGTCTATTCATTTATGCTGAAAAGTACCCACAACCCCCCAATCATCTCATATTCTCTTTATAATCACCAAAAAAGGAAAGTCTAGTTTTTATTTCTTTGGCATTTCTTTTTTTGATTTTTTGAAAATAAGCCTCAAACTCATTTTAATTTGCATTAAGTATCACTGACAAAGAACAATATTATTTCCCCTGGATCTCACAATCCCATTTCTTTTGCCATTTTGGAAGATGTAGCAAAGAAATAGAAGTGTTTTTAAGGCTGGTTTGGAGGGCTGCAATGACTTGATTTCCAGGATTTGAAAATAAAGGATATGATTAAACAAACCTAGAGTTAGACCAATAAATTACACATTTGATTTTAGGATTTGGCAATAGCCCTAAATGCCTATAAAGATTATATGGACTTGAGCTTAGAGCTCCAGGGCTGCAGTGCGACTGGGACTGGATGAACTGATGTCTGGTAGCCAAATGCCCAAAGAGTTGCATCACGTCCTTCTTCAGAGAGAATCAGCTGGCCAAGAAAAGCATAGAAAAAGAAAAGGAAGAACACAAACACTGACTTAGGGATTGTCCACTTTCATTTAGGGACTAACAGAGTCATTTTCTTGGCAAGGCCAGCCTGGTAGAGGGGTAAATGTTAAAACCATCTCAGTTGGAAGACCAGACATAGATCAACTCATTCTCATTGTTCTGAATCCATATTCCCTAGCAATTTTCAGAAAACTTGGCAACCATGTCTCTAATGTATAGGGAGAGAACGAATCTGTCAGACCAACAAGTGATGTTCTCATCAGACAGATGCACTTCTCATTATAAATAGAGAAGCTGGCATTCTGATTACAATTTGGATTCCCAAGCAGCTCGTCTATGGGGACAGTCTTCTGGGACTCATTGTTGACTTAAGCATCACACCCTGTGTAACAGTGAAACCGATCATTGTAAATCAAAACCATTGCATTCTCGTTTGCATTTAAAACTGTATATGACACAATATATGTTAACGTGAATCTGACTCTGCATGGAACCAGCTCTACCTACTCTGCTAACAAAAGTCACAATTCTCAGCCTATAATCCTGGAGGAATATGACCAGGTTTAGTGTAATAACCAAGCAAAACACCACCATAGGGATCTATCTGGGTGGTCAACACCCAAGCAAGTTTTCTGATTTCAGATTATACTTGTAAGTTAAAAGTTATAAGGAGGAAGTTTTATTCTAAGTTTGTTTTTAATGGAAGGATAACCCCTTTACAATGTTGTATTGGTTTCTATAGTACAACAATGTGAGACATATATCCACTCCCTCTTGAGCCTCCCCTCCACCTACCCATGCCCCATCCTACCCCTCTAAGTCTTCACCGAGCACCTAGCTGAGAAATACCCAAAGTAAGAAAATGTGTCAAAATATGTTGTATGCCTTTCTAGGGACTTAGGACAAAGGGGAAGAGAAGAAAAAGATATGGACTCAGTTTACATAATTTGCTACAAGTGGTTACAGTAACTTTCAGTTCAGTTCAGTCGCTCAGTCTTTAGCTTCCATTTGTCTTCAGAGAAATGCTTTGCCTTGCTGCACTCTCTAAAACTGCAGCTAGATTTTCACTGAAATTACAAATGAAATAAAGTCGGGAGAGAACTTAGTCAAGATCCTTAGGTACAGATCTTTTACAATGATAGATCTATTATACTGATGCCCAAGGGGAATTTACTTAATTAGAATGGAGCCGGCCAGTGACAAACAGGAAATTCTTGCCCTTGGCACGCTAAGTAGACATTGAAATATATTGTATGCAGAAAAAGACTTTTCTTCCTCAAATGTTGCACACAAAACTATTTACCTCAAAACTATCACGTTCTGTGTCTTTATTTCTACACTTTTGAGGAAGAACAACATCCCAGCCAGCTGGAACAAAACATGGAAGCTGGGTCTGCTTTTATAAATTAAGCTGCTTTGTAAGAGAAGTGGCTGCTTTCGAATTAGTAAACACTCAAAGCTTCACCAGAGACAGATTTTATACCAAAGAGACAAAGAAAGCCAGAGTAGGTGATGCCAATTCCTTGATATATCAGCCTTTGATTACTCTTTGCCTGAGTTACCCAGTGGGTTGCTACAGTGTATTAATAGTACTGATCTATTGTGTTGGCCAAGAAGTTCATTTGGGTTTTTCTGAAAGATGTTATGGAAAAACCCAAATGAACTTCTTGGCCAACCCAATATAAGCAAGCAATAGTCCCAATACCATAGCCAGCAGATAAATCAGATAATAGAATGGAACTTTAAAAACATAGTCAACTATTCTCTAGTTTTGCTCACAACTTCCACAAATATCATTATCTAAATGCTTTAAAATAATATATTATTAATTGACGTATTTGTGTAGCCAGGGACTTAAACCTTCTGTTAGTGGCTGCAGGCTGCAACCATCTCCCTCTTGACCGATTCTTATTCCATTTATGGTCACATACAGCTGGCCCTTTATTCAATAAGAATTCATTCATTCAATGTGCTAGCTGAACATTTTGCATCATCCTTGGAGATCCAAAGATAAAGACATTGATATTTATTGTCAATGAACTCAGGCATATGTGCTCTGACTGCCACCACCGCCCAGTGTGGCATTTTATCAGACCGCTGGGTACAGAGTAATGCTATCAGACTTTCCCCATGTCTATCTATTCTTCCCATATGTATACTTAGCCATTCAGTCATGTCCAACTCTTTGTGATCCCATGGATTATAGCCCACCAGGATCCTCTGTCCATGGGATTTTTCCAGGCAAGAATACTGGAGACGGTAGCCATTTCCTTCTCCAGGGGATCTTCCTGACCCAGGGATCGAACACATGTTGCTTGTGTCTCCTGCACTGCAGGTAAATTCTTTAACTGCAGAGAAATTTCAGGATATATCACAGTATCCAACATGG
Organism: Neotragus moschatus; assembly: GCA_006410615.1. Taxonomy (NCBI): domain Eukaryota; kingdom Metazoa; phylum Chordata; class Mammalia; order Artiodactyla; family Bovidae; genus Neotragus; species Neotragus moschatus. Next base: position 833,171 of record SJYA01003206.1, read on the forward strand.
TGGTGGGGAAAAGGAAGCCTTCCAGTAGTTCTTTATGTCCGATTAAGAGAGAAAACACTATCTTCAAATTAAAATATGCTTATTCCTTGGAAGAAAAGTTATGACCAACCTAGACAGCATATTGAAAAGTAGAGACATTACTTTGCCAACTTTGTCCGTCTAGTCAAGGCTATGGTTTTCCCAGTGATCATGTATGGATGTGAGAGTTGGACTGTTAAGAAGGTTGAGTGCCAAACAATTGATGCTTTTGAACTGTAGTGTTGGAGAAGACTCTTGAGAGTCCCTTGGACTGCAAGGAGATCCAATCAGTCTATTATGAAGGAGATCAGCCCTGGGATTTATTTGGAAGGAATGATGCTGAAGCTGAAACTCCAGTACTTTGGCCACCTCATGCGAAGAGTTGACTCACTGGAAAAGACTCTGATGCTGGGAGGAATTGGGGGCAGGAGGAGAAGGGGATGACCGAGGATGAGATGGCTGGATGGCATCACTGACTCAGTGGACATGAGTCTGAGTGAACTCCAGGAGCTGGTGACGGAAAGGGAGGCCTGGCGTGCTGCGGTTCAGGGAGTAGCAAAGAGTCAGACATGACTGAGTGACTGAACTGAACTGAACTGAAGAGAGAAAACACGATCTTCAAATTAAAATGGAGAAATGTAGAGCTTACATGGTCATTCTCAAGGTGCTCTACACATTTTAATTTTGATATCATTCATCAATTTTTTGTAAGTCTATACTACTTACAATCAGAAAAAAATAACCACTAAAAACTGGATAAATGAAAGTTAGTGATAAAGAACTGTTTTAAATATGTTTGTGTTCTCCCACAAACAACATAGATGTAGTCATTGTCACAGCATTTAAAAAATATTCAGCTCAAGGTAGAAAAAATGTCTTGAGCAGCCTGAGAAAGAAAACGACTACTCACCACGGCGCCTCATCATTCTTTTTCACTCATGTCTCCCACCCACAGAAACTGTTAGAACAGCACGATGAAGTCAAAAGCCCTTTTCAATTCACCTTTAATCCCTGACCCTTGTTATGTCTGTCACTTTTAATACATGTGCTCTCTCCATGGTATTAACTGACATGTTTGATAACTAAACACATCATGTCAGAGGCCACCCAGTAGCTTTCACGATGAAAAGAAGTTTGATCCCCCAAACATGGCCCCCCTCCTCATCCTGGTTGTTCAGTTCAAATTCTAGTGCTGCAATTACTACACAAAGCTGAGTGGCCAAGTGACCCAGGGTGTGGAGTTGAGCTCAGTCCAGAGTTCCTGAGAGCTTTTCTTTTCAGTTTTAGCCTCCCCTCCACGGTGACTAGTGAAAGCATCATTTTATTCATTTGTTCTTTCACTCATTCAGCATTATGTTTGTAAAGCATATAACTACCAGCCATTGTGCTCAGCTTTGAAGATATAGGGAAACACAATGAAACACACATACCTTCATACATCTTTGACCAGATATGGATACTCAGGAGTCAAGCATCACTTATGTAGTCAATCCAGCTATTTATCCATATCACCTGGCCATTAAGCAGTCTCCAAAATGGAGCATTAATCAGTTTCTATGCTTTTATCAGTTACCCTTTACTCACATACTTTTTTTTTAACTTTTTCTTTCATATTGGAGTATAGCTGATTAACAGCGTTGTGACAGTTTCAGGTGGACAGCAAAGGGACTCAGCCATACACATGCATGTATCCATTCTCCCTGAAACTCCCCTTCCAATAAGGCTGCTGCTAAGTCGCTTCAGTCGTGACCAACTCTGTGTGACCCCACAGACGGCAGCCCACCAGGCTCCGCCGTCCCTGGGATTCTCCAGGCAACAACACCGGAGTGGGGTGCCATTTCCTTCTCCAATAAGGCTACCACATCACATTGAGCAGAATTTCCTGTGCTACACAGTAGGTCCCTGCTGGTTATCCATTTTAAATACAGCAGTTATACTTAGGTACTCAACCAAAGACTAATTTTCTGCTTTCAAGCAAGTTTATTCTGTGTGGTTTATTCTGTGGGTATTGTCAAGGCTTTCTGTGTGTGCGTGCACTGAGGAGGCACTGAGTATAGCAATCCGTATCAGCCAAGTCTAATGCGGAGATGAAAGGGGACAGAGGCGGGGACTCTTCCTCCTTCACATTTAATATAAACACTTATAAGAAATCCAGGTTCTCATCAGGGTGTTTACAATGACTATATTGTCCATAGGAATATGATAGGACATAACTCATAAACATTAAGGCAAATTGATTGATTTAGGGGTTTTCATTTTTGTGTTAACCTATTTTAGGTAGCTCTCTGCTATACACAAAAGCAAGGTAAACAAAGTATTTTTTGCACATTTCTATATCCAAGACAGAACTTGTATTGATTTTCTTTACCCACTCAAAATTAGATTTCTGGACCACACAACTCACTAAAACACAGACTCTTAAATCTATAGACGAAGCAAAAGACTTCTAATCAGTTTTCATAGACTTGAAAGGGTGAAGAGCTTGAATTAGTTACATAGCACAAAGTTATGCAAATAGCCAACTATCTGGCTACTACAGAAATGGAAGCTGAAATGGCTTAATCTTGGATTTCTCTATTTTCCAAACCTATTTGTATCCTATGACTTATTCTGTTCCACCACCCATATATCCCATGGACATCTCAAGTCAACAATCTCAAAGCCACTTGCATTTCCTTCATGAGAACTAATTACTGTTCCTCCTGTGTATCATGTTGCTTCAACTCGCTGAAATATCATTATAGGAACCTATGCTGAGTCCAAGTCTAGTAAATTCTAGTCTTTTAACCTCTCTCCAGGCTGACCACTTTGTCATCTCCCCATTTCAAATATGAACTCTCTTTCTTAAACTCCTACATTGTAAGGATCAACTCCAAACCATGAAATAGGCCATAAAACAGCTCACATGTCCTGGTCCTGGCTTCTGAATCTGCCTCCAACCCTCAACAAATCTCCTGCCATTTATACTCTCATATCCTGTGGTCTAGGAACAGACTTTTCTTTTTTTTTCTTTTGCAATTCCTAAGCACACCATTCTCTCTCCTCCTGGAGTTTCACACATGCACTTCCCTTTGCCCTTCACCTGGCTGAGCTTGCTGGCAGGTCATGAGTCTGCTAGGTGTAATACTTTGAGGAAACTTCCTCACCTTCTCTGCCCCATTAGTGCCAAGCTGTTTCAGTTAGATGCCCCTCCTCTGAGCTCCCACAGCACCTTATCTTTATTAACAACATGGCTGGGACACCCCATACTGTAGCATCTATTTACTTCTTTGTCGCCTAACATGAGATGGGTCTCTACTGCATACACTGGGCCTAGCGAAGAATACTACACAATATTGGTGGTCAATATGTACTTTAAAAGACATAAACAAATGGAGCATCCATTTAGGGACATTCTAGACAATACTTACTTTTTACTCACATTCATTAAAGAAAAAAAATATTGAGGAACAAACGTTTGGAGGATTAAAACGCAAGGGCATCTACTGCTTTTATTGGCATCTTCATTAAGCCAGGAGGCTTTGGGGATTTTCTAGTGGAGAGTATGGAGCCACTCTATATTAGATTTTTCCAAAAGAATTACGACCTCCCTTCATATCCTCAAACAAAAGTACTAGAATATAATACTCTCTAAAGGCACAGCATGGCATGGATTCAGATACTCTCTAAGTACCCAGAAATCTACTCCATTCTCTTCTTGCTGCCTTCTGGATTTTCATTTTCTAAACTGAATATCTTTTCTCTACATTATAAAGCACCCATCTCAATGTTGTAAATCATACTTCAGTTCAGTTCAGTTGCTCAGTCGCGTCCAACTCTTTGCGACCCCATGAATCGCAGCACGCCAGGCCTCCTTGTCCATCACCATCTCCCGGAGTTCACCCAAACTCATGTCCATCAAGTCGGTGATGCCATCCATCCATCTCATCCTCTGTGGTCTCCTTCTCCTCCTGCCCCCATTCCCTCCCAGCATCAGAGTCTTTTCCAATGAGTCAACTCTTCGCATGAGGTGATCAAAGTATTGGCGTTTCAGCTTTAGCATCAGTCCTTCCAGTGAACACCCAGGACTGACCTCCTTTAGGATGGACTGGTTGGATCTCCTTGCAGTCCAAGGGACTCTCAAGAGTCTTCTCCAACACCACAGTTCAAAAGCATCAATCCTTCGGCGCTCAGCCTTCTTCACAGTCTGACTCTCACATCTATATATGACCAATGGAAAAAACCATAGCCTTGACTAGACAGACCTTTGTTGGCAAAGTAATGTCTCTGCTTTTGAATATGCTATCTAGGTTACCCATACTGAAAGTTTCCACTTTCCTTCAATTTCAGCTTAACTCATTGCCCATGATGGCCAACAGGATCTCTCTCTGCATCCCAAGCATTCAGCTTCACTCACTGGTTTGCTCCCTCCATGCCAGTCTCCAAAGATGACATCTTATGTTTTCAAGAAAGGAAGACCATATCAAAAGCTCCCCGCCAGCCTGCAATGCCCACCNTTAAAGAAAAAAAATATTGAGGAACAAACGTTTGGAGGATTAAAACGCAAGGGCATCTACTGCTTTTATTGGCATCTTCATTAAGCCAGGAGGCTTTGGGGATTTTCTAGTGGAGAGTATGGAGCCACTCTATATTAGATTTTTCCAAAAGAATTACGACCTCCCTTCATATCCTCAAACAAAAGTACTAGAATATAATACTCTCTAAAGGCACAGCATGGCATGGATTCAGATACTCTCTAAGTACCCAGAAATCTACTCCATTCTCTTCTTGCTGCCTTCTGGATTTTCATTTTCTAAACTGAATATCTTTTCTCTACATTATAAAGCACCCATCTCAATGTTGTAAATCATACTTCAGTTCAGTTCAGTTGCTCAGTCGCGTCCAACTCTTTGCGACCCCATGAATCGCAGCACGCCAGGCCTCCTTGTCCATCACCATCTCCCGGAGTTCACCCAAACTCATGTCCATCAAGTCGGTGATGCCATCCATCCATCTCATCCTCTGTGGTCTCCTTCTCCTCCTGCCCCCATTCCCTCCCAGCATCAGAGTCTTTTCCAATGAGTCAACTCTTCGCATGAGGTGATCAAAGTATTGGCGTTTCAGCTTTAGCATCAGTCCTTCCAGTGAACACCCAGGACTGACCTCCTTTAGGATGGACTGGTTGGATCTCCTTGCAGTCCAAGGGACTCTCAAGAGTCTTCTCCAACACCACAGTTCAAAAGCATCAATCCTTCGGCGCTCAGCCTTCTTCACAGTCTGACTCTCACATCTATATATGACCAATGGAAAAAACCATAGCCTTGACTAGACAGACCTTTGTTGGCAAAGTAATGTCTCTGCTTTTGAATATGCTATCTAGGTTACCCATACTGAAAGTTTCCACTTTCCTTCAATTTCAGCTTAACTCATTGCCCATGATGGCCAACAGGATCTCTCTCTGCATCCCAAGCATTCAGCTTCACTCACTGGTTTGCTCCCTCCATGCCAGTCTCCAAAGATGACATCTTATGTTTTCAAGAAAGGAAGACCATATCAAAAGCTCCCCGCCAGCCTGCAATGCCCACCCAGGCCACCATGCCATTAGTGTGGGGCAAGAGGAGGGGAGGGGCAAGCCCGTGTGTTCTGCCCACAGCCTTCTCCTTGGCAGAGAGAAGAGGCTGCAAGTGGATGCATGGGGGTTGGAGGGTGGCAGGTATTTTCGGATGCTTGTGAAAGAAATGTGGATCTCACGTTCTGAGAGTAATCACCATTCTTACCACCTATGAATTATTAAATAATATTTGTCACTTTTCCAGAATGAAAAGAAACTCCTAGAATTCCACAAGTGACAGGATCCCACTCGGCAGCGCAGTCCCCATGGAGCAATACAATCCTGTCACTGAAGGTGTGATCTCACAGGACCTAGACTGGAAGTCACCCTCTAGCTGCATCCTAACCTTGTTTTACTGTTTCCTTAGTAAAAACAGATACTAGCTTACCTAATGCCTTTTTACTTTTTCCTTAAATAACATTTCTTCCCTTGATGCCATTACTGCATGCCTTGCTATCTATAATAAATTTGCCTGCAATGTAGACAGGGTTTGATCCCTGAGTAGGGAAGATCCCCTGGAGAAGGAAATGATGACCCACTCCAGTAGTCTTGCCTGGAGAATTCCATGGACAGAGGACCTGGTGGGCTACAATTCATGGGGTGGCAAAGAGTCAGACATGACTGAGCAACTAACACTTTGCTATATATTCACTTCTTCATGGAAATCATCTTATTTGATTTGTATAAAATGACAGATTTTATCTTAGTTTTCAAGATAAGGAGGCTCTTTTGTAATCTATATCCCTAACTAACTGCATGCTACTTCTTCCTGAACATGTTTGTATGGAGAGTATTTTCTAAGATTTACGTAAAGTACCACTTCACTCATTATCATACCATTAATAACTGGTAAATTTTAGATCCCAAACCACCTCTCTCTCATGACCATGGTCAAGGTCTTAACTATTATAGACCACTAGGGAAGCCTCAGAGCTGATTGGAAGAGATGTAGAGACAGGTGTGGGCTGATTGGAGGGCCTGTGGTGACATTTTATTTCAGAAATCCTCTACTGCAGTTCAGGACCTAGATAACAAATCATCATTTTTCCATTTATTTCTAAAGTCTTAGAGAATTCAAAACCATCTCAGAGAATCTTGCTCTTGGCTTTGTTTCCTCTAATATCCTATAGATGCCCAGTTTACTTTTAAAGAAAATAATACTGAATTTTCTACTTCATGAATATATAATGGCAAGTATTTGCAATTAAACATCACTTCAATGTAGTCAAAATTCAGTTATAAGATTTTTTTCTAACATTAATGAAAAGAAGATAATTTTTCTCAAGCTGCCGTTTAAACGAAAACTGATTAAATCTGTGACATCTCATCAGAAATTAGCCAGGAGCTTAATGAAAAAGAAGCACGCCAGGGTTTCTGAGTTTTACCATCTGCCTTCACCAGGGCTTTCAATTCCCACAGAAAGAGTGGGAATCTTACATTCAGATGACTGGAGTTAGATCATAACTTCATGAAATATACTTAATATAGGTCAGAATTTTTTCATAAATTTAGAATGCTAATGCTTAGGAAGGGATTAAACACAGTCCATGGCAGATACCAAGCTCTGCATAGCTGCATAAATAATCCATTTCTCGGGGTTTCCTTAACTTTGGAGAGGCTTTTAAAGCATCAAAGCTGAGCAAATATTTTGCAAATGAATCTGGCCCTGAGTGATCCAGTATTAACTTCTGATCATTAGTGGAGGAAAAGCTGCCTCTCCTCTCAAGTGAAGAGGCTTTGCAACCCTCAAGTTCTTTAAATATTGACCTAGTAAAGAGGAACCTGAAGAAAACATGCCAAAATCCACGATGGAGTTACAGAAGGATCTTCTTCAAGCTTTTCATTAAGCCCTTCTTTTCTGCCCATGTTGCCTGGCATGTGGGATCTTAGTTCCCCAACCAAGGATTGAACCTGCGCCCTCTACACTGAAGTGCAGAGTCTTAACCACTGGACTGCTAGGGAAGTCCCTCTATTAGGCCTTTCTTAAACCATCTCAGACAATGAAGAATCTATGCTTCTCTTAAAGAGATCAGAATGATTCCATAGTCAACCACACTCATGATTTTCAGCAGGGTAACACTTTTCATGGTAGGAAATTCTTCCTTATGGCACTTCTTAATCCCTCATGGTACAACTGATGAGCATTTCTTTTGCCTATATCCATTGTTAATAAGCAGAACAACTGTTCTCCATTTATCTGAATGGTTTATTATCTCCTTTCAACTGTATTTCTGCCAGGGTAAATACTCTCAGCTGCTTTCATCTTTTCACAGGGGTATTAGAGTCACAGAAAATTGTTCAGAATGTCAGTAGGATGAAATTCACCCTTGCCCAAAGAAGTTTTAAAACCATGAAAATGAAAACATTGATTCCTTTTCAAGTCTCTGAAAACTGAACGTTCTTGGTGAATAAGGTCATGCTGTAACCAATCACATCTGCCAGGTAACCAGCTCCAGATATGATGCTGGACTCAAATATCAGTCCTGGGGAGATCTGTACACCGTGATTTGGATCTTTAAAGAATAAAGAAAAACCAAAGTGAATGAGGCACTAAGGAATAGAGATACCCCATGAACTGGGACAGAACTGAGCAATCATGGAAAAACAGGCAGGAAGACAGGTGTGACTGGAATGGAAGTCATTCATTGCTTGCTCTGGAGTTTGGGAGATTAGCTAAAGTCAGTAGACACTCACTGAGAAGGTTTTTGATTTTATTTTAAAATTGACTATTCTTTATTTTTATATTTTAATTGAAGGACAATTATTTTACAGATAAAACTAATTTATAGTCAAATTTTATGGCTTATAACACATGCATAGATTTACATAGCTAGCATTAGAATCATGATACAGAACAGTTACATCCCCACCAAAAAAAAACCAAAACAACTGCTCATTCTATCTCCTTGTAGGCACATACTCTCCTGGGTCACAGACCGTGGCAGTCACTGACCTGTTTTCATCACGTAGCTTTCCTTTTTTGATGACATCTAATAGGCAACTTTTTGAGGTTTCCTCTTTCATTCATCCAAGTCGTTGCATGTTTCACTACTCATTCCTGTTTATGGCTAAGTAGTAGTCCATTGTAAGGATGTACCAGTGTTTGTTTAACCATTCACCTACTGAAATATTTGTTTCTGGTTTATTGCCAATTTGGGGGTAAATATGGAGTATTATAAACATTCACATATGGGTTTGTGTGAACACACATTTTTATTTTGCTAGAGTAAATAGTTAGGAGTGGAATTTCTGAGTCATATGGTAAGCATATGTTTACATTCATGAGAAACCACCAGACGTTTTTCAAGTGGCTACTCCATTTTGTATCCCCATCAGTAATGTTTGAGAATTCTAGCTGTTACACATCCTTACTAGTAATTGATAGTGACAGTATTTTGTTCATTTTGCTTTAATTACCATTCTAGTGCTACCACATTGTCATTCTAATTTGTATTTCCCTAATGGCTAATGATGGTGTGCATATTTGCATGTGATTTATTACCCTGTCTATATCCTTTCTGGTGAAATGCCTGTTTAAGACGTTTTCTATTTTTAAACTGGAATTGTTTGTATTCCTACCACTGACTTTTCAGTTTATTTTTTAAATATCTAAATACAAGTCCTTTTGTGGATATGAGACATATTTTCTGTCTTTTGTGTACCTTTCTCCTCTCCTAACAGTATCTTTCACAGAACAAAGGTTTTTAATCTTGTTAAAGTCAACTTATCAAATATTTCTTTCCTTTCTAGGGGTCATAGCTAAGATGTTGTTGCCTAACCTCAGGTCACGAAAACTTTTTCCTATGTTTTCTTCTAAAGGTTTTATAATTGGGGATTTTTATATTTATGATACATTTCACACTTATTTTTGCACAATGTGTAAGGGTTAGGTTGAGGTTCCTTTTATATGCATATAAATTTTTTCAAAAATCATTCCTGGGAAAGATAATCTTTTCTACAGAGAACTGTCTTTATATCTTTGTCAAAAATCAATGAGTATATTTGTGCAGTTCTATTTCTGGATATTGGGTTCTGTTTACTGATTTATGTATCTATCTCTTTAATATACTGTATTGATTATGATGAAATAAAAGTGTTAGCCGCTCATTTGTGTCCAACTCTTGGTAACCCCAAGGACTGTTGCCTGCCAGGCTCTTCTGTCCACAGAATTCTCCAAGCAAGAATACTGGAGTGGGTAGCCATTCCTTTCTCCAGGAGATCTCCCTGACCCAGGGATTGAACCCAGGTCTCCTGCACTGCAGGCAGATTCTTTACCGTCTGAGCCCACCAGGGAAGCCATATTGATTACTATAACTGATAGTAATTCCAGTATTCAAATTGTTTCAGAGTTTAGAATATGAAATTTCTTAATTCACTTCACCAAGCCAACAAAACCTTGATACCACTCAATACACAACACAAATTTAAAATACTCTCAACTATGAATGTAGAAGAATTCCAAACAAAATTGGAAAATCACATTTTTTAAAAATCAGTATTTCACCATTAAGTATGATGTTAACTGTAAGTTTTATGTAGAGGTCTTCTATAAATTTGAGGATGTTCCTTCCATTCCAAGTTTGCTGAGAGCTCTTTATCAAAAAATGAATGTTAACTGAAATTAGTCAAATGACTTCTACAGTAGTTGAAATGATATATTTTTAATTTTTTTTAACTGTTTATTTGGAGGAGTGTATTGATTTCTGAATAGTAAACTTATTTTCCATTCTCAGTCATGACTATTTAGAAGTTTGTTGTTGAATTTCCAGATGTCTGGAAAATTTCCAGGTATCAATTTCTAATTTAATTCCAGTATGAATAGAGTACCTATTTTTGTGATTTTATTTCTATTAAACTTGTCAAAAATCTTTTTCTCACACAAATTAGGTCTGTCTTGGTGGGTATTCCATGCACAGTTGAAATGAATGTATGTTCTAATGTTTGGGGTTCAAATGTTAAATAAATGTTATTTATGTCCATTTGGTTGATAAGAGTTTCATTCTTCCAGTTTTTCAACGTACTACAAGATTTTCTACCTACTATTTCTACCAATTTTTGAGAGTATTTTTGAAACCTTCATCTATAACAATGAATATAACTGTTTCTTCTTTCATCTGTATCAATTTTTACTTCACATATTTTGACCCTTTAGTGTTAGATACACACTTATTTAAAATTATTATGTGTATTTTATTGGGAAATTGTTCCTTTCATCATTATTTCATTTCCTTTTTAATCTCTGGTCATTTTTCCCCCTAAATTCTACTTTGTCTGCTATCAACATTGCAACTCAAATTTTCTTTTTTGTTTAAAATTCCTGTGGTTTATCTTCTCCCATCCTTTTACTTTTAAAATAGCTATGTCATTATTTCAAAATTAGCTTATTTTACACAGTGCATTATAACATCATGTAGTTTTCCTTATCCACTCAAAAATTGATTTTTAATTGATTTTTAGACCACTTACATTTAATGTAAGACTAATACACTTGAATTTAAGTCTACCATTTTACTATTAGCTGTTTGTTCTTTCTGGGTTTGTTCCCTCTCATTTTCCTGCCTTATTTTGCATTCCTGGATCTTCTTTTGGTGTTCCATTTAAATTCATCTGTGTGTGTGTGTGTGTGTGTGTGTGTGTTTACCACATCTTTTTGTGCAAACATGCAATATATTTTGTGGTTGCACCAGGTTTTACAATATGCATACTCAATTTTCACCTGTTTTGAATCAATATCTTATACCTTCAAATAGGATTTAGAAACCATATCTACCATCAGTTAGACTTCTTTCCTATGCCCCTCTTTGTGTGGTAAACATATGAATTATATCTACATATAATGAAGACCACATCAGATATCAGTTTTTACTTTCAGCCACTCCTGGAGCTCTTTCTGTTCATGCTGATTATTCCACTTCTCAGTTTCCCCAAGTCGAAACTGAGTGTTACTCCAGAGGAAAAACACAGGGAACTCACCACTCACTTTACAGTATTTTCATTTCTGCTTTCTCAATTCATGTGTGACTATTTACTTCTCAGTCTTGAAATATATAATCCATGCATTTGATCTGTGTTTGATAGCTGTATTCAGTGGAAGAGACAGGGCTCAGACCCCATGGACTGTATGTAGCCTGTCAGGATCCTTTGTCCATGGAATTCTCTAGGCAAGAATACTGGAGTGGGTAGCCATTCCCTTCTCCAGGGGATCTCCCCAACCAGAGATTGAATCTGGGTCTTCTGCATTGCAGGCAGATTCTTTACTATCTGAGCCACCAGGGAAGTCCCTGTTTACTCCATTTACCCCAAATTGAAACCTCACTAAAGAGTTCTGGGTAGAGAAAAATATCATAGTAAAGTAATGTTAGAAAACTGGATCTTGCCATCCACAGGCATTTTTGTAAAGAGACTAAAAGACAGATAATCCAACTCTTGCCTTTAATCTTCAGTTTCAACTTCAGTCACAGCAACCCTTTCCTTGTTTTTTTCTATAAAATAATTAAAAATTACATAACAATCCTAAATAACTGAGTGTTCTATATTAAAAAGTGATTCATCAGGATTGGGAAGTTAATTTAGAATTTTACTCATTGTAAGATAAAAGGAATTTCTCAACAATACCATTCATGTAACCACCCAAGTAATACACAGTAGCAGTGGTCATGGAATTCAATTTTTAAACTTCCTGCCTTTAATAGAAAAAATCCTTTTCAATCATCCTTTGTGACAATTTTCTAAAGAAAGTTCGGCAGTAAAAACACACCTTCAGTGCTCCAATAATCTACTTTTAAATAAAGTTCTTTTTATATAAGCCTAAATTTAAAATTGTGTATGCATATGTGTATAAAGCCAGAACAAGACCAGACAAACAAACAAACAAAATGTCTTACCAACTGGGATTAATCATTTGTTTGCAATCTGACAAAGGCCACAACAATAACAGCTTAGAAGAATGAGAAAAAACAATGGGCATTGTGCATATAGCCAATTTTCTCCTTCAATTGTTCAGACGTTCACATGCCAAGAAACCAGTGTTGCCTAAATTTCAGTTGATAATATCTGTCTTTTAAAAACACAATAAGGCATTTTAAATTCCACTAAGTGAAAGCAAATTTTCATTCAGATTAACCTAACATTGAAGAGTTATTATTTATAATATTTATGAGAACTTGAATTAAAATACAGATAAATAGCCATTCAGGTAATAAACTTTAGATTTATTATTAATACTTACAAGATCATTTTCAAGTTTCTTGGACCAGCTCTTGGAATTTATTAGCATTGTGAGAATGATGACTCTTTTCTTAAACTGATTTCCTCCAGAACAGAATCTTTCATGCAGTTGTGATCTTTGTGAGGGCAAGAACCAGGTGCTGAGCACCGGGATATGAGTGAATGAACCTAGGATATGAGTTTAGAATGAGTCTGTTTTCCAACCCTGGTGAGTTCAGGTAAAGAGCCGTTTCTGGCCCAGAGAAGGTGCTGAATAATGCTTGTTAAATATTATTACTTTTCAAAAAGTTTAATTTCTACATGAGCCCTGGTATCTATCACATACGTCAGTACAATCTCCCTTTCTCACTTTATATAACCCTAAAAATAAGAGAAACCATTCATATTTGCTTTTAGAAATGTGCTTAAAAACAAAACATAAAACCAAACCTCTGTGTTTCCATTTTGCCCATTCACTGGCAGTTCTTGTGTGCTAAAGCAAGTGATACATTAAGCAAACACACCCAGTGGTTCTTCCAGTGTGTCCTTTTCTACTGATCTCAAGCAAACACGTGAAATAAAACAAAATCTAGGATGAAAGTTAAGTTCTTTGAGACTAGATACTAGATTCTGACACTGCATTCTGATACTAGGATGACGATCATAGGCTAAGATATATAAAAAGAGAAAAAGACTAAATATCTCTTGAATGAACATTCTATGTCAATGAATATACTAGTTGTTTACAATATCTGCCTTACTCCTCACAGGAAGCCCTTGGGTTATTTTTAACATGATTGTACAAGATGCTGAGACTCAGACAAGATAACAAGTGAAGACCTAGTACGTGAATGAAAAATTAAACGAAAAGCAATTTTTATCTTTAGTTTTCAAAGACACAATAATAGAAAGTCAAAATAAACATCTTATAACTTGGTGATGCTCTGTGACTACAACTAACCATTTCAGATCACTTCTTCTGTCTGTGTCTAATGCAGTGATATATCTATAGTTGGGATTTCTCCCTTCACATTTCCAGAACAAGAGAAACACCCACCCAAGGAGAAACTTCCAGGGATAGAATTTCTGTGGCACGCCAGCAAAATGAATCTGAACAACAGGTGGGGCTAGTTTCCTTTACAACAGATGTGAATTCTCTCTGCAGGCCCGACTGCTCAGAAGAGTACTGAGTCCTCTCTCATTCCTCATCGTTAGTAACAGCAAGACACACTCTCGAGTTTCACAGGCTTCTAAAATCCTTATTAAATTCAGATGTCCAAATCTGGGGTCATATTTCTTAAAACAGACAACCATACAGGAGTGATTCATAGTAAATATAAACACTTACTGAATACTACCTACTTCCTCTAATTTTATTAGAAAACACAGTGGAATAAAAAAAATTAACAAAAACAAGCTGTCATCACGATGATGTAACCTTCTGTGGCTTGTCTGCTCAGTTCTGCTACTAGCAGGATCTGCAGTGTAAACTCAAACCTAGGTTGTTCAATTAAATATTTAGGAGATTGCCACCCAGTTGGAAAAGAAAACCCCACAAAGCAGATAATGGAGACTGACACTCCATCCTTAGGCTTAAGGCTGCAGGAAGCAGAAAGAGGAAAATCGACAGTGTGTGAGGGATAACCATGGGGAGGGGAGGGCAGACAGCGCTCCTATGCAGTGAGCTTCTGGGGCCACAGAAGACAGATAAGAGTTGTCTGGGGACTTCTCTCATGGTTCAGTGGTTAAGACTTCACCTTCCACATAGGAGGTGGGGGTTCGACCCTTGGTCAGGGAACTAAGATTCCACATGCTTTGCAGCCAAGAAACCAAAACAGAAACAGAAACAATATTCTAACAAACTTTAAAAATAGTCCACATCAAAAAAAAAAATCTTACCCCTGCAGAAGAGTTTCCTATACAGCTACAATAATTCAAGAATGGGGAGAGACCACCTGCCCACCTACAGAAAGAGAGGCGAGCCTGAAGTCTGGGGTATCCTGGGCACAGGGACAGAGGTTGCTATCCCCAGAAACAGAGCTTGGGTGACTGGAAAATAAATATGGTGGCAGAAAGCTTCCAACAATGGACGCTGGCACCAGGGGCCAGAGCTGTTGCTGAGGCCCAGTGGGACCATGGCACCGTATCCCCAGTGAGCCAGGTGCCATCAGGAGGCCATCAGACAGACTCGGCAGGGCTTCCCTGGTGGCCCGGTGGTAAAGAAGCTATCTGCCAAGGCAGGAGACGTGGGTTCAATCCGTGGTCCAGGAAGATCCCACATACCACAGAACTAAGCCCCTGTGTTGCAACTTCTGAAGCCTGAGCACCCTAGAGCCTGTGCTCCACAAGAGAAGCCACCGCAGTGAAGAACCCACATGCTGCAACTAGAGTAGCTCGCACGTGTCAAAACTAGAGAAAAGTCTGTGCGCAGCAACAGACCAAGCGCAGCCAAAACTCCATAAAATTATTTAAGGAAAGGGAAGACTTGGCAGCCAGGAAAGTTCTCACTCTAGTGTTAGGGCAGCCAGTGACCCTGCTAGAGGTTTCTATCCAGAAACACGGACTCCTACCAGATATGCTGACCTGGGGACACATCTGTAACTAAGCTGTGTTAGTATATATATTGGCAGTTTAACTCCTGCTAGCGCTAATCTTCAGTGATGCTGAAGGATGACGGAGGTACCCTGAGGTTTCATCCTTTCCTACTGCCAATGCCCATTCGGTTGATCCACAGACTTAGTGGAAGGGATCAACCAGAGGCAAAGAGGTAAGAGTCATTCTACACATTATCATCCCCACCTGGGCCTGAGAGAGATTCTTGCCCCCTCACTAGCTATAGACTGTCCCTTGGTAGGTTTTTAAAAATCCTCCTCAATAGTAAATGAATATTTCCTGTGAAAGAGGCAAAGGAAGGTCCCAGAGTAGAAAAACTGAACAAGTTGCTAAAGAAGTAACATAATTCATATTTTACAAGCAAGGGCAAACTCAGTTGGATGTTACTACCAGTGTCTGGCCAAAATTTGTTCTTGGTTTTCAAATTCATCCTTAGCCTGTAAATAACAGAATAGCCAAGTTCCTACACTGATGGCATTCCAAACTGGAGTGTAAACAGGTAACGTATAATTACATAGGTCACCATCCTATCAAATCAACAGCGTAACTTTAACACTAACAAGGTATTTACTGACTCTACCTGCAAGTGGGCAAGTGTACAGGCAGCAGCAGAGCTCTAAAGAGCAGTATACTTCGTTTTAAGCATGGTATACGTTAAAATTGGACTTCCCTGGTGGCTCAGACGGCAAAGCGTCTGCCTACAGTGCAGGAGACCTGGGTTTGATCCCTGGGTCAGGAAGATCCTCTGGAGAAGGAAATGGCAACCCACTCCAGTACTCTTGCCTGGAAAATCCCATGGACAGAGGAGCATAGTAAGCTCCTCAGTCCATGGGGTCGCAAAGAGTCAGACACAACTGAGCGACTTCACTTCACTTTATGTTGAAACTGGCCATCAAATTGAAATGCAGACGTGTACTTAATATTTGAAGTTTAAAATGCTACAGTAATTAATGACAACTATGAAAGCTGTTAAATTTAGGTACAAAATGATAATTAAGGACTTTCAATAGAAATAAGTAGGAAAATAGATTAACAGTTAAAGTGACTATGAAGAGAGCAAGCTTTGTAGATAACCTTAAGGAAAGTATTTATCATTAGAGATAATGTCCATGAAATTTCCAAATAACATAAAGCAGAAAAATAGATATCAGATTATATCATCATTTAAAATTTTCTGGAACTTTCTTCATGAACTAACATTCACAATTTTAAAAATAATTACCCTTGAGAAGATATTCAATTTTTAGGTATTTAATACCACTTAGGTTATAAGGTTTTCAAAAAAAATTCCTGCTTAGGATTTTTTCACATCCATGAGAATAAATCAATGATGAGAGAATATGAACTGTGGAACTCAAAGTTTCATTCGCAGGAAAAACTAAAATTATGCATGACGTCTATCAATACAACATCTTTGATCTAGATGTCATAAAAGATGTAAAAAAATATAAAGAAAAACACATTCAAAGAGAAAAATGAGATACCCAAAGAATGTTTTGTTTCTTTAATGAATTTTAAAACAACAGACTTAGAATGGCTTAGAAGACACTTCTTGAAAGTGCTGTGTCTATGGATGGGAAAGTTTTTACCAAAACTTTTTACTGTTATAGATGAATATCACTTTCAGGATTTAATGATATTCTGAAATTCATATTCCTTAATTAGGAATCTTACTACAGAGTTCTTTCTGTTGCAATAAAACATGTTTCAGTTCAGTTCAGTCGCTCAGTTGTGTCCGACTCTTTGTGACCCCATGAATCGCAGCACGCCAGGCCCCCTGTCCATCACCAACACCCGGAGTTCACTCAGACTCATGCCCATCGAGTCAGTGATGCCATCCAGCCATTTCATCCTCTGTCGTCCCCTTCTCCTCCTGCCCCCAATCCTTCCCAGCATCAGAGTCTTTTCCAATGAGTCAACTCTTCGCATGAGGTGGCCAAAGTACCGGAGCTTCAGCTTCAGCATCATTCGTTCCAAAGAAATCCCAGGGCCGATCTCCTTCAGAAAGGACTGGTTGGATCTCCTTGCAGTCCAAGGGACTCTGGAAAACTATTTTCTCATTTTATTAACTATATAATATGTACAGTATAGTATATATATTATATAAATGGGTTAGTGACATTTTTAAATATACCAATTGAATATGAACACCACCATTATACCACAAATATTCTGTGTTCCTCTTTCTACTGCAGGAGGAATCTAGCAACTTACAGTGTTGAAAAATGCTGGTTTTGCACCAACAAAATTTAAAAATTATAGTTATTAATTTTACATAAAATTTTAGCTATTAATATTGCCAAGGTTAAACTTCATCAATCTTATATTGGTCTCACTCAGCCATGTAACATTCATTCATTTGGTACATTTCTAAAAGCTAACCCAAATGTTAATTCCAAACAAAAGTAAAATAATGCAAAACCCTAAAGTAGACTTTGAAAATATGTAGACAAAATTTCTTCTTGTAAAAATAAATAAACTGAGTCCAAATCGAGCACTGAATGGCAGAACTGACACCATTTTTATTAAAATTCCTGTCCTGTCATTTTACTAGGTAAGTTTCTTCCTTATAGTCAGAAAACAGTTGTTTTAATTCTTACAACTTTTTCCCACTGAACTGTTCTACATATAATTGAGATGCCTAGTTCTGATTGTTTTATGTTTGCTCATTAGAAGAAGGAAACCATATTCACCAATAATGCAGCCGAAGTATATGAACCAAACAAGTCATTGATAATTTTCCTTTCCCAATCATAAGAGCTGTGTTCTTGAAAATCTTAGCGAAAATTAATGAATTAGAAACAATATATTAGCAAAAAAAAAAAACTGGATTATTAAAAACAAACCACAACTAAAACTAGCTCATTACGAATCATGCTGTAGAAATCATTGTCTCCTGAAAGGCATGGCAATAAAATGGAGAAATAAATACAATTTGATGCGAAGGAAGAAACTCCTCTGTTAAGCTACTATATCTTGGGCCTTACCTGTTATTTAGCTTAGCCTCTCCTACCCTGAACAAGACATTAGCTGGCTCTGAAGAGAGTGAAGAGTCAAGGTTATACACTGAATTTGAGAAAACATTCATTATCTTAGTGTATCTTCCCAGGAGATTGGAATAAAACCCATTCTCCAATGTACCACAAAAAATCATGAGACATAAAAACAATTGCAGACTATCTGACATGAGCTATTCCCTTCTTCATTCAATGTTCCTTAGATTACAGAAAAATAGCCTGCAAAACAAAATTCAGTTCCCAAAATGTACACTGAATGAAGAAAACGAACAATATGCAAGGAGGAGAAGCAAGAGGCCACCCACAGGATATCAGAGCTAATAAGTTAAACTGACAGATACATCCAAGAATAAGCAAGAAAAAAACCAATGTTATGCCGACTCCGATAGCTCAGCAGGTAAAGAATCTGCCTGCAAAGCAGGAGACCCCGGTTCAATTCCTGGATTGGGAAGATCCCCTGGAGAAGGGATGGGCTACCCACTCCAGTTTTCTTGGGCTTCCCTTGTGGCTTAGCTGGTAAAGAATCATCTGCAATGTGGAAGACCTGGGTTCGAACCCTGGATTGGGAAGATCTCCTGGAGAAAGGAAGGGCTAAGCACTCCAGTATTCTGGCTTGGAGAATTCAGTCCACGCGGTTGCAAAGAGTCAGAAACGACTCAGCGATTTTCACTTTCACATGACAATTATGCCAATATGTTTGAATGGAGAAGGAGAGAAGGGAAGGAAACACTGTACAAAAACTACAAATAAAAATACAAAATAGGAGATGCCCAGTTAAATTTAAATTTCATATCAACAACACATAACTTTTAAGTATTAGAAGTTCCTAAATATCGCATGAGACATATTTAACTGAAACACACTATTTACCGTTTCTCTAACATGCAAATTTAATAGACAACTTTCATTTGACTATCATACTCCAAACAGCTTCTTCCAAAAGAATTTAACGAGAGAACATGAGTTCATTAAGGAAAGAACCCAAAGGCAAAATGATAGAATAACTTAATGAGATGATACAGGATACAATTGACCTGAACGGGAAAACATAACGAAGAACATAGCCCTATAGAACTAATAACTAGAGTAGAATAAGATATAATTGAAAATTAAATTATTGACATAGAGGAATGGCTTAAGATAACTATAGTAAAGGAAGATGAATGATAGATTATAGCAATTAGAGAAAAAGTGAAGTGAAGTGAAGTGAAGTTGCTCAGTCATGTCCAACTCTTTGCGACCCCGTGGACTGTAGCCCACCAGGCTCCTTAGTCCATGGGATTTTCTCCAGGCAAGAATATTGGAGTGTGTTGCCATCTCCTTCTCCAGGGGATCTTCCCAACCCAGGGATCGAACCCGGGTCTCCTGCACTTCAGCCAGAGGAGAAAAGGTAAACTTAATCAAACATGAAGCCCATAGGTATTCCTGAAGTAGGGAATTTAACAAATGAAAAAGAATATCTATTCAAATAAATAATCCAAGCAAATTTCTTGGAAATCATATGAGTTAGCTAAATCTTTAGACTGAAAAATCACTGTTCCTAGAAAGTCTACTACAAAATACATGCACAACTTTCCGGCCTAGAGGAATTCAGCTAGGATGTTTTAAGTGAAAGTGTTAGTCCTCAGTCATATCTGACTCTTTGTGACGCCATGGACTGTAGCCCGCCAGGCTCCTCTGTCCATGGATTCTCTGGGCAAGAATACTGGAGTGGGTTGCCATCTCCTTCTCCAGGGACTCTTCCTGACCCAGGGATCAAACCCAGGTCTCCTGCATTGCAGGCAGATTCCTTACAATCTGAGCCATCAGGGAAGCCATGTTTTAAGGATAAAGTATTTTAGGCATCCTGGCACTGAAGAGCCAGTCAAATCAGAGGTACAGACATTAGTTCTACTTGAGCTGTACTTCCTGCAAAATTGAATATAAGAAGAAAACGAAAAATTGTCCACAAATCAAATGAAAGGAATTGTAAAGGACGGGCATTACTGGAGCCTAAATTGTGACAGAAGCAAGCAACAAGTAGATATTGTCAAACATGAAAATAGTCCATTTAGGGGGAAAAAGACTATCATCACAAAATTCAGCCAAAGAAATTAATTCACTTAAAAATTCAGGTAGCCAAGGGACTGAATGGTGGAGAACACTGAACCCATTTGAGTTTATTATAGCTTGGCAAATATCATCCTGGAAGATAATACGTATGTTCTAAACTTGGTAAATATAAACACTAATATTACAGCCAATACGAGAAGCATGAGAGAGGCAGTACCTTTCCTTTCATTATAGGGAGTCAACTGATCTTTGCAGGTTAAAAAAGTAAAAAAATAAAAGATAAAGAAAAATGAACTCACGTTCCTGTTTTTCACTAGGTTAATTTTGTTTGGCTCTTAGGTAAATCTTTTAAGAAAAGATACCTCTTAAGGTGCACATACAAATTATTTGAGGCCAACAGTTTTCTCTGAAAATAGAACTTTAGTTTGATTCTTCTGTTAAAGTCTTGACTCTGCTGTGAGCTGTGTATAAAGACTGAGCTCACCTTCCTACACTTACCTGTACCTGACATCTATTTGTATCGAGCCACCCAATCATCTGTGCATTCATCTATCCATCCTTTTATTGAGTGTGTGTGTTCAGCTGCTTCAGTCATGTCTGACTCTTCACAACCCACCAGGCTCCTCTGTTGGGATTTCCCAGGCAAGAATACTGGAGTACATTGCCATTCCCTCCTCCTGGGCATCTTCCTGATCCAGGGATCAAACTGGCATCTCCTATGTCTCCCGCACTGCAGGTGGATTCTTTACCACTGAACCACTGAAGAAGCCCATCCATCCTCTTATTGATGAACATACAAAGAAATATGTCACAGAATTTTATGCATCTAATGTTAACTGCAAGTCTATGTGATTTGATTTGAGAATTTTTGTTTTTGTACTAGCTTTAAGTTTACACTGCCTTTAACAAAATTATACAACAAGTTTCTTAAAAGAAACATGGTATGCAAGCAAATATGCCAAGACGGTAAATAAGGTTAATTTTGAGAAGAATGTAAAGTATTATTTTAATCTAAATGTATTTCAGAATTTTTAACATTAAAAAGCATAATGTTCCCTCAAACTTGCCAGAGAAATATAAAATGAAATGTCACAGATCTTCTGTATCCTACGCCAGAATACTACACCCAATCTCCAGAAGTAACTTATGCTCATTTTGCCCTCTTCTTTCTAGAACTTGTCTACGTGTGTATACATAAATACATAGCTATCCATACAGATATATGTGTTTATATAAGTCAGATCAAACAATTATCAAAACACTTTACAAACAAAATCAAAATGTTATATAAACTAATTTCATGTAACTTTACTATTCTTTACACTTTTTGGATCATTTTCAGTCATAGTTTCAATGAGATGTTGGAAAATACGTGTATTAACATTTTCTTTCCTAGTCTTTCTGTGACTGGTTTTCCATTTGATTTCATGATTCTGAATTGTTGATTCTTGTCTGCCTCCTGGGTCCCACAGGAGTCTCAGGAATGCCAATTAACTACGGTGCTTGGTAAAGACAGAAAATCAAGTTTGAGGGAATCTTAATTTAATAAATTTCCATTCACTCCCAAGGCACATTCCTGTCCTCTTTCCAAACACACAGGGTAGTGTACATTTGTTCCATTCACAGTAACTTCCTGCCAGAATACATTAGGAGACAGCAGAAGACTACAGACTTCTTTCCTTCACTCTTCCCTCAGGTTTAATCAGTGCATTCTCCTCTCCTTGCCCTCCACCCAAAACTTAGAAATGGAGCTCCGAGACTTGGGCTATTTTTCTTCGATTTCTTGAATGCTCTCAAAGTCTCACTCTGGAACTTTCTATCCACTCCTTTTATCAGCAAGGTTCATATATCAGTAGTCTGGGGAAGAAAAAGTCTGTGATTATAGCTCTCCCTTCAAGAAATTCACGTAATAGAAGTGTTCAACCGGGGTGAACTGCAGAACGAAACACAAACTGCCTGATACATATGATCAGAGATCACATTTGGGGCCAAAGAGTCAAGCAGAGCATCAGACCCAAAGATGCCCAGAGATACCCATCCATGGGAGGAAGCAGCCAGCACGGCCTCGGGGCTACGCAAAGAAGATCCCTGTTTTGTTTCCTACAAGGAGTTCCTTCTACACCTTGGGGTCCAGACTCACATAGCAAAATCCCAACCTAAGTAGGGGGATACGTTAATGTTAAATCAGTGGCTCCAAGGTTAACTCCTTGGAGTTCATGTTTTTCTAGAGAAAGGTTAAGATGGATGTGGTGCTACATTCTTCAGCCAGAGACTCTGGTTTGACCCTAATTAAAATGAAGCCTAAGAATCCTGCTTCAAGCCTTTTCTCTCTTCTAAGAAGTCTGAGTGTTTGCTTGTCTCCTTCAAAGCATTATCTGCTGGTGTCTTAGGAAACTCAGGACCAGCTGGGCTCTGTCTGGGTCAAGATACACTTTCCCTCTTCTCAATCGTTCCCCTAAGACTCTGGAAGGACCCGGAGCCACTCCCGATCGGCTCTCTGGGCAGCTGGTCACCAGTGGGTGCACTTGAGCAATTAAAATGCCAAGCCCGGTTCCTGGAGGGAAGCTGGTGAGGCTTCGCCTGCAGCTGCCCGCCGAACAGATGACTGACTGCTCTACTTGGACACCTTATTCAACTGCAGCTGTTAGCAAATTTTGCTCACTTCCTTTCTGCAAATTCCAGGAGTTCTCTGTTTCACCATAAATCACATTCCATTCCAACGTTGTTGAGTTTGCACTTTTGATATCTTAAGGAAAAATGAGGTAACTCTATGCTTAATGATATCTTTCCAGCATTTTCCTATAACCATTTCTTTAATCACATGGCCAGGGAATCAAAACGATGCAATTTAAAAGTAATTTGAAGGGAAATATGAGATGGTAGGTGTAAAATTTCATTACCTACAATATCAATTAAAGTGCTCCAAAATAAGTTCTAGAAATTCCCAAGATGTGGCCTAATTAAGTATCCAGATTACTTGACAGACAGGACAATAAGTGAATTTCCAATGCTGAAAATATGCATGTAACTATATGTATATACATCTGTCTTGGTATTGTTAAAGGTGTAAGGTATAAATGTAATAAGATAATCCATTAGGGTGTAATGAAACAAACTTTGAAAGCTATGCACTCATGCACATTAAATTGTGAGTTTTTTAAATCCCCTCATGTTGTTATAGTGATAATAACATTTAGCATAGACTCTGAGGTTCAATGGCTAGGTGTATTAAAACAAAGTGTTCAAATATTGAGATATTGCGGACTCATTCATTTCATATATGAAATGAATGCACAGTGAAGAATATAAGGTTTTGAGCTACAATTCTTTTTAATCTAAGCACTGACATTATACAAGTCCAGGTGACTGCATACGTCATATTAAATGGAGTGGTAGTCAAATAATGTGCCAAAAATCTTTTAGATAAACAAATACCGCCCTACTTACTCTGAATAGCTCCCTCTCCCTTGCTGTCATTAGTTTTTAGAATAAATTTTCTGCCGTGTAATTTGAACATACTTCAGACTACCTAATGGAGTCCTCTGATACTAGATTTACCTTGAAATGTCAGAATTTCAGCATTAAAGTGTATCTACCCATGTATCTCTTGTTAAATAAATCACCTGATCTTAAGCAAGGCAAAGAGAGAGAAATAAAGGCCTTGTTTAAGATGATTGACAGACTGGCTAGAAGCAGTTTTGTCTATATACTAGGGATGTTGACTAATACGTGTTTTTTAATTATTTAGATTAAGAGAAGATTCAGGACATACTTCTATGTCTACCTCTACCTGGAACAAGGATTTAAGTAAATCACCCTCACTACCTAATGTCTGCCTCTGAAATTCATAGGCAAATTATTTTCTTCACAGGATTTAAAACCCATAAACAATATCCGTAAGATTAAATACCCTTTAGTACATATGATCAAAAGTAATGTTTCTAAAGGTACTATTGCAGATCTGATACAACAGATGTACCTACAATTTCACTTAAAATTAAAATTATGGACCTAGGTCTATAATACAATATTTTCAAACACCACTGTCCCCAGCATTATCCTAATTGCCATAACCAGGGAAATCAGAAGACACAGTTAATTTATGGGTAAATAAGAAAAACAAAAAGGAGAAGGAAGGAGGAAAGAGAGATGAGACAAAAAAAAGTCAACACTTTTCTCTATCTTTATAGTAAAGGATAGACCAATGAAATTTAATTTGTACTTTATTTTAAAATGTAGAATAAATTCTGTAGTCCATGTAATCAGGTAACAGGAATTTGGTATACTAACATGTAAAGATTGATCGGTACATGTTTTGATGATTACAAATGCATCCAGGTATCCTGTTATGTTTCAAACCTATATATGTTTTCTTGTCTGGTTGCACAATAGTTTATGCTGAGTTAATATAATTTTTAATTGATATTTTTCCAGAAAAAAATCAACTTTGATTATATTTTGACTATTTACTACAGCAATAATATAGCAAAATGTAGTGCTATTTAAATGGTGATTATAACCAATAAGCAAACTCCAGGAGATAATGAAGGACAAGGATGCCTGGCGCACTGTAGTCCATGGGATCACAAAGAGTTGGACACAGCTTAGCAACTAAACAACAACAACGATAATGCAATTTTAATTTTGAGAATAATAAAAAGAATTTATTTTCTCTTAAACAATCATCAAGTATTCACTGAGAGAAGGCATTCTAATAGTTACCATTGGGTTCAAAATAAATGTAACATGAATCCCTGCTCTCTTTGAAACTACGTACAAATGTGGTGAAGAAAAATATTTATATAACAGTTGCCTATATTTTAAAGCAGTCACAAATAAAGAGGTATGAAAGCATTGCATTTCATAAATTATGCTTCCTTGACACATATTTTCTAGAGATGAATGTGAAATACAAAGATCTCATGAAATAAAATTATTTGCTTTCTAAACAGTGAAGTTTGTCATAAATTATATTTGGAAATCATGTGGAGATCAAAGAAATTCAGTTAAATGTGAAATAACTAAATGTAAATTATTGTGTTATTACAAATACAAAGTATGGTTTGACTAGAGAATTAACAAGATAATGATATGCATTGAGTAAGCCTCCCATTTTGGAAACATGATAGGAATATCTGTGATCACCCATCCAACATTACACTGGAGATCTAGGTGAATTCTTTACTTGATGAACCACTGTGTAAGACCACTGGAGATCTCAGCCACTGCAATAAAGCAAGGAAAAGAAAGAAAAAATACAAAAAACTGGAAATAAAGCACTAAAACTATCAACTGTTTACCCGTGGCATGGTTATGATCAGAAAATACAGAAGAAGCTACAATGAATAGATGAACTTAGTAATGTTTTAAGTTAGGTCAAAATGCAGAATTGGGTGAATTTCATTTAACAGCCATAAACTTATAATGGAATAAAATATCACAATGTAGCAACAAAACTATTAAGTACTTATGTTTAATTTAAATTTAAGGATAAAGTAAATTAAAACCATGAATTTGACACCACTTTACACCTACCAAAATGGCTAAAATTTTAAATATTGACTATATTAACTATTGGCCAGGGCGTGGAACACTTGGATTTCTCATACATTGTCAGTGTGAATATAAACCAGTTCAGCCACTTGGTAAAATAGCTTGGCAATCTCTATTTAAGTTAAATACATGTCTATGTATAGAAATCCCACTTCCAGGTATAGATCCAAGAGCAATAAACACATACGTCCTCCAAAAGAAAGTGAAAGTGAAGTCGCTCAGTCGTGTCCGACTCTTTGCGACCCCATAGACTGCAGCCTACCAGGCTCCTCTGCCCATGGGATTCTC
Source organism: Neotragus moschatus (assembly GCA_006410615.1). Classification (NCBI taxonomy): domain Eukaryota; kingdom Metazoa; phylum Chordata; class Mammalia; order Artiodactyla; family Bovidae; genus Neotragus; species Neotragus moschatus. Next base: position 859,508 of record SJYA01003206.1, read on the forward strand.
CAGGCAAGAGTCCTCCAAAAGAACTATACAAGAATAGTTGTAGAAACTTCATTTATGATAGCCCCAGACTGGAAGTATCCCATATGTCCATTGATATACAATCTGCAGCTTAACCATATAATGGAATATAACAGAGAAATAAAAAAGTACTGATGCATCAAACAGGGCTTCCCAGGTGGCATTATTGGTCAAGAACCTGCCTGCCAATCAGGAGACTTAAGAGATGCAGATTTGATCCTTGGGTCGGGAAGGACCCCTGGAGGAGGGCATGACAAGCCACTCCAGTATTCTTGCCTGAAGAATCCTATGGACAGAGGAGCCTGGAGGGCTACAGTCCATAGGGTCGCAGAGTCAGGCATGATTAAGGCAACAGCACGCACACGTCAAACAAAACAGATGGAATTAAAAGGTATTCAGCTCAAAGAAGAAAGATACAAAGAATATGTATTTTTGGAATCAACTTGTTCTCAACTCATAAACAGACAAAGCTAATACAAGAGTACAAGACAGAATGGTAGTTACCTTTCAAAGAGAGGGGGATGTCTGGTAAGGAGCTTAAGGGAGTATCTAGCATAACAGAATTCCTCCTTAAATTCATCTGGGTGGTGGCTGCACAAGCGTAAATATATAAAAACTTTCCAAGATCACTTCATATGAGTGTATTTTACTCAATATAAATGGCATGTCAGTTAAGCAAGAAATGGATTTAAAAGAAGAGATAATATGTTCTATCAGTTGAAAAACGAGATACGAATAGTTCAGTTAGTCCAGTTTTTCCCCAATGTTCTTCCGTATCTAAAAGACAAATATTAGCTACAACTATAGGAAGAAAGCACATAAGGGAAGAGCCAGGAGCATTTTGGTTGAAATTCTTTTTATCTTCACTTAGAAAACCTGAACTCTGTGTGTGCGCGTGTGTGTGTACTACACTATGATCGAATGTCTCAGCTCTAATGCCATTTCTGTTGGTTCTCTCAAATTGCAATCACACCCAGAAACACAGACGAAGCTTTCCACTTACCTCTTCTGAATCTCAGCTCTAAAATGAAGGAAATAGCTGGGCTCTTAGAGTAGACGTTAGCCCTAAAGATGAACCATTCCAACATTTTCCTCTCTACCGTGATGTTTCAACGTCTTCTAAATCAAGAGTTTGGAAGCCTACAAGTAAGTGTACTGTTGATGCCACTTCTTTGGGGAATCTTGGAGAGAAACATAAAATAACAAATCACCGCATAACTCAAGCAGTAGCTCTGCTGCTGGGTGTCACTGCAGAGACTGTTAATTTACAGGCCATGTTCACACAAAAGCCACTGATTGTGATCCTTTCACTGTTATTACCAAGTTCAGTTATCCACACCCACCTCTAATCACTTTCTTTTAAAGTTATATTTGTTATTCCGAGAATTGGGGCTTTAATTGTGCTTATGATTATACACAATACTTTCAAAAAATTAAATTGGGAATGAAAATGAGAACAACAAGGAATACATATTTTGCAGCATAAAGAGAAATTTTTTTAAATGTATTGTTATAAGAGAACACTAAAAAACAAAAAACAGGATAAAACTGTGTAACCAAAGTTTGCTGTGCTTTTAGCATGACAAAATTTAGATAATCTCTTGAAATTTGTGGAACTATAGTCTGATCTGTTTTATTCAAAACAGTTTGATGATTATTTTGTGACTATCTTTTTTAAAAAAAAGTTTGATGTCTATTATATTTTTTTTCATTTTTTATTTATTTTTATTTTACTTTACAATACTGTATTGGTTTTGTCATACATTGACATGAATCCACCATATATTTTTAAAGGATAGCATTATTTCCACCAGCAGGATAAGAAAGATGAAGAAATCTATACATCTGCTTTTCTAATAGACTTTGACAGATCTGAAACAGCCTACCTCTCAAAAGAGAATGCCCATCCCTAGGCATCTGAATACTGTTAATACCTTATTTTCCTATTTTGGGTTAGGTTTTCCCAAAGAATATAAAAAGATAAATTTTTCATTTTAGGGTTCCCTCACTCAATGCATGCCTTCACATATTCTATCAAAACTACAATGTAAAAAACAGAGTTGTCGAGTTGCTGTAAGTGAAACATCATTTTTAATTAAATATTTATATTTTAAAATGCAATACAAGTTCAACATATATGTGTGTGTGTGTATGTGTGTGTGTGTGTGTGTGTGAGTCCATTTGCTGTCCACTAGAAACTATCATAACATGGTTAATCTACTATAATACTGCTGCTGCTAAGTCGCTTCAGTCGTGTCCGACTCTGTGCAACTTCATAGACAGCAGCCCACCAGGCTCCCCCGTCCCTGGGATTCTCCAGGCAAGAACACTGGAGTGGGTTGCCATTTCCTTCTCCAATGCATGACAGTGAAAAGCGAAAGTGAAGTCGCTCAGTCGTGTCCGACTCTTAGCGACCTCATGGACTGCGGCCCACCAGGCTCCTCCATCCATGGGATTGTCCAGGCAAGAGTACTGGAGTGGGGTGCCATTGCCTTCTCCAAATCTACTATAATATAAAGGTTAAAAAAAATGCAATGCAAGTTTAGATTAAAATTGGCTGATATATTCAAGATAACTCATAATTATCAAAATAAAAACAAGAGGAAACTTCTACTGTGAAGCAGCAACTGACTTCCATTTCCAGATTTACTTAGGCTCTGAGTAGAGGAATAAAATGGCCAATACATAGAAGGCACAGCAAAAAAAGTAAACCCATCACTTACAAAAATGAGGTATACCCATTCTTAATTTCTTATTATATTTAGCTTTCATATATTGATATGGCTTCCCCAGTGGCTCAGTGGTAAAGACTCCATCTGCGATGCAGGAGATGCGGGTTTGATCCCTGGATTAGGAAGATCCCCCAGAAGAGGGCATGGCTTCCCATTCTGGTATTCTTGCCTGGAAAATCCCTTAGACAGAGAAGCCTGGCAGGCTACAGTTCATAGGACTGCAAAGAGCTGGACAAGGCTGAAGCGACTTAGCACATAGGCATGCATGTTGATAAGATCTGACATAGTTAATAAAAGCTATTAAAAAGACAAGTTGCATTGCACACTACTTCCAGTTGGCTATAGTGGACACATTTTCCATCTCCAAGGCACTGTATCTTTCTCATGACTCCCTGCCTCAGTGTGGTGATGATGATGATGGTAGTGAATGGGGCAGAGGGGAACTAAAATAAGTTCCATCCATCAATGTAAGTCAATCCAGTAATTAAATGCCATCTCACATTTCCCCTTCTCCCCGTGTTCCCTCTAAGACTGCAAGGGGGATATGGAAGCTGTAGTGAGTTTTAAGACCTCAGAATGGGGGAGAGATTGGGTCTCTGGATCTATGTGGTATGTGGCATCATGCCAGTCTCTGGTGTGGGCTGTCTCCTGAACGGTGCTGTCTCTGGGATATAATGCCAGTCTCTTGGAACCTAATTAGGGATGAGGGATGTTCCTTGGATCCCTGGCCTTTATTTATCACCAGTCCAGCCTAGCAGTCAACACCTGGGTATCTCATAGAGGGCATAAAGGCACTTCTCAGCTCCATCCATGCCACCCTTACTAGCATCGTATTCCAGAAAGCGAAACATAAGCCCTTCTTCCGTGCCTGGCTGCGCTGCATCCCTGGTTCACTCTGATGCCCTCTCTCCCTACACCCAATGGGTATGGGGGTACCCAGCAAAGTAAGTTCCTCCCCTTGCTGCTGATATTCCTTTTAATTCATATAAAATAGCTTCCCAGTCCTAGACAACATCTGGAGAAGGAAGACTGCCCTGACTTTCCTATCTTCCTCTCCTTCTTGTGGTCCTCAGACCAGAAGGGATGAACTTTCTCTCCTTCCTGTTTTGTCTAAGAAGATCCTCTCTTAGGTAAAACGCTATGAGATAGCCTGGCTTCCCAGGTGGCTTAGTGGTAAATAATCCACCTGCCAATGTAGGAGATGTGAATTCAATCCTGGAGGGAGGAAATGGCAACCCACTCTAGTATTCTTACCTGGAGAATCCCAGGGACGGAGGAGCCCGGAAGGATACAGCCTGTGGAGTTGCAAAGAGTCAGACACAGGAAAGGATGATCCAGTCTATCTACTAAGCCTCCTGGTAATGAATTTAATAAAGCTTTCCTCTGCTCACAGTCAGCTTTCCCTTCTACTGTCTACCTGTTCCCTGAAAATTCCCATGAGGGACATTAAAAGCTGAATCTCATCTTGATCTCTTTCCATTTCTCCAGGAACAATCCTACATCAGCCCTCTCTGTGATGGGTGTCTCAGCTCAGCTGGATGAAAGTCACATATTCAGAAAAATGCAAAAGAGAAAGCAACTTACATCTCTTTCACACACGCACATACTGTCAAATACAATTTCCACGGCACAATAATAAACGATATCATTTCTTAAGCATGTGCCAAAATACTATGCTAAATTCTTGACATATATTATCTCATTTAATCCTGGTAACAACTCTGAAATATTGGACGCTTTAGTCCCATTTTTCAGATGAGGCAATTGAGCCTTAGAGGAAATATACTGTTTTTCCCAAGTCAAAAGCAAGTAGAGGACATATGTATACCTGTGGCTATCATGTTGATGTATGGCAGAAGTCAGCACAACATTGTAAAACAATCATTCCTTAAGGGGGGAAAACAGTGAAACAAAAAGTGAAACCTAAGTAATTCTCTTCTAATTATTTCAATTTAAAAAGCTACACATAAGTAAACAGCATTCTCCCTTCTGGTCTCAGCTATAATTCTTATAAAGGTGATAATCTGGTTAATCAGTCCTACAGAGTCATTCCTAATCTCTCCTGACATTGATACTGTCTCTGAAACTATGACCAGGGAGTCTCTCCCTGATGTCACCTTGTCCCTAAGAACCACTTGGCAACTCTCCCCACACTTCATTCTGTTTTTACTAATACTTATTATGTGGAGAAGGAAATGGCAACCCACTCCAGTATTCTTGCCTGGAGAATTCCATGGGCAGAGGAGCCTGGTGGGCTGTGGTCCGTGGGGTCACAAAGAGTCAGACACAACTGAGTGACTAACACACATACACACATTTATTTATGACCACACCATGCAGCATGTGGGAGCTTAGCTCCCCAACCAGGGCTGGGACCCACACCCTCTTCATTGGAAGAACATAGTCTTAACCACAAGGCCCTTCACTGGAAGGACCACCAGGGAAGTCCTGTCCCCATTTAATTCTGACAGTGATGCTCACCTTCTCTAAACACTGAAGATGAATTATCATGGATGCCCTTTGGCCTAAGCACTTTGTATGCCTAGTAAATATACTTGTCATCAACAGCCTATTAGCATTCAGCAGCTGCAATAAAACAAAAATAAGGGACAAACAGTTGAAGCTCCAGAATTTATAGAAGTCTGCAAACAAAGGAACTGACAAAGTGGGGCAGGCTTGCCTCCAGTGCAAAATTCTTGCTTTCCTCCAAAGGTCAATTTGCTTATCATAATGTAGCATCTAACATTTCAGACCCAGCAGTAGGACTTTAGGACCTTCCCTAAATTTCTAGTGGTTCACCAAGTTTTTCCTCAGTCCCCTCCTCTCACATGCATATATGTGTATATATGTGTGTGCGTGTGCTATATATGTATATGTGTGTGTACTTACATGTGAATATAAATAAAACATATAATAGGCAAGACATATATAAGTATTTAAACATATTTATATACCTTACCATATATATATATGCCTTACTCACATGCATATATGTGTGTATATATGTGTCAGTTCAGTTCAATTGCTCAGTCGTGTCCGACTCTGCAACCTCATGAACCACAGCACACCAGGCCTCCCTGTCCATCACCAGCTCCCAGAGCCCACCCAAACCCATGTCCATGGTGTTGATGATGCCTTCCAACCATCTCATCCTCTGTTGTCCCCTTCTCCTCCTGCCCTCAATCTTTCCCACCATCAAGGACTTTTCCAATGAGTCAGCTCTTTGCATCAGGTGGCCAAAGTATTAGAGTTTCAGCTTCAACATCAGTCCTTCCAATGAACACCGAGGACTGGTCTCCTTTAGGATGGACTGGTTGGATCTCCTTGCAGTCCCAGGGACTCTCAGGAGTCTTCTCCAACACCACAGTTCAAAAGCATCAGTTCTTCTGTGCTCTATACTTATGTGTGTATATAAGTAAAATGGGTAAGGCATATATATATATACATATATATGTGTGTGCATATATATATACACATATACATATGTACATATATATATATCTTACCTATTTTACTTTTTGTTTCATATATAATTAAGCTGACAGGATGCTATTCCACAAACTCTTAGAGTTCATTCAAAAAACAAAAGCTCACATAAAGGTAAGCATAAATTACGAATAAAAGAATGAAGAAAATTTCACGTAACAGTATCTTTTAGAAGCTCAGTTACTTGGAGCTTCTTCCAAGTAAAACTTGGAGGAAGCTAAACTTCCTCGGCTCTCCAGCCAAGCTGCATAAAGACAAAGCAAGGCTTAGCCCCTCCAAGTCTCGGGACTTCCTGCTTCCTTCTCCACTGTCCACTCTGGGAGAGAAGACGGAGAGGCCTCTGTGCTCAGCACTGTCCACAAACAACGTTTTGTGGCCTCGGAAAGCAATTTGGACAACAAGCAATTTTGATAACAAGGTACAATTTCTTGACAAAAAAAAAACAGTAATAGTCGGTTGCAAAAGTGACAGGATGCAGCTAGAGAGAAGAGGAGACTAAAGAGGATGGGCTGATAAAAGGGCTTTTAGGGTTGTAATTTTAATCATTCTGACGTTTTGATGAATGCCTACTCTCATCAAATAGGAGAGAGGTTGAGGTGTTCATCATGGAATGTGGCAAGGCGGTAGCTGCTGGCTTGGAGACTTGAACACGAATGTGCAGCAGTGTTCTAGGAGCTCAGGCTTGCTAAACTGGCTAGTGTCACAAGCAAATCTCACTAATCTTAAATGTTTGCAGTTGTTGTTTTGTTCTTTAGTCCCTAAGTCATGTCTGATTCTTGTGACCCCAGGAACTATAACCCGCCAGGCTTCACTATCCATAGAAATTTCCAGGCAAGAATACAGGAGTGAGTTGCCATCTCCTTCTCCAGTCCTCATCTGACCATCAACTACCATAATATACAAAAGAAAAATAAATGCATGGGCTCTGCAGGCTGAGAGGAGCTACTCCATGTTCGAGGTCAGGAGGGGCAGCCGGGAGGAGATACCCCTCGACCAAGGTAAGAGAAACCCAACTAAGACGTGAGGTATGGAGAGGGCATCAGAGGGCAGACACACTGAAACCATATTCACAGAAAACTAGTCAATCTAATCACACTAGGACCACAGCCGTGTCTAACTCAATGAAACTAAGCCATGCCATGTGGGGCCACCTAAAATGGACGGGTGATGGTGGAGAGGTTTGACAGAATGTGGTCCACTGGAGAAAGAAATGGTAAACCACCTCAGTGTTCTTCCTTTGAGAACCCCACGAACAGTATGAAAAGGCAAAATGATAGGATACTGAAAGAGGAACTCCCCAGGTCGGTAGGTGCCCAATATGCTACTGGAGATCAGTGGAGAAATAACTNTGTCTATGGGGTCACACAGAGTCAGACACAACTGAAGCAACTTAGCAACAGCATGTATGGATGTGAGAGTTGGACTGTGAAGAAAGCTGAGCGGTGAAGAATTGATGCTTTTGAACTGTGGTGCTGGAGAAGACTCTTGAAAGTCCCTTGGACTACAAGGAGATCCAAATAGTCCCTTCTAAGGGAGATCAGTCCTGGGTGTTCATTCGAAGGACTGATGCTAAAGCTGAAACTCAAATACTTTGGCCACCTCATACGAAGAGTTGACTCATTGGAAAAGACCCTGATGCTGGGAGAGATTGGGGCAGAAGAAGGGGATGACAGAGGATGAGATGGCTGGATGGCATCACCGACTCCATGGACATGAGTCTGAGTGAAGTCCAGGAGTTGGTGATGGACAGGGAGGCCTAGCGTGCTGCGATTCGTGGGGTCACAAAGAGTCGGACACAACTGAGTGACTTAACTGAACTAAACTAATGATATCATGAGTTAGGACCTAAAGGGTTTTACAAAACAATTTTATATGTAATGTGTTCATCATTTCCACCACCCATGGCACTGTACTATCCTATTAGTACTGTGTGGCTAACCAGTGATTTCAAAGATGGCTTTGTCATTACTTTTCCAATATTTTATTTCAGAGCAAACACCTAAAACTATGTTTGAATAAGGGAGATTGCTTTCGATACAACTGAATATTCAGCTTCTGGTTGCAAAAAATTTCCATCATCCCTCTCTCTAAAACATTATAGAACATCATTTTACTAAGTTTGAAAAATAAAACACCACATATATTCCTTTTACTCTGTCAACTGTAACTTTCCAAAGATGATATCAGGTATATTCAGATGTTTCTATAGCATATCAATGTTAAGGGATAAATTATTTTCAACTAAAACAGATCAGCTGGAAATAATGCAATGATGGGTATGGCTGGGTGGACCAAGTCATTGAAATAAAGGAGAAAACAAAGTAATGACCTGTTTCAATTTCACCAACTGACATTTTTAAGCAATAAGAAATCACACTAAAAACATGATAAAGTCATCATTCTTCTCTGTTACATCGTTTGAAGGTTAAAAAAAAAAACACAGCAGGTATGTGCCGCCCTTGCCTGAAATTAATGGCTAGTTTAAAAGAAAGCAAAAACTGTATACTGTACTTTTCGTTATTGCCCTATTTCTAGGTATAAGAAAAACTAATAGATAGGGGATGGGGAGAAAAGAAGCGTGAAAGAAGATGTACCATCAATCTCCTGCCAGCCTCACCTGGATGAGGTTGCAACATAACCTAGTGCTTTATTCAGTGTATCTTATAATACACATAAATGGCCTTGTCTTCTTTTCAGATATCATCAATACATATTGAAATCTTTCATGACAATTTGTGTTACTCTAATTATGATGTGATTCCTTCTCTGGTAGCTCAGATGGTAAAGAATCAGCCTGCAGAGCAGGAGAACCAGGTTCAGCCTCTGAGTTGGGAAGACTCACTGGAGGAAGGAATGGCAACCCACTCCAGCATTCTTGCCTGGAGAATCCCATGGACAGAGGAGCTTGGTGGGCAACAGTCCACGGGCTCGCAAAGAGTTCAACAGGACTGAGCGACTAATACTTTCATTTTTTTTCTTTCTCTAATAACAAAAATATATTTAATCTACCTGATTTGGGGTGCAGAGTAATTAATAATAACTCTCAAGCTACTGTTGCAAGAGACTTGTCTATAGGAAGTACCTAGAAATGCTGTGGGACTGATCAGTAGGGGAATCTGGGTTCAGGTAGAATTCCAAGCCGAAGGTGACTTCCTTTCAGAGACGTTTGATCACCAGCTCTTATCATGAATGCCAAGGCCATTTTGATCTCAGCCATAATGCAAAACTGAGAAAGGGAGCTCAGGAACAGAACACTGGGTAGAGGGGGCCGGTGAGAGCAGGAGGGGAAGCAGGAGAGTACACATGGTCCCTAACTGGTTGTGTGCTTCTGACATAGGCAGATATACCACTCATGAAGAAAGACAAGCCTCAGCAGGAATCCACTGAAAAAGGATGGGGTGTTTGAAGACATCTCTAAACAACGGATAAGATTTAATATGAAGAGTCTAAACTGAGAGCTGGACATTCAGGCCCACGGAGCATTATACAAGAGGACTACAAATCATGTAAAAGAGACTTCCCAGAACCTAGAAAAAAGATCACAAAGAGACCAGAACCACCCCATTAGTCACAGTCATGAAGGGTTATTCAATGATTACTAATGAGGAAACATTACTTTATGTTAAAACTTACTCCATATTATAGTAAACTAGCCAGTCTCAGAAACAAAACCCAGCAAACCTGAGTTCCATCATAAAATTTCAAGTAGAACAATTACTCTAGACATTGTCATATTATTTGACAGCCAGACNAGAACCACCCCATTAGTCACAGTCATGAAGGGTTATTCAATGATTACTAATGAGGAAACATTACTTTATGTTAAAACTTACTCCATATTATAGTAAACTAGCCAGTCTCAGAAACAAAACCCAGCAAACCTGAGTTCCATCATAAAATTTCAAGTAGAACAATTACTCTAGACATTGTCATATTATTTGACAGCCAGACCACTTTCATGCATTGGAGAAGGAAATGGCAACCCACTCCAGTGTTCTTGCCTGGAGAATCCCAGAGACAGGGGAGCCTGGTGGGCTGTCCTCTACGGGGTCGCACAGAGTCGTGCACGACTGAAGCGACTTAGCAGCAGCAGCAAGACCAAGTGAGCACTGCTAACTGCTATGATAAGATCTTAGTTTCCAGATTGTACCAACAAAATCAGCAGCCATGCACACAACTCTGCATGTGGCTTATTTCCAACAGGGTTTGTGACAGTGTTTTTCTTTCACTGATTATGAGTGATTTTAATTAATGGTTCTGTTTTACTGCAGCTTTTTTCCCATTTCATTAACAACATCTCCATCATTTTTTCACCCCATCTCCATCCTAGTAACAGGCCCAAAACTTTGGAGTCATCCTGGGCTCCTTTTTCGCCTCAAATCTCATATCTAAACCATGAGCAAACCTTCATGGCTCTACCTTAATAACCACAAACCAGTTACTTATCTTCACGGCTACTGTATTGGTCTAAATCATCATCACCTCTTTCCTGAATTACTGCAATATCCTCCTGATTGCACCCCCCTGCTCCCCAATGCCACCCTGCTCCTGTCCCCAACACACTTCTCAACATGGCTAGAGAGTAAGTCTTAAAAACATGAAGCCAAATCGTATTCTATTCCCCTACAAACCTGCCAAAGGCCCCTTCATTTTTCATGGCTCTCAAGGACCAATACAGTCCAGCAACTCCTCCATTGTCCATCTATGACCCCAGTTCCTCCTGTTCTTTCCTACACTGCTGTAGCCAAGATGGCTCCTTACAGTTCTTCAAATATACCTAGCATGCTTCCCCCTCAGGATTTGGCACTGGCTTCTGCTTCTGCCTGGAATATTCTTTTTTATGTACCTGCATGCCTTGCTGTTTTACCAGCTTGCACATTTTTGTTCAGTCATTACTATCTCAACAAGCAGTCATCTGCTACTGCTAAGTCACGTCAGTCGTGTCTGACTCTGTGTGACCCCATAGACGGCAGTCCACCAGGCTCCCCCGTCCCTGGGATTCTCCAGGCAAGAACATTGGAGTGGGTTGCCACTTCCTTCTCCAATGCATGAAAGTGAAAAGTGAAAGGGAAGTCGCTCAGTCGTGTCTGACTCTTCGCGACCCCATGGACTGGAGCCTACCAGGCTCCTCCGTCCATGGGATTTTCCAGGCAAGAGTGCTGGAGTGGGGTGCCATTGCCTTCTCCAGCAATTATCTAGACCATTAAATCTTTTTCTATTTCCTCTTTCCCCCCAAAACCTACCTCGTTTCTTATTTTATCTTTCTCAAGAGTATTTATGACATTCTAATACATTATACTACTTATTTCCTTATTATCTTCCTCCTCCAACTAGAAGTTTTGTTCCAGGAGAGCAATGGCCTGTTTTGTTCATTGCCTGCCCCTTAGCACTCAGAACAGTGTCTCTCAAGAGCAGACATGCAAAAACTGATGTGCTGGTTGACTGACTGAATGAAAGTAAACTTAACCATTGTATACACCACTGGGAGTAAAAATATATCTTTAGGTCAACTGACTAGGTTTCATTCAACAAAAGAGCAGGGGAAGATGAAATGGTTGGAAAGGGGGAGGGGAAATGAGATGTCTGAAATAGCTACTAAGTTCTTGACATCTGTGGGGATCTTATATGGTCATATTCTCCATGAAGAATTTCCCAAGAATCTTAAGAAGTACATTGTATTTATCATCTTGATTTTACAAAAGTGTCAGAGGAAGCTCTGAGAAAATAACCAGAAAATAAGGCCACCAGAGTTCGAAGTGGAAGTCACCCACAGAACCATCTAGTCTTCAGCCATGTGCGGAAAACAGAGCATCTTAGAGCTCTCCTACCTGTGACCTCCTGGATACCCAGATACACTTGGATGATGGGGAGGGAGGCAGGCTGGGTGGTAAGCGCATTGTCTCGGTGCTTGGCTAGCTGACACGCTGACAGTGATGGAAAGAACCAGGACACAGGATCAGCAAGCACTATTCAACTTCCCAGATTTTCTGGTGTTTTGAGTCAAAGTGAAAAGGCATTTCTCGGGACTTACACGACTCCCCAGAAAGCTAGAGGAGGGTTTGTTCCCTTCTGTCCCGAGGCTAATTCAGTTCAGTTAGGATCATACAAATCATGAACCTGACATATTCTGGTCAATACATTTGTAACTAAAACTGTCACTTTCATATTCAGAGGCATTGAAACATTTCAATATTTTTTAAAAAGACACTCCCATCTTTTTCATAACCATCTCACACAGAATATATATATATATATATATACACACACACACATACATACATACACACATATACATATACTGTATAGTGTATGTTCACTATCTATGTAAAAGCATAATATTTAATATAAATACTTAATATTTGAAATAGTCACTCTGAGAAACAGAACTAGGCACATCAAAGCATAACGATGAATCAATTTCCCAACAAAGCTGTTTTTTTTCCCCCCAGCAGCACAGAAGAATAAATGTTTCCTTTTGTTTCTCTTATAATTAAAACTTGTTTGAAACTCCTGAAGAGACGTAAAGGGGAGGGTTACATATGTCTAACAGCTCCCCGGCGTCTGGCCCTCAATGGATCTCAGATCCAGTGGGGAAAACATCCGAGTTTAAACTAGCTTCAAAAAAAGCCAAGCTTCTACACACCAGGAAAGCATACTCTAATAAACACATGAAAGAACAAAAGCAAGCTGACATTCATCTTCACAAAGCAACATATAAGCCAAAGAAATAGGATATGTCTTAATGGTTCAAGGGACTCAATCAACAGACACATTCTTTAATGTCCCCAATAGATGGAGAAAACAGCAGCAGAAGTATATCAGCCACAGTTATTCTGAGGGCAAGGGAGGTGTTTTATTCCCAGAGCTATTTTTAGACTTCATGACTCAGCATATCTTCTCCTGGTTTCTCCTAAGCCCTGTAGGGACTGGGAGTCAGGAGTGGGCAGTGAGTAAGGGATTAAACCATTGTTTAGTCACACATAACAGGATTGGGTACAATTCCCATCCTTCAGGTATGCAGCACCATAACCTTCCCTTCTAACGAAGCTTAACAGAATTCTGGAGCCAGACTAATGTTAAAATGACTCATAAAACTGGTAGCCCCAGGGACTTCCTTGGTGGTCCAGTGGTTAATACTGCACCTTCCAATGCAAGGGCTGCAGGTTCGAGCCCTCATCTGGGATCTAAGATTATGCCTCATGGCCAAAAAACTGTAACACTGAATAGAAGCAATATTGTAACAAACACAATAAAGACTTTCAGAATGGCCCATATCCAAAGGAAAAACAAATGTAGCCTCAGAGAATATCATAGTTTCACTCTAAGTCATGGATATTCCTGTTGGAAGTATAGTGATAACTCGGAGGTTGTGAGCATATTTTATTTCTCAAACTGGTGTGGGTGCAAGTTCTATAGAACTGATACACATCCGTACAATCCAGTATAAAAAAAATACTGGAAATCAAGAGACTCACATTATAGTTCTTTCTCAGCCATGAACTGGCTGGGGCCATTTGAAGTAATAATGGCACCTCTTTGGGCCTCAGTTTCTCAACTGCAAAGGATGACCTTGAACGAGCTGCTTGCTTCCTCTGGACTTTATTTAATTGCCCATTAGAAGCAATGTTATTTTATGATGTTACTAGGGAGACTCGTATTATAATATAGATGTTTAAATCCTACCCATGTCTCTACCCTTCTATTGCTGCTGCTAAGTCGCTTCAGTCGTGTTCGACTCTGTGTGACCCCATAGACAGCAGCCCACCAGGCTCCCCCTTCCCTGGGATTCTCCAGGCAAGAACACTGGAGTGGGTTGCCATTTCCTTCTCCAATGCATGAAGGTGAAAAGAGAAAGTGAAGTCGCTCAGTCGTGTCCAACTCTTAGCGACCCCATGGACTGCAGGCTACCAGGCTCCTCGGTCCATGGGATTTTCCAGGCAAAAGTACTGGAATAGGGTGCCATTGCCTTCTCCCTCTACCCTTCAACAGATACTTAAAGAGGATTCTGTGCAGAATTAGCCAAATGATAAAACAAGTACAGAATCTCTTTAGAGTTGGGATTATTTTCTTAGTCAATAAGAATATGAGGGGAAAGGTGACTGGGTTAGAAATTCTGCATCATGGTTTCTAGGACCAGCTTGACTTCCTGCTACCTGTATTACCTAAGTGGTTAGATTTGCAAGACCCCTTATAAGCAAAAAAAAAAAAAAAAAAAATTTTTTTTACACTACATATCTTAATAACTGAAACTTTTAATGACTTTTAATCCTTTCTGTGATGTCTGAGGGAGCCTGTTTTAACCAAACTAAATGTCAAGTCAGTGGGATGTGAGGAAAAATGGGCAAGTGCTCTGAAACATAAAACACTGGAATGGGATTCTCTTTAGCATCTCAAACCATCAACCGCTACCTGTCTTAGATCCTGTATTCACTGTCCACTGTTACATAACCAATTCCCCAACCCTTAGAACCTGAAAACAGCCCCTATATATCATTGCACGGTTCTGTAGGTCAGAAGTCCTGTGGGGTGGGCTCAGATGGACTTTGCTCAAAATATCGCAAGGTCAAAATCAAGGTGCTGACAGGGCCAGACTCTTTTATCTGAAGGCTGTGGAAAAGAACCCACTCCCAGCCCCTCCAGGGTGCTGACAGGGCAACCTGAGGCCCAACATCCTCTGCTAGCTATCAGCTGGGGATCGTTCTCCCAGGACCTACGGCCACCCACATTCCTTCTCATGAGGGCCTTCCGTCTTCAGATGGCAACAACAGGTCAAGTCCTTCCTATATTTGAATTTCTCTGACTTTCTCTTCTTCCCTCTTCTGCCACTTGCAGGAGAATGTTCTCTGCTCTTGGCAGCGATGTGATTAGATTAGGTCCACTGGGAGACTTGACCCTTTTTAAGGTCAACTGTGCCATATAATGTAACATAACCATGGGAGTGATAACTCATCACATTCAAACACTCTGGTATTAATCACGTGAAATTGGGGGGCCATTTCTAGACATTTTCCTAAACGTATGCTTTATTTATATTTTTTCTAGAGTCACAAAGCCTGAATAATAATGACTTTTTGCCAAGCTGTTAAAGTTTTTGCAAACGATAAATAGTGTTCTGTCCAGGCAAACAATGATAAACGAGCATTTTCTATTTTTTGTGGAATTCAGAGGTTCTGATCATTTTTATGACCAGAGCACGTTGCCTAGTGGGAACTTTAAAGAAACATTCCCCAGCCCACCCACATCTAGTCCAATCAGGATTCAAAAGCAACTCATGTTCATACAACCAACATCAGATTAGGAAGTCAGCAAGTATAAGAGAATATGATCTACACAAGTAACCCATTTAAATAAGTAAAGTAAAACATGACACCAGAAACTAATACAACACTGTAAATTGACTACACTTCAATTTTAAAATTAATATGAAATAAAACTCCTAAATGTTTTCTTTCCTAAGTGTATGAGGTCATTATCTTTTGAACAGTTATCTGAATAATCTCCTTAAAACTCTCTAATTTTTGTGGATGCAGCCAAAGCATAAGAAACAAACATCTAAAGCAGTGAATTGGACAGTGAGAAAATCAGAGAATTTTAAACATATATGAATTATAACAAAGAAGCTTCTGGTGAATGGGAACTCAAAAATTCCTTTTAATGCTCCCATTAGTGACCTTTATTGTACTGGAATATTTGTGCACACATATAGAGGATGAAATGGAAATAATACCAGCTTATGGAGTTACATAAGAGCAGCCAAAGTTCAGCTCATTTTTCTACTAACCAATAATAATTTAACACTCATCCCACAGAACATTTTGTTCTGTTCATCTGTTTCAAGGAGGCATTTGAATTATTGTAGAAAACTTACACTGTCAAGTGTCTGAAGTATCACATCAATTGCCTCTGAAATATTTTAAAAATAAATTAAGTAAAACATAAAAATGCATAAAAATGTCTTTGATCCTTACCAAGAATCATTACTCAATAACATTACTTGATAGCAATACTAGCCATTACACTAGACTCTTCAGATGGCTGTTTCAACAATTATCATTTTGAAAATGTTTTCTTATACAAATCTCTCATATTTATTCACTGTTGACCAATCTAACCATTTTTATAGGAGTGGCTGTCCAGTACTCTTGCCTGGCAAATCCCATGGACGGAGGAGCCTGGTAGGCTGCAGTCCATGGGGTTGCTAGGAGTCGGACATGACTGAGCGACTTCCCTTTCACTTTTCACCTTCATGCACTGGAGAAGGAAACGGCAACCCACTCCAGTGTTCTTGCCTGGAGAACACCAGGGACGGGGGAGCCTGGTCAGCTGCCGTCTCTGGAGTCGCACAGAGTCGGACACACTGAAGTGACTTAGCAGCAGCACATTGAATTGCCTTACATGCTACAAAATTGCTCACATGCTACAAAAAAAAAAAAAACCTGTGGCAAAACAGACCAAAGTTCTAAGATACCTTCCACTGACTTTCAATTACAACTTCATTGACAACCGAAGAATTTGTAGGGTTAAAGGACTCTTCAGCGTCTGCCCCTCCTGCTAAGCCTCAGCACTCTCATCCCCTCAATTCACACAATCTACAGAAAAGCTGCACAGCTGCTCAGTACTTTCTGACCATGTTTGGACTTCCCTTCCTCTCTCATTTCCCAACTCCTTCCCTCTCTCCCCCCACTCTCTCCGTCTTTCCCTCTTCTTTTTTCTTTCTTTACTTTTCGTTTCATTAGACTTAAGTTTTGTCCTGGTCTGAGAGTTCAAATCCTCAAATTTTATTCTCCCTAAATTACACCCATTTTAATTCAGAAAATATCTATGATAATTTTCCTTACCATTTCTATATATATTAATACAATTCTACATTGCGCCTAAGTCAAGTTCCCTGGTATATTCTCACCTCTCTGAGGGCTCCTCATGCTCTTTTTTCCCACACTCCATCCCATTCCACTAAACTGGATTTTTATCTCAAAAATCTGTAGATTATTTTAGATACAGCTTTTCTTCTCTCGGTTCTTGATACTTTACAAATCATAAACCTTACTGGTAGTTTTCTCATTCATAATTCCCATATTTCCTTATGTTCTGGATTTTTTTTCCTGGAATACATTTTTTAAATTAATAGACTTTTAAAGAATAGTTTTAGGTCTACCAAAAAAATAAAACTGAATCAAAAGTAGAGAGACTTCCATACATGAATACTTCTTTCTGCCACAGCACAGTTCTTCCCTATTACCTACACCTTACATTAGTGTAGTATATTTGCTACAACTGATAACCAACATTGATATATTATTATTAACTAGAATCCTTGGTTCACTCCTTGTGTTATACAGTCTTGTTGGTTTTAACAACTGCATAATGTCATATATCCACCATTATAGCATCATACGGAATAGTCTCACTGCCCAGAAGTTTCACTGAGCTCCACCTGCCCCTCCTCCTTCACCTGGGACTCCTGGACACCACAGATCCTTTTACTGTCTCTACGGGTTTGCCTTTTCAACCTTCACTATAGTAGGCAACTTCTTCAGACTGATCCTTTATTAGTATGCACTTAAATGTCTCTGTCTTTTCACAACCTTTTTATTAAATATACATTTATTTATTTTAATTGGCAGCTAATTACAATATTGTATTGGTTTTGCCATACATTGACATGAATCCACCACGGGTGTACATGTGTTCCTCATCCTGAACACCACTTCCACCTCCCTCCCCAAACCATCCCTCTGGGTCATCCCAGTGCACCAGCCCCAAGCACCCTGTGTCATGCATCAAACCTGGACTGGCAAAATTCATTTCACATATGATAATGTACATGTTTCAATGCCATTCTCCAATATCATCCCACCCTCGCCCTCTCCCACAGACTCCAAAAGACTGTTCTATACATCTGTCTCTTTTCCTGTCTCGCATACAGGGTTATCATTACCATGTTTCTAAACTCCATATATATGCGTTAATATACTGTACTGGTGTTTTTCTTTCTGGCTTACTTCACTCTGTATAATAGGCTCCAGTTTCATCCACCTCATTAGAACTGATTCAGATGTATTCTTTTTAATGGCTGAGTTATACTCCATTGTGTATATGTACCACAGCTTTCTTATCCATTCATCTGCTGATGGACATCTAGGTTGCTTCCATGACCTGACTATTATAAACAGTGCTGTGACGAACATTGGGGTACATGTGTCTCTTTCAATTCTGGTTTCCTTGGTGTGTATTCCCAGTAGTGGGATTGCTAGGTCATATGGCAGTTCTATTTCCAGCTTTTTAAGGAATCTCCACACGCTTCTCCATAGTGGCTGTACTAGTTTGCATTCCCACCAACAGTGTAAGAGGGTTCCCGTTTCCCCACACCCTCTCCAGAATTTATTGCTTGTAGACTTTTGGATAGCAGCCATTCTGACTAGCGTTTTCACAGGCTTTTAACTCATTTATTTTTTATCACAGAATAATATTCTATTGTATGGCCATTCCACTCTCAGTGGCATTTTTAAAGAACATTTTGAGTGGTAAAACTAATCATTTGTTTTATATTCACAGTCAAATATTTTAATCAACAAATTTCGATGAAATCCCTTTCCTTGAACAATATACTACTCTCATGTATTCAGCATAAAAAGTGAGAAATATGATAGCACTCTAATTCTTTTTCCTTCCTAGAGGACCACTGTTCTCGTCCCTGGGAGATTTTAGTGTATTCTCTTTGTCTTTGTTGTCCTAAAATTCACATTAATGTATCTATATATATAGGCTTTTCTCACTTCTATTTTGTCTATATTGCCCTTTAAGAAAACTTTAAGTTTGTATTCTTACTCTTTATATCAGTTCATTTGAGCTGCTTAGTCATGTCTGACTCTGCAACCCCATAGACTGCAGCACGCCAGGCTTCCCTGGCCATCACCAACTCCCTGAGTTTACCCAAACTCATGTCCATCGCATTGGTGATGCCATCCAACCATCTCATCTTCTGTCGTCCCCTTCTCCTCCTGACTTCAACCTTTCCCAACACTAGAGTCTTTTCCTGTGAGTCAGTTCTTTGCATCAAGTAGCCAAAGTATTGGGGTTTCAGCTTCAGCCTCAGTCCTTCCAATGAATATTCAGGACTGATCTCCTTCAGGATGGACTGGTTGGATCTCCTTGCAGTCCAAGGGATTCTCAAGAGTCTTCTCCAACACCACATCTCAAAGGCATCCATTCTTCAGTGCTAGGCTTTCTTTATGGTCCAACTCTCACATCCATACATGACTACTGGAATAGCAGTAGCTTTGACTAGATGAATAATTTCAAAAATTAAAATCAACACTCTTCAAATATCTTTTACTCTTAATTTTTTACTGCTTCTAGAACTTCTATTTTATGGATATGAATGTTTTAAGATATATCTTCTATGTCACCTTTATCCTTCATTTATTTATCCTTTCTGTATACTTGCTAGAAAAGTTCCTCAAAGTGCTCGCCATTGTTTTGAATTTGTAAACACGTATTTAAATGGTCCTGTGTACAATCTACTTGGTGAATTTTTCACACAAGCTAAAAGAATGTGCAGCCTGCTGCTATTGGATGGACTAGTGTACATGTGTCAATTAGATCAAATCGATTGACAGTGCTGTTCAGCTCAACTTACTAACTGTATATCCTTACTAATTTCTTTACAGTGCACTATTGTAAAACCTTACTAATAAGAGAAATTGAATATAGAGTATATGTGCTACCTTTGCAATTTTTCTATAAATCTAAAACTGTTTTAAGAAAACACAAAGTTTATTTTTTTAAAGTAAAAATTTTTTTTTAAATGAAAGCAACCCAAATATCCCTTAAAGAAATTGGTAAGTAAATGATGGTTCATTGACATAAAAAATCAGTAGTGTTATATTTTTTAAAAAAGTACTTAAGTGCCATATGAATTCAGTGATCAATATAGTTTTCTCTGGGGAATAGAAGCTAAAGAACAAGCAGGAGAGGGGACTTTGTTTTTGGTGCAAGTCTGCATTATTTCATATCTTAATGACAAGCATATGAACTTGTCAAAAATAAAATTGGTTAAGAGAAAACTAAGATGCTGCGGATGTCAGACTCATTTTCAAGGACAAGATGTCATGAAGGTATTTCATTAAGGTACTGGCCCTGCAAAAACAGGCAGCAACTCTGGGCACATGACATCAGTCATCCCCAGATACTGTAACTTACAAAGCTTGTTCTAAATAGTTTGTCTCAAAGTATATCATTAGAGTTCAGAATCTGTATTGTTTGCTTCTACTCACACAAAACAGTCCATGTATTTAGGATTTTAAAGAATTTTCCAACCTGATTTCAATAAGCCTTTTCCTAATTATCTATCTCGCTGTCATCTGCAGAGCTGTACTTCAGCCCTTGGCATTCAGCATCTGCCTTTCAAAATCTCTGCCTCATTATTCATACGGTTCTCTCTCTCTCTTTTTTTTTTAATTTTTTAAAAAAAATACAGTTCTCTTTTCCTCCAATGTTTCCTCCACTTCTCCAGTTTTTAAAATTCTGCTCAGAGTTCAATTTTCAGGTCAAACTTCTCTTCAATAAATCTCATTTAGATTTCAGCAAACAGGGGGAACGTGCCCTCTTTTTGTTCCCATAGCTTCTACTTTTCAAAAACATATAACAGTTATTTTAATTTATCCTACTTTAGAATTATAGTCTGCATATCTACCTCCTCACTTGATTTGATTCATTTCATTATAAAGGTCCTGTTTCTTCGTCTGACTGTAAACTCCAGGGGCGGGAGGCTATCTTGTTCATCTTGATATCCTCGCTTCCTCTTTAACTGGTGCTTTATACAAGTCAAAGGCAATTAATGGTAGTGACAACACACCTGAATTCACTGAAATGGATTCCTTCGAAGAGACTACTAGCGAATCTATTTTCTGGCGTTTACTAAGATAAGTTGCCAAAGTCAAGTGTATGGACCACAACCTCTTGCCTCTACGTTCCCTGAAAATGAATGCTGAAACTTTTCAACTAGTACATCCTTTGGGAATTAAATTGTACTTCCTCTTCGGCATATGTCAAAATCTATAAATTAATCTATATAGATTAATTTAAAACTAGTTAATTTAAAACTAGTGGATCACTTGATTCTGACCAAGAGAAGTCTTAGAGAACATATATTTAGACACATAACTTAGGCTTATTCACCTTTACTCCTCAGCTGCCATAGGTAGTTTGTAGCAAAAAGGAGTACAGAGTTGCTTAAGTGTGATGAGGACACTTACTAGGAAATGAACTGCGAACAAAATTTATTCAACTCTTGAACATAACCTTGAGGCTCAGAAATGAAAATATAATGTTTTCTTTTTAATCATGATTCTTAACAGTCTAACAATATATTTGTCAATTTCCACTGGAAAATTTGTCTACTGTTGTTTTTGTAGAAGAGCAACCAATTTCAGCAAAGAAGTCCTCTCTCGTGATGTTAACAAAAGGAAGAATAAGCTTAGGTTTTTGAGAGCCATTGATCAAAACCATTCTCCAAGAAATGATGTGAAAGTCTCATCTCTATTGCCCTTGAATTTCTAGCTTAATAAGCAAAGTGAGAGTTAGAGAAATTCATTCAGAATTTATATTGATTTAACCGTAATCAAAATAAATGTTGGGTGCTTACCAAAAAAAAGATATAAAAGTAGATATAAATAACTGCAAGAATTGATTCTTTGAGATAGGAAAGATTTATCCTTCCTAATATGCCCAATTAAACACTCAGGAGAACCTTTCTTCAACAAATGTCAGTGCAGTGGTTTAGCTAAGCACAGAGTGCTTTAAAATGGATGCACTTTATTTTCGCAATCACACGAAGTCCCTACTGATTCATAAAGTAAGTTCTGTAAACTTTATACTTGATGAAGTATCCCCAAAGAACCCACATACAGTTACACCATGTACTATAGTTTGCCTTTTCCTCACTTTTACCCAAAGACTAGCTCTAAGGCTATTGTTTCCATCAAGTCTCCCTTGTTTTTTCCATATTAAGGGAACTGCACATATTTCCATGAAGTTTTGTGCCTTTAGTGGGTTTAACAAGTAGATGTTCAAAAGTATTTCTTCTATTAGATTTTAGGCTTCATGTTTTTGGGCTCCAAAATCACTGCAGATGATAACTGGAGCCATGTGGAAGGAAAGTTATGACCAGCCTAGGTAGAACATTAAAAAGCAGACATTACTTTGTCAACAAAGATCCGTCTAGTCAAGGCTATGGTTTTTCCAGTGGTCATGTATGGATGTGAGAGTTGAACTGTGAAGAAAGCTGAGCGCCGAAGAATTGATGCTTTTGAAATGTGATTTTGGAGAAGACTCTTGAGAGTCCCTTGGACTGCAAGGAGATCTAACCAGTCAGGAGGAGAAGGGGATGACAGAGGATGAGATGGCTGGATGGCATCACCAACTCAATGCACATGAGTTTGGGTAAACTCTGGGAGTTGGTGATGGACAGGGAGACCTGGCGTGCTGCCATTCATGGGGTCGCAGAGTCGGACATGACTGAGCGACTGGACTGAACTGAACTGAGGCTTCATGTGGATATTATCGAAGCACCTACCACAGCCCTTGAACATAACAAGTGTTCGATAAACAAATGTACAGCTGACTGAGCAATTGATATATTACAGTCTTAGTCTCAAAACTGGCAACTTTATGGCAATAGCATTATCCTTCATACCTCCCAAGATCTGAATTCTAACAGAGTACACATTTCAGTTCGGTTTACCCACTAGGAAATCCATCTTTTTTGGAAAGTGGTCCAATATAATGACTACTGAAATTCTTATTGGTATAACCAGTATCTGGAAAGTCAGCTCCAAACCATGCTGTTGATGAGAAAAGTTATTTAGAAAATCTTTAGGAAGTTATCATTTCAGAAGCAATGGATGGCGACTAAGCATATGGTCGCTCAAGGTAAACTGAGACCTATTTATTTCATTTACTGGCTATGA
Organism: Neotragus moschatus; assembly: GCA_006410615.1. Lineage (NCBI taxonomy): Eukaryota > Metazoa > Chordata > Mammalia > Artiodactyla > Bovidae > Neotragus > Neotragus moschatus. The sequence continues at coordinate 882,714 of SJYA01003206.1, forward strand.
GATCTTGGGCAGTTAAGATCCTTGTTTAAAAAAAAAGAATAGAGACAATAATCTGACATGCCTTACAGGTGTTATGTAATACATGCAAATACTTAGAACAATTAGCACTAGGTATTCTAAGGCAGCATGTTAAGGACACTAACTAGTTAGTTCAACAGGTTAGAACACAGCACAGGAGAAGAAGACAATGTAATGACGTATTTTTTGTTCGCTCAGTCACGAAAGACTCTTTGTGACTCCATGGACTGCTGGCCTGCCATCCTTTGTCCATGGGACTTGGGGGCCCAAAAGTTCATTCAGGTTTTTCTGTAAGCTGTTATGGAAAAATATGAACAAACTTTTGGATCAACCCAACAGAGAGGGCCCTGAAACAAAAGTAAGAAAAAAATGGATTTAAGCCCTGGCTCTTATACACTGTGTCTTCAGCCAAATCATTGCTTCCTTGAGCATCAATTTCCTCACATTTAAATGCAGAAAATACCGAATTCACATCATTGTTTGTGCAGATTAAATGAGGTAACGAATGTCAAAGAGCTTTGTGAAACGTTATAAAAAAATGGAGTGTTATCTCTATTTTCTCATCAAAAGCATCCCGAGGAACATTGACACTTTATTGTCTAACTGGGAAAAGGACAGTAGAAGTCTGTGCCAAGCCATCCTGTTATTAGTTCTACTATTAATAGCTAATGACAGCATAGACATTTTAAATCAAAAGGAAATACATTCTCTCCTTTGACTCTAACAAGCCTAACAGACACTCTTGAGAATGAACTGTGAGCAAGCGCTAAAAAGAAAATGAAATTAATGCCTTCAGAGCAAAAACGGAGTTATCACAACAAGGGTAGTATTTTCTCAATATATTTTGGCCAAGTGGTAAAAAATAAAATATGTATTACCTCTCAAATAACTTTAAAGATAAAGGAGGTAGTTTAACCAACATGGAGAAAACTCTTGAGTTTTCATTTTTATTTAATGATAAAGTAGAATAGAAATAAGTGATTATATTAACAAATGTGGCATTCCGATTGGAATCTGAGAGCATCACTATACTTACTATATATGTAATCTGAAAGAGAAAAACTATTTGGGTACTTATATCCTCTTCATAAAGATGGGGTGTGGGGTAGGGGAGCTTCTCTTAACCAAAATGGAGCTTTGACAGGTCTTTTAAACAATTGTCCAAATGGCAAAATGTGGATAGATTGCTGAATCAATGCAACCCTTTAAGGTGATTCATTTTCTTCACTTAAGACTTTTAGTCAATTGAGCTAAGTTTATGTGTTTTCAATTAGGTCAGAAATCACCCGCTTCCTCTTTATGCATTGTTTCGCTCTCCTAAATGCTTCCTTCTCTGATAACAAAATTTATTCTCAGTCTTTCATGCTTTCTGTGATTTTCACTTCAGGTGTTACCTACTGTAGAGCATTCGTGTCTTGAATCCGCTTCCTTCCATGGAAATGAAAGTTTCTCTAAATATTACTCAGATGGGAGAGATGTCAAATGGGACGAGAATCTTCCCAAAGGAGAGGATATTCTCTGAAACCCCACTGAGAGGCCCTTATTCTTTGTGAAAGTACTCATCAGGTTTTCTCTGTCTGTGTCTGAGTGTGTGCATTAGTCACTCAGCAATGGCTGACTCTGCGACTCACGAACTGTAGCCCGCCAGGCTCCTCTGTCCAGGGAATTCCCCAGGCAAGAATACTGGAGTGTGTTCTCATGCCCTTCTCCAGGTGATCTTCCCAATCCAAGGATTGAACCTGGGTCTCCTGCACTGCAGGCATATTCTCTACTGTCTGAGCCACCAAGGAAGTCCATCAAGCTTTCTACCATCTTCTAAACATGACCTTTTGTTTACATGGGATGACAATATAAAGGGTATGGAGTGGCAGGGGGCAGTTCTAAGATGGCGGAGGAGTAGGACGGGGATACCACTTTCTCCCTCACAAATTCATCAAAAGAACATTTCAACGCTGAGGAAATTCCACAAAACAACTTCTGAATGCTGGCAGAGGACATCAGGCACCCAGAAAAGCAGATCATTGTCTTCAAAACAGGTAGGAAAAAATATAAAAGACGGAAAAGGAGACAAAGAAGGTAGGGAGGGAGCTCAATCCCAGGAAGGGAATCTTAAGAAGACAGGAAACACTCTTGCTGCCGAGTCTGTGGCGAGCCTTGGAAGCACAGAGGGCTACATATCAGGAAGGAAAAATAAATAAATAATCAAAACCAACAGATTATGAGCCCAACAGTAACTCCCCCAGTGGAGAAGCAGCGCAGATGCCTACATCTGCCACTAGCAAGTGGGGGCTGGGCAGGGAGGCAGGGGAGGTGTGGGCTACAGTACTTTGTAAGATTCCAGAATGTGTAACCAGAGTGGACTAACTTGAGCTAGCAAACCAGACTGTGGGATAGCTACCACGCAAAAACCACAAACATAAGACACCGCCAGGACCACACACAGAACAAAGGACGGAACAGAACTAGACGGCTGCAGAGCATCCCCCTCCGGTGACAGGCAGCCAGAGCCATAAGGGCTGGAAGGGGACAATCGCAGCCCAAGAGAGACATTACCTACCAAAATGCAAGCAGGCTTCTTTGCTAACTAAGACTTCTGGGGGTTCTGGACAGTCATCAGCCACCAGAGAAGGGACGCCAGTGATACACCCAGAAAACTGAGCAGCAGAGACGGGAAAGGCGATAAGTCGCAGCGACTGTGCTTGCCAAACACCTGAGCTACTCAGACTTGGGAAGGGCACAAAACACAGGCCCAACCAAATCTGCGCCTCTGGGTTACCTGAGCGCTAAGCCTGAGCAGCTTAGACCAGAGGTGCATGCAGCCTAGGGCCAGCCTTAGACAGTTCCCGGCAGAGCAATGTAGAGCCTGAGCAGTATGCACTCGAGCAGGGGCAGGCCCAGTGGGGCTGAGACACTGCAAGCACATGCCAGTGTTACTTGTATGCAGCATCCGTCCCTCCCCACAGCGTGACTGAACAAGTGAGCCTTAAAAAATAAAAAAAAAAGTGTCCACCACCGCCCCCGCTGTGAAAGGGTGGAAATCAGACACTGAAGAGACCAGCAAACAGAAAAAGTTAAACAGAGGGAACCACCTTGGAAGTGACCCCACACTGCCCACAACACCAGAGAAAGGGCAAGATATAACTTTACTATTTTTATGATCATTCTTTTCTGTTGTTGTTGTTGATATCGTTGTGTGATTGTTTTGCTTTTCTTTTTCCTCTTTTTTTTTTTGTTGATGTTGTTGTGTGATTGAGTTTGCTTTTCTTCTTCTTTTTTCCCTTTCCTTTCCTTTTTTTTTTTTTTTTGGTTGATATGGTTGTGTGATTGTTTTTGCTTTTCTTTTTCCTTTTTTTAAACCTTTAAATTTTTTAAGTCTCTATTTCTCCTTTAATTTTTATTTTTATANTTTTTTTCTGTCATAAGCAAGGTGCCATAAAGGCATCTTCAAAAAAGAAAAGAAGGACAAGTTGCTCTAAAGATCCTGTGATAGTAAAGATTAAGAATCTCACTGAAACTCAGGATGGATAAATGCACACACCCAGACTTCTTGAGAAGTAGAAATGAAAGAATATAGGATGTAAGACATGCAATTATACAGGCTAACATCATTCCCTCAGAATCATAAATGTACTGCTTCTCCCTTTTGTGACAGGCAGTTTTTCAATGGGCCTCTGGTCTCCCCACAGCTGTTATATCTAAGCCATATGTACGTGTGCTCAGTTGTGTTTGGCTTTTTGTGACCACACGGACTGTAGCCCACCAGGATCCTCTGTTCAGCNGATGGATAAATGCACACACCCAGACTTCTTGAGAAGTAGAAATGAAAGAATATAGGATGTAAGACATGCAATTATACAGGCTAACATCATTCCCTCAGAATCATAAATGTACTGCTTCTCCCTTTTGTGACAGGCAGTTTTTCAATGGGCCTCTGGTCTCCCCACAGCTGTTATATCTAAGCCATATGTACGTGTGCTCAGTTGTGTTTGGCTTTTTGTGACCACACGGACTGTAGCCCACCAGGATCCTCTGTTCAGCGGATTTCCCAGGCAAGAACAGTGGAGTGGGTTGCCATTTCCTACCCCAGAGGACCTTTCTCACCCAAGGATTGAACCCATATCTCTTGTGCCTCCTGCATTGTCAGGAAGACTCTTCACCACTGTCACCACCTGGGAAGTCCTGTATCTAACCCACATCACCCCCTTTGAAAGTGAAAGCATTAGTCACCCAGCTGCGAGCAACTCTTTGCAGCCCCATGGACTACAGCCCACCAGGCTCCTCTGTCCATGGGATTTCCCAGGCAAGAATACTCTGTATGTATTACTTTACTGCCTAACCCTTCTGACCTGTGTGTGACTACTTATGGTCCCCTGCTACCTTGAGGTCTAAGATTTCTTGTTTTCTCTCTGTGTATTTATAACTCCAGCATCAGAGAGAATTTGATTGGCCCCGCTAATGAATTGCTCATGATTTCAGTTTATTTTTTACTTTTTTTATTTTAATTTTTATTTATTTTTTTTCATCTCAGGTGTACATGAGTTCCCAATCTTGAACCGCCCCCCCCACCTCCCACTCCACATCAACTCTCTGGAGTTGATGCACCAGAGCACGGTTGATGCAACCCGTGCACCAGTCCCAAGCATCCTGTATCCTGAACCGAATATAGACCGACGATTCGTTTCGATAGAAGTTTTCTTGGTAAGCTACCTTTAGTGTTTCGGTCAATCTACAAACTGACTGAATGGGTCACTGACCTTGGCTCACTCACTAATAGGGGTGGTCACGTGAGCAGAACCTTCGGTGGAAACTGTGAGTCTAGTATCTTTCATTTGAAGAGGGAATGGAGAAGATGGTATTGGGTTTGAACCATCCAAACACATCATCCCTCACAGTGTTCATCTCTCTTATGTCCAAATTTTGAAAAGCAAGAGTGCCAACCCATTTCCAGTGATGGGCATCCACCCAGTTCTCTGTGGCTCTCTACTCTGCACAAGGCGCTGAACTACACGTCAGTTAATACCATTTGCTCTTAGAGATGAAAGTCAAGTTTCTTTTTTCCTGATATTTAATAAGAAAAGCTAATACAGAAACATCTGGATAAAAGGATGTGAGTGATTCTACAATGGAAGTGAAAGATATTATTATAGTTAGTGTCCTAGGGGAGAAGGCAATGGCAACCGACTCCAGTACTCTTGCCTGGAAAATCCCATGGATGGAGGAGCCTGGTAGGCTGCAGTCCATGGGATCGCAAAGAGTCGGACATGACTGAGCGACTTCACTTGCACTTTTCACTTTCATGCACTGGAGAAGGAAATGGCAACCCACTCAAATACTCACAAACAAGTATTATGGCTACCTCAGGATTAGACTCAAAATAGCAGACACAAAGAAACAGAGAATGTATTTGCAACCCAGAATGAAATGGTCATAACGTTTGGTTCTCAAATGTGCCTTATTTCAGCCATTCTGCCTGTCTTATGTGTGCAAAATGACATTGACAGCCAGTTTGTACTAACATCACATATTCATTTCTCATGCTGTTTTTTAAACATTAACTAAGAAAACCAAGTCAATACTTTGATCTGCATAAGTAAGAAATATTTCATGTTCCGCTGTTTCCAATCACTTTGCAGAAAAAGAGTGAAGTTTAGGAGCCAGTCAGAATTGTGTCAAATGCCAATTTCATCATTTGCCAATTGTATAAAGTGTCTTGGGCAAGTTACTTGAAATCTCTGGTCTCTGATTATATCCAGATTTCATTAAACCCAGAGTCATCTCAAAATGTACAGGAGACAACATATGCAAGGACCTGGCAAGATGTAAGCTGATACCCACTGTGTGCAAGTGCTTCTTCCAAATCCTCTCCCGTTGGTCTACCCACCTTTTTCATTCCTCACAAGCCAATGATACCTACTGACCTACACTTTATATAAATCACATCCTATCCCATACTCCGCCCCCTGTAATCTGAGAAATTTAGTGCAAAAAAACTGCCTCCCAGTTACATGGAATCCACACAAGATGGTTAAGTGAACTTCACAGAAACCATCCAACTGAACCACACAGCAGTCCTCAGAGCCAAGCAAGGACAGTAATTGCTAAAAAAAATTTCATAGACATGAAACCAAGACATCAAGTGATTGATTGAGATCACTTAGAGGGTAAGTTATAAATGGATATCGAATAATATAATTTACTAAACAAGTCGGTACAATGGTATTATAGAGCCATTTCCCCAGAAGGTACATTGAAGAGTTCAAATTAGGAAGCAATGTTTTGCCAAGTGCCATACTTCAGAACAAGGGTACATCATCAATAACTACAAAGAAATGCAATATGTCTACAACAGTGGATGATACGAGTTCCGTGATCATTAAAATAAGATTGGAAATCTAATTTCTGCCTTTTAAAGGCCATCAGTGAATTGGATTTTTTTTCATGTAGAATAAGTGTGCACAGAACCAACCAGAAATCATGAAATATTTGAAACTGTTAANTGCCAAGTGCCATACTGCAGAACAAGGGTACATCATCAATAACTACAAAGAAATGCAATATGTCTACAACAGTGGATGATACGAGTTCCGTGATCATTAAAATAAGATTGGAAATCTAATTTCTGCCTTTTAAAGGCCATCAGTGAATTGGATTTTTTTTCATGTAGAATAAGTGTGCACAGAACCAACCAGAAATCATGAAATATTTGAAACTGTTAAATATGATACTTTTATTTTCTTTTGAGGTTGGAGGTACTTCCAAATGTCTTTGTAAATGACTTTGTAAAAAGTCATTTCTATTCCTCTATTTCTAGTCCTCTTAATAATAAATAATAACAATTGATATTAAATCACATCTTTCTTTTGGGGGCCATGAAATACGCTCCTAGAATTTTTTCATGAATCTTTAGATGCACCAAGTATATTCAACTGGGAGAACTTTGCGTCTCTTTCTATAAAAGCTTGCTCGTTATGGATACAAAAGCTAGGCTAAAATTTTGTAACATCTTTACTTTAGAGCCAAGTGCAAGATGCATAAAAGAAAACCAAAAATAACATGGAGATTCCTGAGTGCTTGTTGCAGATCAAATTTCCCTACCTCTTAACCTCTCCTCTTTTTCCTTTTCTCTTTCTCTTCTTGTAATAATCCTTTCAAGTAAATATCTGCCTTTTTTCTTGTCTAGATAAAGCTCTTAAATCTCACAATTCATCTTTATAAACACTGTGACACTTGAGTGTTAATAATTATTTAGCATTTCTCTCTATTGCACTCAATATCATCTCTTAGTTAAAACAAACCAGAAAAAAAGGATTGTTTCCTCTCATTTGCAGAGTCTGGGATGGGTAAACCTCCAAGGAATGTGTAGTTTTAGCAAATAAGGTAAAAATTAATTCTTCTCTTTCCAAAAATGACCCTCAGTGTCAATGGTTTTTAACAGCTAATTTCACTGCTGAACAATCAATACGAGGCAGAATAACCCAAATTTCTTTTTAAAAAATGTATTATGTGCTGACAATATAAGACGTCAAATACCTCCTTCATGCTTTCTGACTAAGGTGCATGGAGGCAATGAGCCTAGTGTGGAACGTGTGGCGCACAGACTTATCGTGATGGTTGCCTCTTTTCTCTTGAAACATTTGACAGAAAGAACTGGAGAGACTCAGCTGAGTGGTTTTCAGCAAGCACCGCATCCCAGAGTACAGATTTCACCAAGACCCCAACCAGGGCACCTGACACAAACATGATCTTAGGTCTCCCAACACAGTGACAGTAGAAATGGGACCAGTACAGCTCTGTTCATCCTTTTCAGAACACAGTTACATCTTACCCAAAATAACTTGATTATACCTGGGCATTCAGGATGAGTTTCAAATGTCTTAGGGTCACCATCTGTCTAGTTTTAAAGGAGATCACCAGCCTGCCAATGCAGGAGACATAACAGCCATAGGTTCCATCCCTGGGTGAGGAAGATCCCGTGGAGGAGGAACTGGCAACCCACTCCAGTATTTTTGCTTAGAAAATCCCATGGACAGAGAAGCCTGGCGGGCTACATTCCATGGGGACACGAAAGAGTCAGACACGACTGAAGCAATGTAGAGCTTCTGGCATTTTGGGATTCTAGTAGAGATATACCAAATAGGCCTTGATAAAGGCCAGCTACAATCATGAGGATGGAGACCCATGCGTAACTGGGGTTCTGTTCTGTGATAGGTAGCTCAAAGAAACACCTCTCAGAGTTTCTGTAGCCTTTTTAAAGTTTATATCATGGCAATTATTTTGCAGTTTTTACACTGCTCATAATTCAAGAAGAACCGTATCTTTCAAAATTTCCTCTTCTACACTGTATCACACTTATTCTGAGTAAAAATATTCCCCTTTGGGAATAAAAGCTTATTGTTCTGAGATGGAAAGGTATATCACTTATGTCTCTTTGGTCTTCATGAGATTTTAGATATTTTAAGGATTTAAAAGCTATTTATCGAAGACTCCTTAATTTGGAAGATAAAACCCTTGATAATATGGCCTCTGCCCACTTTCACAGTTTTTCACACTACTCAACAATTTTGTCATCAGACTTACAGTTGCTTTGGTTTTCTCTTTTCCTTCTTCAGTCTTCCATAAATACTCCTTTTTTCTTTTCTAAACATGGTAATGTCACTTCAGTGCCAAAGACTCAACTTGAGATTGCTTCTCTTGTATGGCCAGCTCTGACTCTTCCTGGTTAGATTAGGATCTTCTCCTGCGTACTGCCTTAGCATCTTGTGCGGGTCCTTAACCTAGCCTCTCTCAGTACCTGCTTTTTTTGACTATTTCCCTCATCAGTTCAATAGTTCTCCTTGAACAATTATGTATTATTTACTCACTTTTATTAGCACAGTCCAGAACTGAGCACATAGAAGTTATTCCATAAATGCTTACTGTATAAGTTAATCCATGATTCATGATGGAAGAATTTATTCTGATTTTTAGTATTTAATTAAATATCAATAGAATGTGGCATAGATGAGGAAATTAAGACTTCTGTGATTTAAATGACTGGTCTATAATACAAATTCTGGAAGTCAACAGATCTGGTCAGAGCAGGAACTTAACTCCATGGATTGTAATTTTACCATGTTTATTTCTGTTGTTAGTTGCTCAGTCATCTCTGATTCTCTGTGACCCCATGGACTGTAGCCTGCCAGGCTCCTCCGTCCATGGAATTCTCTAGGCAAGAATACTGGACTGGGTAGCCATTCCCTGCTCCAGGGAATCTTCCTGACCAAGGGATCAAACCCAGATCTCCTGTACTGCAGGCAGATTCTTTACTGTCCAAGCCACAGGGAAGCCCAGTTTTACCATGCTACTAGTTAAATATCTTATAGCAGCATTCGGCAGTTAAGCACAAAAATGTTTTCTACAGATGATTAAATAATGAATGTGAGGAAATACGACTACTGAACTCCAGTGGTGCTTCAGTTATTGACTTAATGTTCTGACAAGATTCCAGGAATATATGACAATGTCACTGAAATATAAATATCTACAAATTTTGTCTGGGGACTAGGTGACCTCTAATGCCCATTTTAAACTTAAAATTTCATGGCATTGTTTATATAAATTAACAATACTGTGTGCCAACCTTGAGTGAATCACTCTAGAAAGAAAATAATGGCCCAGCCCTCTCCTAACAGAGGCAAAAGTTCTNTCTACAAATTTTGTCTGGGGACTAGGTGACCTCTAATGCCCATTTTAAACTTAAAATTTCATGGCATTGTTTATATAAATTAACAATACTGTGTGCCAACCTTGAGTGAATCACTCTAGAAAGAAAATAATGGCCCAGCCCTCTCCTAACAGAGGCAAAAGTTCTTCTTCTTCAGTCTTTAATAACTCTTGCCAGGTTGAAATTGGCACTGATTATTTGGCAGGAGTAAATTTCCATCTTGCCTTGCCCAAAATAATCATGTTGGTTATTCACAATTACTTACTAGGCATCTATGCCCAATCGCCTCTGGGAGCTAAATGAAAGATAATTAAAAGTTTTAGATGAAAAAATGGCTGTTTCTCAATTAATTTCATATGAGGCATGGAGCAACAGTTGACCGGGTACTCTTGTTCATAACCAAACCAACTAGACAATTAAAGAAAACAACAGACCATGGATTTTAGGTGGAGAAAGAGAGAAAAGAATAAGCTTTTGAAGTCTGATCATGTCATTAACTTACCTGAGACTCTTCAACAAGTTTGCATAGCTCTATCTTCAGAGCTATGGAAATTGATAACTAGATACTTGATAGAATTCTAACCGGAGCCTACAAGGCACCACATGACTGTACCAGACTTACGACACCAGCTCACTGAAGTCCCCACTCCTACCTTCCCTTGGCTGTGACCATAGTTTTCTTTTCTCAAAACCTCCATGTTCCTACCTACCAGGGGTCATATTTATAGACACAATTCCATTTCATGACAAGACCTTTTCTTACCAATCACCCCTACCACTTTGATTAGATAACACCCATCTATTGCCTAAATATCAACCCATTCCCGGCACATACATACCTGTTAACTGGTTAATATCTCTTAGTCTAGGTTCTAACCACCATGTTCCTTTATTGTAAGCTCTTATTTAAAACTACCTTTAATGATGAGATTAATTGATCATTATCTGTATCCCTCACAGGGCTATAAGCTCCAGTAGAGCAATGACGATGATGTTTTTACTCAAAATTTCAATAGGCCAGGGCAGAATATTGGTGGAGGAGACAAAGGATAGATTGAGGTGAGAAATATACAAGTCAGGAAGACTAAACTGGAGGTGCCATAATATTTAAAGGAAGAAGGAAAGAGTAGGGAAATAGGCAGGGGTTGGTAACAATGGAGGACAATGGGGAAAAGGAAAGGAAGTTTCAGTATGATGATGATTGACAGAGAACAGGAGAAGAGAGGGTTCAGAGGTGACTCAGACTCTAAGCTCACAGCACCCTTATGGCAGAAAGGGAAAAGGAACTCAAGAGCTTCGTGATGAAGGTGAAAGAGGAGAGTGGAAAAGTTGGCTTAAAATTCAGCATTCAGAAAACGAAGATCATGGTATCTGGTCCCATCACTCCATGGTAAATAGATGGGGAAACAATGGAAACAGTGACAGACTTTATTTTCTTGGGCTCCAAAATCACTGCAGATGGTGACTGCAGCCACGAAATTAAAGGATGCCTGCTCCTTAGAAGAAAAACTATGACAAATTTAAACAGTGTATTAAAAAGCAGAGACATTACTTTGCCAGCAAAGATCCATGGTTTTTCCAGTAGCCATGTATAAATGTGAGGAGTGGACCATAAAGAAAGCTGAGCACCAAAGAATTGATGCTTTTGAACAGTGGTTTTGGAGAAGACTCTTGAGAGTCCCCTGGACAGCAAGGAGATCAAACCAGTCAATCCTAAAAGACATCAATCCTGAATATTCATTGAAAAGACTGATGCTAAAGCTGAAGGTCCAATATTTTGGCCACCTGATGCAAAGAGCCAACTAATTAGAAAAGACCCTGATGCTAGGAAAGACTGAAGGCAGGAGGAGAACAGGATGACAGAGGATGAGACGGTTGGATGGCATCACCAACTCGATGGACATGAGTTTGAGCAAATTCCGGGAGATGTTGAAGGACAGGGAAACCTGGCATGCTTCAGCCCAAGGGGTCGTAAAGGGTCAGACATGACTGAACAACTGAATGAGAAAGCTCACAAGGCCAGGAGAATGATGTTAAGTCTGATTAACAAATAGAGCAAAACAGAATAAGGAAGTAGTTTTATGAGAGAAGTGAAATAACCACATGTAAATTTCTAGCACGCAATTGGAAATCTTGATACAGAGAGTTCATTTTACTGGAACAAATGCTCAAGACTTGGAAATGAATAAAATCACTATGAAAAATTTACCACAGTGTCCCTCAAAGTGGTCATATTGTTGAGAGAATCTGAAAATCTTATCAGTCTTTCCCTGTCTCCATTAATCTCTTACTGTGGGAGAGGAGTGTTTGGACATGCGTGGTGGTCTAAAAAAAAGTTTCAATACATTCTATACCCCCACCCACTGCCCCATCTAATCCAATGCTCGGACTGAGAACTGTGATATAAAGGAAGAAGAGCAAGAGGCTAAGGGCCAACATCCATATTTAAATCAGAAGACACAACCAGTGAAAAACTCAAGAAAGAAAGATCAGGGAAATAGGAAAGAAGTAAGATAGCATAGTGTACTCAAAATCAAGGACTTTAAGACAAAGAGTTCTTAAAAGAATATTATATTCACACATACATGTGGGATCTTGCAAAATGGCACAGATCAACCTATTTGCAAAGCAGAAATAGACACACGGAGGTAGAGAACAAATGTAAGGACATCAAGGAGGGAAGAGGGAGGCGTGGGATGAACTGGGAGATTGGAATTGACACATATACACTATTGGTACTATATATAAAATAAATGACTAATGAGAACCTACTATATAGCACAGAGAACTGTACTCAAAATTCTGTGGTGATCTAAATGGGAAGGGAATAAAAAAGAGGAGATATATACACATACACACACACACACACACACACATATATATAGCTGAGTCACTTTGCTGTAGAGTAAAAACACAACATTGTAAAGCAACTATACTCCAGTAAATTTTTTGTTTAATTAGGGAAAGATTGCATCTACTTATCAACTATTACAGGAAACTTTGAAGGTGAAAATTTGAACCACTGAGTTCAGCTACTGGGAACATCTTACAGTCAACAGAAAGGTATGATGGAACTTGCCCATGGCGGGGAGGTGAGAAGAATTAAATGAGAGATTTCATATGAAGTCCTTATTGATTGATTAGTCACTCAACAAAGAAAACAGTCCTGGTATAACCTTCCATCTCTAAGTAAACTGCTGCCTAGAAAGACATACAATTTGCAACAATAGATTTAGGTATCCTGAATAGAAGACTTTACTCTTCAGTTCAGTTCAGTTCAGTCGCTCAGTCGTGTCCAACTCTTTGCAACCCCATGAACTGCAGCACGCCAGGCCTCCCTGTCCATCACCAACTCAAGGAATTCACTCAGACTCACGTCCATCGAGTCAGTGATGCCATCCAGCCATCTCATCCTCTGTCATCCCCTTCTCCTCCTGTCCCCAAGGCATAGGTATTAAATCACAAATAAAACTTTGGAATATCCATGATGTTACATCATTGAATAGGCACTTTGTTGTTGTTGTTGTTCAGTAGCTCAGTCATATCTAAATCTTTGCCAACCCACAGACTTCAGCACGCCAGGCTTCCCTGTCCCTCACTATCTCACAGAGTTTGCTCAAATTCATGTCCATTGAGTTGGTGATGTGATCCAACCATCTCATCCTCTGTCGCCCACTTCTCCTCCTGCCCTCAATCTTTCCCAGCAACAGGGTCATATTCTAGGTTTTCTTTCCCTCTCCACGTTAAATGCAAAAATATCCACTCCATAGTACACTCCACAGATCTCCAAACAAAGATGTAAATGTCTTCTGGGTTAGCACCTCAGCTCTAGTACAGAGGAACCATTAGTTGAACGCAGTTGATCCAATTCTCCACCTCATACAACACTACTCTTTGGTGCAGTTAGTGGAGAAAAGAAATGTTTTCTCATATACATAATTAATAATGCCTTCTCAGTCATTTTTACATTGCTACTTATATCGAACACTGTCTGTCACATTGCATTGTAAGGAAATTTCAACATGTTACGTCTTTGTAGATGACTACCCACCAGTTCTTTATATTCTTCCATCTAGAATGAAGTAAACCATCATGAAATATATATATATGTATATATTTAAATTTTTTGGCTGCACCACGTGGCATGTGGGATCTTAGTTCCCTGACCAAGGAGCAAATGAACACCTCTCACACTGGAAGCATAGATAGTGAAGGTGGCAAAGATTTAGATATGACTTCCAGGGAAGTCCTATAAAATATATTTTTAAGAAACAGGAATGCAAGAGTAATACATTACTCTTAATAATGATTATGCCAAAATCTATGAAATATCATAAAGAAAACATGGAAACCCCAAGATGTCTAACTTCCAAAGAATAGTGGCTGGAAGTAATTATCTAATCTAGATGTAAACCCTCATGATGATTTTAGAGAAAACTAAACTGAAACATTACTGATAATCGAATTAACTACATTTGATGTTTACACTCTTTTAATACTAGAACTAATACTCAATTCCACACTTTGGTTGCAAAAACATAGCCAGTATACACACCTAAATGAAAGTATTTTTTAAACTAAATTGCAAGCTTCCTTTAGGTATTAGGAAATGTTAGCAATTAAGAACCATAATCTTGTGCTTAAAGGAGGGAATTTTTTATAAAGGAGAAGAGGCTAAGTTAAAAAATTCAAGGAAACCTACATTTCAAGGAAGGGAAAGCAAGAAGAGGAAAACAGATTCGGAGAAAAGGGGAATAGAGCCTGAACCCCAAAAGTGAATCTAAGAGTAATAAACTACCTCCTACCATTGGCAACAAGGGAGTCCCAGGAAGATTCATAAGTAAGGGGTGAGTGGTGATTGAGCCAACAGAATTTGGAGATAATTTTCAGTGCTGATTAGTGAAAGAGGCAGAACTGCTTCGTTCATTATTTAGGGAAATTCTGTCCAGTTTATACACAGATGGAAAGATAATATGTGCTCCATGGAAGAGTAGTTTTGAAGAAGAGGGCTGGGCACAAATGGCTCCTGTGGAAAACTGGGAGTCACTGAAGAGCCTATAATGGTTGCTTGCTTTTAGGCTGAACCCCTTTTATGTTGATTGCTTCAAAAGACGCTACACTTTTATACAGGACATTGGGCGTGACAGCGTATCGTGAGAATGATGACCCGTGGCAAAATGGTCATCAGAAAGGAAAGTCTCATAGAAGGTGATTAGACCATCCCTTAGGCTTTGAATTCCTTTTTCTTCTGTGTACACCAATGAAGCTCTGATGCAGTATCTAAAATGTGTGTTAATTTCTTTACTAAAAAGTAAATGCCTAGTTTTCTTTATGTGATTTAATATTCAACCTGTAGGGATATCAGAAACAGAGAAAGAAGCCTAGTTCTTAGAGAAAGCTACTGTCTAAATCCCAAAAGCACAGCTGTTAGAAATGGAGGTTCAAATCCTGACCCTGACTAGCTCTGTGATCCTGGCCAAGTTCCCTCTCAGCAAATCAGTTGTCTCCCATATAAAACAGGGATGGTATTCATAACTGTGCACACTACAGAGGGTTGACTTCAAGATTCATTAAGATAACATTTGTAAAATGCATAGAAGAGTATCTAGCACATACGGTACACTAGCATTTGTTAAATAAAACGCCACTGATTCAAATCAGATAATAAGGAAGCTATAAAGAATGAATGAAAAATTTTGAATAGAATGCTTTCTTGAAAAAGCATGTTATACTTAAATTCTTGTATCTATTTTAAATGAGTGTAGGGAAAATCCTGGGCCCCACATTTACTGAAATATATTTATTAATTACAGTGTGCCAACCTGGAGCAGACGCATAGGTGAGCTTGCGTAAACAAAGCATATCACAGTCATCAGAAATTACAGCTACCAGCCAACAGTGAGCCCTGAAGGAACTTAGGAAGGAAATAATACATGCCATCTCGCAGCCATCAGACTGGAGCCACTCTCCATGGTGGTAAAAACACAGGATACTGGCCCTTGATAGCTGAGGTGCCTGTCAAAGGAACGATCTCAGTGGGACCAGTTATTTGCATTTTCCCACGCAAAGAAAACTTGAGATTTCCAGTTTTCTTTAATTAACAGTCATCTTTTGTTCCCAATACCTGTCCTTTGTTTGAAAACTCCTATATACCCTAGCATCCCCTTTACCTTTTCCAAGTGGTTTTCTCAGGGTTACTGAAGATGCTGCCCCTTGGGCTGGGCTTGAAGTTCTAAAAATTCCAGCCAAATAAAACATAACTCATACCTTTTAGGTAGTAAATATATATTTCTTAGTCTGGGCAAGTAAGATGGAGCCTCTCTGGGGGAAGATCTTGAATGTCAGGCTAAGGAGTCCTGACTTTATCACACAGGCTATCAGAGCCGCTGAATGGGGTGTGTGTATGTGAGTGCGTGGGTGTGTTAAAGGAAAGTAAACAGAAAAAAAATAATAGAAAGTAAGGGCCAGACCACTCTTTTTCAACAGGAGACCTGTGAAACAGTAGTAGTTGCCAACAACCTAGCACTTAGGAGATTTAAACTGCAAGCTTAATTACGGTTCTCATAAAAATTTTATCATGTTCTTAATAGTTCTCACATTTTTAAACATCTTACACACATAGAATATGTAGACTGGATAGGGTGCTATTGAGTTCAGTTGATTAATTCACACATAATTTGCTTATTAGTGCCTTATACTTGATGACTTTATAGTTCTTCTTATCACTGCTTTATTGTGTCTAATAATATCAGTTCACACAAAATAAACTAATGACTCAAAATTAATCCATTGGGCATATAAAGTACTAAAATATGAAAAGACTATTTTAAATTATGTACTATAACATGGCATAAAGTTGTCAAAGTAAATAGCAGAGAAGTTTTCAGAAAAAAGAGAGTGAATCTGTGCACAAAACAAAGTTTCTGACCAATGCATGATGTTCCTGAGTAGTGAAGGAGTCTTTGGGCCTCGAAAAGAAAACCACGGTCTCAAAGGCCCTTGCTGAATCATCTAACTTCAGAGAAAACAAAACTGAACTTTAGGTGCCGCCCTGATGCTCCAGGCCGGTTGCATCTACCTGGGACTTATCACCCTCTGTCCAGAGGACTTATCACCCCCTGCCCAACTACAAATGCCATCTCAACTAAAGAATATCCAAAACATCCCACCTGACTAACGTTTCCCTTATCGCTTCCACAAACCTCCCTTTAAATATGAAGCCTTCCTGATACTTCAGATACTCTGCCTGGTCATTAGGCTGACTGTTGCCCCCTCCTTGCCTGAATAAAGGTAACCTCTCTCTGTTGAGGTCGTCTCTCCTTTTCTGCCTCGGCCAGAACTATACCTTACAAGTAGGGTGAAAAGAAAATTACAAACAGGAAATAAAGCAATGAAAATCTCAAGACTAGATCTTTCGGACCAGCTATTTTTCATCGCTGTTCCTCAGTGTGCTGCTTGTTAGAAAGAGTTGTCTGATAGNTGAGGTCGTCTCTCCTTTTCTGCCTCGGCCAGAACTATACCTTACAAGTAGGGTGAAAAGAAAATTACAAACAGGAAATAAAGCAATGAAAATCTCAAGACTAGATCTTTCGGACCAGCTATTTTTCATCGCTGTTCCTCAGTGTGCTGCTTGTTAGAAAGAGTTGTCTGATAGTGGCATGAGACATTAAAGCTTTCTGGTATTTTCAAGGTGGGGTTCAGGTAAATCTGTGGAGTTTTTCCAAAACAAGCGAAAAGTAAAAGCTTTTAAGTACGATACTGATGAGTTGTCCCACTAAAGGCAGAGAAGAGACCATAATTAAAGAGGCATCATTGAAACTTGCAAAGAAGTTCAATAGCAATTAGTAACACCCAAGAAGAGCAAAACTAATTTCAAAACTCTCTATGAAGTGACACTGTTAGAAGATGAATATCATCAGTGGAATGCAATGTGAAAGAACATTTACTATTTATCATTATGCTTTCACTAGCAGATATTTTTCTTCTGAGCTGTACAAAATCATATGTTCACAGCATAAAGCAGAAGGGAAAAATGATAAATGATTACTGGTTTGCTTTCATCACTGAGACTAATGCCATATTGTAAGAGATTTCTTGTTTGTTAATAGTTTTGTCAGCCCTGGTGTAATACAAAGTGCACTGGGATCGATATTAACTGAGTACCATCTCTATGTACAGCAAAGTAAAATGTCACCACATGAATGACAGAAACTGGACCTCAGGGCAATCCAATACTCCTTTATTCATAGTTGGCAATGCTTGCCTCCTGAACTTGACTGAAGTTTCAAGGAAACAAAGAAAGCTGTGAATTTGATCAGATCATTGTCAAGAATTTTCAGCATGCTGTGCACAAAAAAATGAGTAAAGAACAGAAGAGTCTATTTCTTCACATTCAAGAACTCTGGCTGTCAAGAGCTAGGCTCCTCAAATACGTTTTTGCAAGAATAAGTGAAAAAAGTCCAAAAACTAGTTCTTTAATTTACAAAGGCTTGTCTCAGTGGTATATTCAATATATGGAGGAGCCTGAATCTATTACTTCATAGACAAAGTACCAAAACATTTAACACTTGTAAAAAGACAGGGAAAGCTCCCAAGAAGGTTGACTGTTGACATAAATGGATTAGTTAACAAAGATTCTTTCTTACTACTTAGACATATCCAAGCTTACTGCAGAAAGAAATCAGTGCTGTATTAGCCATATTTAATGCATGTGAATGCCAAAACAGAACATCAAAAATAATTCCCACAGACAAAGCTAACTAAGAATTCGTAAGAAATCCATCTGCCAGTATCTTCTGTGTTGATACATCATATTCCAGCCACTTTTGAGAAATGCGTTCCCTCAACCTAATCAGCTCCCAGTGGGGCAATGAATGTCTGTCAGTGAAATCTCTCTGTAATATCTGATTTCTTGTATAATCCGAGAAACCAGAACTTGCTGACAGACCACCGAATATTTGCTTTGCTTCACAATGACTTGTAATTTAAGTCTTTCTCATTTGGCATACATAAAAAATAAAGGAAGAAATAGACTCTGTAGAAAGTCTAATCTGTGTTCAAATTCTCTTAAAGGTGGTTATCTGTATTCTGGTGAAAGACTGCAGTCTCCCCCTCATTAACTATTGTCTTTTTCATTATTATAATTTCTACTATTATCATTTTAATTTGTGTATTACTGTTATTTTTTAAAATTGTGGCACATATTTTTAAAGTTTTTCTATAATCACCCAGGTATACCCCAGATATCCATTAAGTGATTTTTCAGATGTCAAAAGATGGAGTAACTGATGCACTGGAGGAATTTAAGGAAGAAAAATGGTAGGCAGAGAGATGAAGATAAGTCCAGTGGGTTAGCAGAGGTCTGAGATGGAGGTGCTGGAAATGAAGCTAAAAATATAGTTGAAAACTAGAATTTCTGGATGCTATGACAGAATGGATATGGTTAACATGAGAGGGTTCATAGGAAGACTCTGAGTTTCCAAGGTAAGAGGAACAGTTCTATCAACAATAAAAGGGGATAGTGAGCAGGTAAGACTCATTTATCCTAGAAACTGAGGATTTTAGGGTAAATATGTTGGGTTTGAAATTAACATGGTAATGTCCAAGTAAAGACTATTTTTACATATAATTAACATAACCTTTGTTTGTATATAGATGCTTCTAAAATGTTTGAAGATGGTCTTCTGAATGACAGTAAGCAAATTACAATGATCATTTGCCTAACAAACTGGCTTCATAAACAGACAAAGATAAATAACAGCTCATACACCAAATTAGCATGGTTGAAATTTAAACAAATATTGCAAAGGAATCATTATTAGTATTAAATGTTATAGCACCGTAATACAAATGTTTAGTCTTCATAAATGATAATATGGCCCCTATTTTGAATAACTCATATAAATCTTTACAGTTTTCAGGATTTTATTTNCTAACAAACTGGCTTCATAAACAGACAAAGATAAATAACAGCTCATACACCAAATTAGCATGGTTGAAATTTAAACAAATATTGCAAAGGAATCATTATTAGTATTAAATGTTATAGCACCGTAATACAAATGTTTAGTCTTCATAAATGATAATATGGCCCCTATTTTGAATAACTCATATAAATCTTTACAGTTTTCAGGATTTTATTTGTAGGTTTCCATTGATGCTTTCCAGTATTTTTTTTCCTAACGACAGATAAGAAATTCTCCCCGACAGTTGGCAGCAATACAAACACCACTTTACATTCACTGTGAAGTGTCGCCTGTTTCCCTTACTTGATCATTTGCTTTTCTTAGACAATTAACAACCATCACATACATACAACAATTTCAGATCCTGGCCCACTGACCCCAACAATCTCACAATGTGAAAGCTGAGATGGAGTAAGAATTAGTGAAAAGAGTTAGTCTGCTCAGTCATTTCCAACTCTTTGTGAGCCCTGGACTGTAGCCCACCAGGCTCCTCTGTCCATGGAATTCTCCAGGCAAGAATACTGGAGTGGGTTGCCATTTCNGTCCAGCAAATATTTATTTACCAAACATCAGCTTTTCCAACTCCCTGTGAATTGCCCTCCTCCCCTTTTAAGTCCCAAACCACACCCCCCAACATTCTCTTTTCTCTTGAGCTGAACATGGTATTTAAGGTGAGGGCTTGGGCCTATGTAGTGAGATAACTCCGTCTCTCTAAGTCTCTCCCATAGATCCATGTTATTCAGCTTTTCTGTGATTTCTCCCATTGATCTGTTTCATGTCAATTTAATTCACAGACCCGCCAGAGCACCTAGAAAGTAAAGAAACAGTTCTTCCTTCCCAACAGCCCAACTTGATTCTGCTTTACAGAAAGATAAAAAGGAAATGCTGATTCTTCTTGGGTTTACCAAACTCAAGAAGCCACTTCCTCTAGTATAATACAAAGTGAAAGTGAAAGTCAATCAANCACCTAGAAAGTAAAGAAACAGTTCTTCCTTCCCAACAGCCCAACTTGATTCTGCTTTACAGAAAGATAAAAAGGAAATGCTGATTCTTCTTGGGTTTACCAAACTCAAGAAGCCACTTCCTCTAGTATAATACAAAGTGAAAGTGAAAGTCAATCAATCGTGTCTGACTCTTTGGGACCCCATGAACTATACAGTCCATGGAATTCTCCAGACCAGAATACTGGAGTGGGTAGCCTTTCGTTCTCCAGGGGATCTTCCCAACTCAGGGATTGAACCCAGGTCTCTTGCACTGCAGGCGGATGTTTTTACCAGCCAGAAGGTAAGCCCAAATACAATACAAGGGTACCTGCAATTTTAAAGACAGGATCCATTCAATGAGAGCAGGAAGTCAGGCAAACACTCCAGGAGTCGGGACATCATATCTCATGTCCTGTTCCAGACACCATCGAACAAGACAGAGATGCCCTTGTGGAGAATACATTCTAACACTAATGACCCGATAAAGCCAACAAAAACAAAGTGATCTTTAGTTTATACTGGCTTTTTGGGAATAAGGTGAAGGGTGGCAAATATGAAGCTGATTCATCAGCAAGTAGAAAGCTGATTTGTCAATGGTCCCCTTTCCTTCACCCCCGGCAGGTGTTTGGCAGATCAATGATGACATTCCCAGCAGCTGAACCCTCCACAATATGGTACTCCCGACAGCCAATGATAGCTGATCAGTGTCAGCCCATGAAAACCTAACCCCGAGTTACCTTGTATTTGACATGCATGCTTATTTTCATCCATCTTACTTTCCTTATTTTTGTTTCTTTTTTTTTTTGTTACTTGTTGAAAAATGTGAAACTCCTTGTCTTAGCTGGGCTGGAGGAAAACAAGGAAAGGGAAGGTTATGGCTCTCCTCTAGCCAGTGTTGGAAAAGGAATCTTGAAGAATCTGGGGAGTAGATTCAGTCTTGTTTGCAGTACCGGGGACAATTTAACTTGAAAGCTGAGCCTGTACTGCAGCTGGGCAGGCTGTACAAGCATGTTCATTCTCCCTCAACCTTCTCACGCTGATGTTTCTGGGGAGGGTTTGCAGCTTTATTTGAACAACTGTGACCAGTGCCTTAACAACGACATCAGGTGCTCTGGACATCATCTTCAATCCAAGAAGTGGTGGACCATTTACTTTGGTAGTCTTTTCTCTTTGGCTCTGATTGGTTCTGCTAGGGGTGGGGGACTGGAGGCCCCGCCCACTGGTGGCTTCTTGGCTCCAGTGGAATCTTGTCTCCATGGTACCACTTCCTTCTTACTGCTACTCTGTCACTCTACACAACATCTGGCTGGTTCCTATGTCTTCCACATCTTATCTCTAGTTTTTACGGAACTGTGCATGCCTGATCACATGCTAAGACTTTACCAAGTGCTTTGCTTGAATCTCTCGAAACTACTTACCAAGTCCTCTGTCCTTGCTACTTGACTCTGACCCACCGCCTTGCTTTCACTCCTGCCTGTCGGTATTAGAATACCTGATGGCCCAGACTGCTCCTAACTCCACTGGCTGAGGCTCCCCAGATCTTGGTAGGCCTCAGTATCCAAGGCCTAGCACTAATGTATTGGGTTGGCCCAAAAGTTCCTTTAGATTTTCCCATAACATCTTACAGAAAAACCCCGAGAGAACTTTTTGGCCAGCCTAATATTTAGTTGTTTCCTCTTCTTTTGAGTTACTTTCAATGCTTCCAAGAAAAGAAGGGAAGGAGGGGAGGAGGAATAAGGGGAGGAAGTAGAAGGGGAAAGGGAGGAAGGAAAAATAGTTTCATACAACTGAGGTCCTACAACCATATGTCAGCTATTCAGATCATGTGTATTTCCTTAAGCTTTGAACTGTTCAGCCTTTCTTTGTGTAAAGTGCTAAGTGTCTTCTCCAGCCTGATTCGCCAACATACCCCTGAGACTCCTCTCTATCAGACAGCACATAATCACTAAATGCAAGTTAATTTTAATATTATCCAAAACAAAACATAATTAGCAGGGCAATGTGCTGTGAAAATTATCATAAAAAGTGTTCAAAAGCTAAGTATAAATACACTGGAATTATCTATGGTTTAGCAGTATTTGTGCCTCTGTTCCTCTCCATTAGGGCAGAAATGGAGTTGACTTTAGCTATGATTTCATGGTCTATAAAAACAACCATTGAGAATTGGGAATGGACTGCAGTTGTGTTCAAATATTGCAGGAATCTTCTTCAGCATCAACATTTACTCAACTTCCTCCTACTAATGACACCCCCCCATGTGACTTCGGTATAATAGACACAGGTTACCTTTCCCAGGTCCAGAATGTACCAGAGATATCAGTGGGAAAACGCAATTCAGAGTTAGCTTCTAGGATTGAAATGTATTAAGCAACTCCTTTAAGAAGCACTGTGCAGTGAATTGCAGTGAGGAAACTATAATAACGAATAATAAGAGAAATATTTCAAACACCAGGAGGCACAACTTCAAATAATGGGACAAAGCTATAGACCAGCCTAACATGCAGCCTTCAGAAATGAGGAATCTCTTCTTGAATTTGGGCTATTAAATGCCTTCATGTAAGGGCCCTTGAACTAGAAAGTCCTGTGTAATTATCCTGTAGACAGTTTTAATGACAATGATAAATATGCCTCTAATCTTGATGTCTTTGCTAGATTATGGCCCCAGAATACAAAAGCAGGTCTAGGAAAGATGAGTAGTCCCTGAATCTTTCTGGTGTAGGTCCTTAAATTCACGTATGTTACAATGTAGGTAGGTTTCAGAAAGCACAGGCAAAGTTACAAAAAGCAAAGAATCTTTCTCTTCTATTACGTTTTTTAAAGATAAAATATGGACATGACTTTTTTTAATGTAACAGTTCAAAAAGAGCATAGAGTGGAAAGCAAGCCTCTTTTCCACTCTTGAATAGACAGAAAAATACAGACAAAAACATCTTGCTTGGAATAATGTAGAGTCTGATTATTCTTCCAACAAACATTATCTTTTACCAAAAACATTTTCAGAATGATATCTCCTTGACAAGGTGGAACAGTCTCACTGATTTGCTCACACATATTTTATTGAGTGCCTACTCAGTGCTAGGTCTGGATTTTTTAGACATTTGCATTTTTCTACTAATTTTCCTTTTAGTTATGAGCCCTTTGCCTCAGAGGATATCCAGCCATTCACCATTCTTTAGAACCAGTTCTGTCTGTGGCCAGGAAAGACAACAAGCTGTGGGTCAAAAACGCAGCTCTAGGGGCTTCCCTGGAGGTTCAGGGGTTAAGAATCAACCTTCTAACGCAGTGGGCGCAGATCTGATACCTGGTCAGGGAACTTAGGGGGCTTCCCTGGCGACTCAACTGGTAAAGAATGTACTTTCAATGTGGGAGGCCTGGGTTCGATCCCTGGATTGGGAAGATCCCCTGGGGAAGGGAATGGCTACCCACTCCGGTATTCTGGCCTGGAGAATTCCAAGGACTGTAAAGTCCATGGGGTGGCGAAGACTCAGACATGACGGAGCAACTTACTTTCAGGGAACTATATCCCACATGCCTCAAGCCAAAATAAATAAAACATAAAACAAAAGCAATACTGTAACAAATTCAATAAAGATTTTTTAAATGGTCCATGTTAAAACATCTTTAAGACAAAAACTTAGCCCTAGTATTCCACCACTGGGTCCAGTTTGATCCTGTATTTTGGCCCTAATGATGAAGCTTTTTTATCTGGTGCATTTTTTTGGTTGTTCCAAAAAAATGGAACAGCTCTACTTTATTCAAATGTGTCATAGTCAAAGTTTTCACAATCTGCCCAGCAGAGGATCATGTTAATCACCATGAGCCTTGAAGTCAGATGATTTGAGTAGGAATGTTTACTTCCTTACTTAAAAGTTTTTCCTTCCTAGAGTCCCACAGAAAAACTTCCATGTGGCTGGTTCCTCCCCAGATAAATGAAAATACTCTCAGGACAAACTTCATAGTGTTAAGAGAATAAACGAGCCTCTNGGATCATGTTAATCACCATGAGCCTTGAAGTCAGATGATTTGAGTAGGAATGTTTACTTCCTTACTTAAAAGTTTTTCCTTCCTAGAGTCCCACAGAAAAACTTCCATGTGGCTGGTTCCTCCCCAGATAAATGAAAATACTCTCAGGACAAACTTCATAGTGTTAAGAGAATAAACGAGCCTCTAAAGTTCTCAGCATCACTGTCTACGATTGTGCCTCTAGTCATCAAAGGGACTGGGTCCAATAATACTCTGGAAAATTACTCTACTGAGACTAAAAGACTCAGTTTAGAATAGAACTAAGATTCATTGGAAAAAATCCGGAGTCCCTTCTCTTTATAATAAATGTTGCTGATAATGGTGGTTTGCCTGTATCTTCAAAGACGTCTACTTCATCTCTCATCATCTCTGACTGACAGGACACCTTCTCATGGCTTCAAAGACATTCACAATGTATACAGAATCCTTACTGATATCTGTTTTCCATTTTCACAGACACTGTGTATCACATTCTAGCATCCTCATTAAAATTTCTTCTCTGCTTTTCAGCTGTGTTTCCAGTGTTTTGCCATGATGAACACCAGTCCAGTGCCCATGTGGGTGAGAAAGACAGACAGCTGCCAGTCTGATGTATCCTGGTTCATGCCATAAGTCTGGGGTTGCACATGGCACCTAACGCTCACTGGAAAGGTAACAGCCCAGCCAGCCATGGTATGTGTAGGTTAGAGAATAAGTTAGTTTGAAAATTCCCAGTTTCCTTCAACGCATTTCCTACCCATTAGGAAATACCCCATTATCAGAGGTCAACTTTATCTACAGATATGAATCTAAACTCAATTTGCTCAGACAACTCATCTGTTAAATGACACATCTGACCTAGAGATCAGTTAAAGAAATAATCTGAGTGCCAAGCTCTCTCAGCCAATGACCTCCTCCAGTTTTGGTGGTAGGTTATGGTTTGCAGAAATGCAGATAGCAGACCTCTGATTAAGTACCATAAAAGACAGAAGACCTCCGATTAGGTACCATAAAAGCACAAACTTTCATTTTCTGGAGTTTCATGACTGGAAAATGAAACTATAAAGTGTATGATTGTTTTGTCAAACTGAAAGGAGTCAAGTGTCACACCCTTGAGGATGAAATAAATAATTTCTTTAGTAAAAAGAACAGAGGTAACATACAATTATCATAAGTAAAAACTGGCTCACCTTATATGGATTTCGAAAACCACCATATATGTGACTTTCTTGGTGACCCAGATGGTAAAGAATCTGCTTGCAATTCAGGAGACCTGGATTTAATCCCTGTGTCAGGAAGATCCCCTGGAGAAATAAATGGCAACCCACTGCATTATTCTTGCCTGGGAAATCCCATAGACACAAGAACATGATGGACTATAGTCAATGGGGTTGTGAAGAGTTGGACAAGACTTAGCAACTCAACNTTTCTCTTACCTTGAGCGTGGGGTATCTCTTCACGGCTGCTCCAGCAAAGCACAGCCGCTGCTCCTTACCTTGGATGAGGGGTATCTCCTCCCACAGCCCTTCCTGACCTTCAACGTGGGATGGCTCCTCTAGGCCCTCCTGCGCCCGCACAGCCACCACTCCTTGGACATGGGGTTGCTCCTCCTGGCCGCTGCCCCTGGCCTTGGGTGTGGGGTTGCTCCTCCTGGTCGCTGCCCCTGGCCTTGGTTGTGGGTTTGTTCCTCCCAGCTGCCGCCCCTGGCCTCGGACGTGGGGTATCTCCTCTCAGCCATCGCCCTTGACCTTGGACGTGGGGTAGCTCCTCTCGGCCGTTTCTGCACCGTCGCAGCCTGGCACTCTAGGCCGCTGCCCCTGATCTTGGACATGGGGTAGCTCTCAGCCACGCTTAGTGCACTGGCTGCTGCCGCCGCCTGCACCACAAGTTAGTTTAGGTTATGCAATAATGATTGGTTTTATTGGCTCACAATCTGTTAATAATATCTTATTTGTACTTAGAGGTGTAAATTGATTCTATGGAAACCCAGAATTTTAAAAATCAGATATTCAAACTAGTGAAATTTAAAACATAATAATACAAAAGCATAATTTATTCACTTGAAGTTGTAGAACAAAATAATTTAGCTGATCTATTTTGTTGATTATAATATGAGGATAATCAAGTCAAGGATGCATTTGTACATTTGCTAACAAACCTACTGGCTTATTGATACAGACTGTAAAGCTTCTAGTTACAGCCTCTGATTTTGTCATCATTGGCCACAACTGGAATTTTCACATCAATGATAGACAACTACAACCAATATCAGAAAAACACAACACAGAATTATTTTCTTCATATAGGGAATCGGAGAATGGATTCAGTTGGAGATCTAAAACATCTCTCCAAGCCAACTAATAAGATGCTTGGGAATATTAGAACAAGTATTCACTTCCCAATCATTTTCTGCATCCTTCACTGTCTACATGATATGTTATACCCATTTATATTCTTGTCTCTTTTCTCCTTTAAATATAAATGAAACTTCCCAAAGAGATATTGATTCCCTCAGAAAAGGTTTTAATACGCTAGGCCTAGTATGTCACCAGTTTTTATATAGACACAGCTTCCAAGCTGCAGGGAGAAAATAGATCTAAAAAGATGGCACCTTTCCCGAAGTGCTTGAATGTAAGAGAAATGGCAGCAATGCCAGGCTTACACCCAGCAGGCCTGGGAAGAAACAGGACTTAAATGAATTAGCTATTGATTGCTTGAGTATTTTTGAAATTTCCTTTAATCTGAATTGGTTTCCCAGACAAGGGATTAGATTTGACGAAAAATAACACTGAAAATAATTCTTGAAAATACAGAAATTTCAGTTAGAAGGTTGCTTAAAGGTCATTTATTCTAAGCTTCAATTCCCTCCACTTTCCTCCTTCAGTGATTTTTCAAACCATCACTGAGCAAAAAAAAAAAATTTTATCATATCTTGATAAAAAAAATAATTTATTAACTAATAAGAATAATTTGCAAGGTTAGAAAGTAAGAGCTCTTCACTAAACCTTGATAATCCCATAACTATTACTATTGGAAAATTACAAGTCATTTATTTTCTTTCTGACAGCTATCCCTATGGGGTCTGAAAATGAATATGACTTTCCAAACCTCTTAGTAACCAGCTTTGGGACTTTCTTTTAAACATTCCAGAAATATATGCTGAAGTTGAGTGCTTCTGAGCAATGCCTCTATAACGTCCCACCGGAATGAAAGAGGGATGGACAAAGGATATGAAAATAAACTTCAACTTGATATAATATTAGTGGAGCTATATATATTTCCTTCATAAGTTTAACTGCAGCACTTTGCAAACTTCATATATTGTAATGTTTGTGCTAGATTGGTTACTGTGCCTCTCAAAAGATCTGGCCATTTGCAGAAGTGAAAGTGAAAGGAATCATTCTTTTAATTGTTTTTAAATCTTAGACTCTCAGAGCTCCTAATTTTCCCTTTATGTTTCATTTCCTTTACCATATTCAAATCTCAACTGGAAGAGCAAGGATATTCCCTGACTGTCAAGAAAAGCATCCTTCATGTTGCTCTGAGTAAGAGATATTCCCAATGAAGCCAACACACACAGCCTCTCCCTCACTCTGCTGGGAAAGATGGAGGGCAGGAGGAGAAGGGGGTGACAGAGGATAAGATGGTTGGATGGTATCACTGAATCAACGGACATGAGTTTGAGCAAATTCTAGGAGATAGTGAAGGACAGGGAGGCCTGGCGTACCACAGTCCGTGGGGCCACAAAGAGTTGGACACGACTTAGCAACTGAACAAAAATCTCAGGTACTGCTCCTTGAAGCTTTGAGAGGGAAGGACTATTACAGATGCCATTGAACTGATAAGAAAAGGGAGGCTCAAAGAGGTCAGTAACTTGCCCAAGGTCACACTGTTAGTAGATGAAAGAGCCAAGACTCTAAGCTCATGCTCCTAACCATGGCATTCCCTGAATATGTCGTTGTTTAGTTGCTCAGTCCAGCTGGACTCTTTTGGGACCCCATGGACTGCAGCATTGGAGTGGGTCTGTATTTGAATATTGGAATATTGAAGTGGAGAATATTGGAGTGGGTCTGCATTTCCCTCTCCAGGGGATCTTCCTGACCCAGGGATTTAACCCATGTCATCTACGTCGTAGGCGTATTCTCCACAGCTAAGCCAGCCCATGGCATCCCACATTCCCTGAATATATCCGTTTGTACTTCTGATATATTCAGATGAATTTACATGTATACACTGCATGGGCTGAAAAGATGAGGTCATTACCTTACTGAAGAAGTAATAGAACCCTTTTTTTTTAGATTACTTGTAGTCTACTGTGGACAAAAAACACATTGCTTGCCATTTCAGGAAACAAAGAACACTGCCTGCCATCAAGTCAACAAACTAGCAGCCACTGCAGCCCGTAATGGTACTCCCCGAGGGGATTCAGGATAGAGGAAAATAGGATACTGGCCCTAGATAGTTAAGATGCAT
Organism: Neotragus moschatus; assembly: GCA_006410615.1. Lineage (NCBI taxonomy): Eukaryota > Metazoa > Chordata > Mammalia > Artiodactyla > Bovidae > Neotragus > Neotragus moschatus. The sequence continues at coordinate 911,858 of SJYA01003206.1, forward strand.
ATCAAAGGAAGAGTTTCAAGGAGTCCAGACTCTTGCATCTTCCCACACATAGACTGGAACTAAAATCACTGAATCGATATGTCTGTTCTGGGGTGACAATGCTTGAGCACGTGTTTTCAACACAAAGTTCCTATATATCCTTGCTCCTCCCTTACCTCTTTGGAACAGTCTCTCAGCACTAACAGGCTGCTTTCCCAGACTACAGTCCTCAGTAATGCTCCAAACCAAACATAATTCTCACGTTTTAGGCTGCACATTTTCAGGTGACATTACACAAACTGTTTTTGTAAATAAGCAAGATACTACTTTTGTAAAGATTCAAATAAGCATTTACTTTAAATTTTTAAAATGAAGGGCAGCACCTTAATTAATTTTTTAGTTAAGTAAATGCATTTTTCTTAGTAATGTACAGACAAATATCTTCTTAATAATGTAGAAACAAATGTCTTTAAATTGAGGGTAAAGTTTTAAGAATATGCAAAAAACACATTTGTTTAAATTTTTTCCTAGCATCCAGTATGTTCTACTTACAATGATTTGGATTCTCTTTCAATCTTCCAAACCCTTCAGAAAGGAGCAGCAAGAAAACAGTGGATGGGTGTTGTATGCTCTATGCATTGATTTATAGTGATTTCCAGAATGTACCAGACTTTGCTACTGAGTAAATGATGCTTCTTTTAATTTAAACCCAAACCTACACAAACCTCTTGACACAAACCATCCCAAGTCTTGTTTCTTTTAACTATGAAAAAAAAATTTTTTCAAGGACTAGAAGTCATCACTAAATTGCACTAAGAGACACCATTACAAATCTACTAACCAGAAACAGCTAAAGCAAATTGAAGACAAATAAGTAGAAATTGAAGTAAAACAAATTATAAGTGCCTGCGGAGAGAAGCACCATTCTCTTACAAAGTTTGTTAAATCACACTGTAACAGTGCCTAAGTGTGACTTTAGACATACACCCTTGCCTAGAAGGGCTTCCCCGGTGGCTCACATGGTAAAGAACCCACCTACAATGCAGGAGGCTTGGGTTCGATCCCTGGGTTGGGAAGGTCTCCTGGAGAAGGGAATGGCAATACACTCCAGTATTCTTGCCTGGAGAATTCCATGATCAGAGAAGCCTGGTGGGCTATAGCTCATGGGGTTGCAAAATCAGACATGACTGAGTTGGCACACACACATAGTACTCTAAAATTATCACTCCTTTGACAATGAATGAGCTATCAAAAGTAAATTTCTAGAAACCAAAATCACTGAGGAAGGTTTGCAAGAGATATAAGATTTGGAGAAAATAAAGTTAATTATTCTGGGGTCTAACATGACTCAGAAGAATAGAATAAAATAAACTCCCAGGCTTGATGATCAAGCTTTATTAGAGGGAAGAGCTTTCCATCAACAACTGGCCCAAGGCTGCAGGCAATTCAAGGAAACTGCAAGAAATGGTAACATCCCCGAGTGTCTCCTAAATCCTCTTCTCATTCTTGGGAACTCATTTGTCCCCATGGTGAACTCATCTGTTCCCACGGCTTCAGCAACTGTCAGAGAAGAACCTCAACTTCTTAAAGAACAGCCCAGAATAAATGCACGACAACCCCCATAAGTGTTCAAAGTAGACAGTAAGAGGTAATGGATCAGAGCAGCACAGATTTCTTCTCTATGACATCCTCCTCTAACCTGTCATCAGTAATCCTGCCAAATCCACACCTTCCTCATCATTCCCAGTCATGCTTTATTTCAAATCTCAGATGACTTTTTTACTTATATTAGTTTGCAACTCTGCAACTGCAGACTGGTTTCTAAGGCAGATCTGATTATGTCATTCTCCCTTCCCAAAAACCTGTATCGTGCATAATCTAAAGTGGTAGCTGCCCAACTGGGATCTGCCTTCCTGGATTTTTTCAAAGTGTCACTTGGGGCCAGGAAGCTGTTCTCAATATTTCCAAAAAGCTTAAAGATAATCATGAATTTATCTGGATATGGCTGCACAGATTAACTATGTGCTACGCTTTGTCGCTCAGTTGTGCCTGACCCTTTGTGGCCCCATGGACTGACTGTAGCCTACTAGGTTCCTCTGTCCCTGGGGATTCTCCAGGCAAGAATACTGGAGTGGGTTGCCATGCCCTTCTCCAGGAAATCTTCCCAACCCAGGGACTGGACCTGGGTCTCCCACATTGCAAGCAGATTCTTTATTGTCTGAGCCACCAGGGAAGCCCGTGAATACTAGAGTGGGTAGCCTATCCCTTCTCCAAGGGATCTTCCTGACCCAGGAATCAAACCAGGGTCTCCTGCATTGCAGGCGGACTTTTTACCAGCTGAGCTACCAGGGAAGCCCTAGATTAACTGTAACTACTGAAATTACTACAACTAAACATGGTACCCAGTGTTTTTTAACCCATCAACACAGGGCCAGGGGCTAATCTGAGTTCTCCTGGGATTCTCTCCCAACTCTGCAACACAAGGCTCACTTGACATTCCCTGGTAACTTTGATTCATGGGCAAGACTAATGGAAGGCTCCTTTAGGGCAATAGCTATCATAATAATTCACAGTTGTGTTTCCAGAGTCTGGCACTGAAATAGAGTAAGTACTTACTAGGTATTTGTTTTCATGACATTTTAGAAATTTGACTGACAGCTTTTTTTTTTGGTGGGGGGTGGGGGGTGTACCACATAGTGTGTGGGATGTTAGTTCCCTGACCAGGGATGGAAACTGTGCCTCCTGTACTGGAAGCACTGAGTCTTAATCACTGGACTGCCAGGGAAGTCCCTGACTGATAGCTTTTGATTTCTAACAGTTAACTGTATATTATTTAATACAAAATTAAGAAGATACAGAATGTTAAATCCAATCTGTAGGCTGCAGAACTCAAAAAACAGGGTCACGGGAACATAGCAATACGAAGCTCTTAGAGGCGTAAAAAGCAAAGGCACCAGCCAGTGTTTATACTAAGCAACCAGTATTCACCAGGCCCTGTCCCAGAAAAATTAGATAAATGCCTTCATTTCCTCCTCACAGGAAAGCTGCGAGCTGGTGTTTACATCTAACAGATGCAAACAAAATAAGATTCAGAGAGACTGAGTGATTTCCTAAAGTCACAGAACAGCCAAGGTGTAGAAGCGGGGTCTGAACACAGCTGCCAGGCAGGAAGTCTATTGTTCCGCACCTTATTTTTGTTGCAGGGAACTAAGCATCCACAATAACAAACCCAGAGAATAGTCCAGCAAGTTCTAACTCTGTTTAGTTTCCTAAAGGAATCTTGATAAATGCATCCAGGAGCTCTAGAGTGAAAACTTGATGATATCGTGGGTCCACAGGAAATGACCTGGATTTTTGTATTGACTTCTCCTAACTTCTCTATCTGCAGCCACGAAATTAAAAGACACTTACCCCTTGGAAGAAAAGTTATGAGCAACCTAGATAAAGAGCAGAGACATTACTTTACTAACAAAGGTCTGTCTAGTCAAGGCTATGGTTTTTCCAGTAGTCATGTATGGATGTGAGAGTTGGACTGTGAAGAAAGCTGAGTGCCAAAGAATTGATGCATTTGAACTGTGGTGTTGGAGAAGACTCTTGAGAGTCCCTTGGACTGCAAGGAGATCCAACCAGTCCATTCTGAAGGAGATCAGCCTTGGGATTTCTTTGGAAGGAATGATGTTAAAGCTGAAACTCCAGTACTTTGGTCACCTCATGTGAAGAGTTGACTCATTGGAGAAGACTCTGATGCTGGGAGGGATCGGGGGCAGGAGGAGAAGGGGATGACAGAGGATGAGATGGCTGGATGGCATCACTGACTCGATGGACATGAGTCTGAGTGAACTCTGGGAGTTGGTGATGGACAGGGAGGCCTGGCGTGCTGCGATTCATGGGGTCGCAAAGAATCAGACACGACTGAGCGACTGAACTGAACTAAACTGAACTTCTCTATGGGGCTGTCTTAGAGCATTCACAGACTTCACATATATAACAATTAAGCATATTTTCCCAAAGCTAAGGCTCATGCCACTCTCCTGTACAGATTTCCACCAAGACACTTGGCTCAAGAGAATGCCTTAAGAAGCTTCCTGCCACAGAAGACTGTCCATTCAGGGCAGTAGCATAGCATCCTCGCTACATAGGTTGAATCCCTAAAATCCTACACCCGCTTCTCTCTCCTTTGCCAAGTACACTTCTCTGTAGCTGTAGCCCAACAACAACAGATACATTTTAAAATGTAATAGTCAGAGAAAGAAAAATGAATGGGAAGAACTGAGCTCTCTTATGCTAAGGCATGTGCCTGGGTAGGATGTGGAGGTATTATACTTTTTTTTTTTTTAAGTTAGAGAAAGTCAGGAGAATAACAAAATATCAACTGAATTGACTGCTTTCACGAACAGCTTTACTCCTATTCTCTCTTACATTTTGTCTAAGTTTAGTCTTTTGCTGCTAAGTCGCTTCAGTCATGTCCGACTCTGTGCGACCCCATAGACGGCAGCCCACCAGGCTCTCCTGTCCCTGGGATTCTCCAGGCAAGAACACTGGAGTGGGTTGCCATTTCCTTCTCCAATGTATGAGTGAAAAGTGAAAATGAAGTCGCTCAGTGATGTCCGACTCTTAGCGACCCCATGGACTGCAGCCCACCAGGTTTCTCCATCCTAAATTTAGTCTTTTAGTTCTGTTTAAATACACAAACTGGTTTTTATTGGATGTTCATTTCATTTACCTATTATCTTTAATCAGAAGTTTCAGTGTATTGCCTTCTGGGATGTGAGCCAATTCAACAGGTACTTAGGGATATAGATAGATAGTGTCTATTGCTGGGTACACAGGTTGTAAATGACGTAATATTTACAGAGCTGATAATGATGTAATTCCTCTTGACAAAAAGAGGAGGCAGCTCCCTTCAATTAAATACCACGCAGACGTCCTCTCTGAGGTCATCAAGTCGCACATTCCTCTCCAGATTCCCTCAGGTTCTCTGATGGAATGGAAATGGTGTGCTCCCTCTACAGGTAGATAGATGGGGTAATGGAAAATACAGAATGCATTCAATGAGCAGCGAGTGAATACTTCCCTGGTGGAGATTGCACTGTCCAACAGCACTGCTAAGCAGATGCATCTATGGCATACTTGAAATGTGGCTTAGCTGAATTGGTCTGTGCTTTAAGTGCTAGAGTCACACTGGATTGTAAAGAGTAGGACTGACATGTATACACTACCATGTGTCAAACAGATGGCTAGTGGGAAGCTGCTGTATGGCACAGGGAGCTCAGCTCAGTGCTCTGTGATGACCTGGAGGGGTGCAATGTGGGGGAGGGAAACGCAAGAGGGCAGGGGGAGATATATATCTCATATACCTGATTGACATTGATATATGGCACCACAACCTGTCTCTTATACACATCTAGATGTGTATAAGAGACAGGGACCAATGTTTTTTTAATGGCCACCTCATACAGCATGCAGGATCTTTAGTTGGGGCGTGCAAACTCTCAGTTGTGGCANCCAACGCAGTATGGTAAAGCAATTATCCTCCAATTAAAAATAAAAAAAAGAATATGGTAGAAGTGTCACTCATAACTTATGCTAATTATATACTGAAATGATAATTTGATACATTACATTTTGAAATGTGGCTACCAGAAATTTAATTTTCTCTATTTAAACAAAATACAAAAAAATTATATAAATTTTACAACTGTATAAGTAAAATCATTTATAAATTACACATACTATTGAAATATTCTTCTATTGCTCAGTAGCTACTCCTTCTATTCTTTTTTAAATTTTTTATTTTGATGTGGACCATTTTAAAAGTCTTTACTGAACTTGTTAAAATATTGCTTCTGTTTTATGTTTTGGTTTTTTGGCCACAAGGCATGTGGGACCTTAGCTGCCCAACCAGGGATTGAACCCGCAGCCCTTGCACTGGAAGGAAAAATCTTAACCGCTGGACCATGAGGGGAATCCCTGCTCCCAATATTCTTGCCTCTAAGATCTAAGACAAGTTGCGTAGAGTGGAGTATGGTGGTAATAGACTAGGGATACAAAAACCACTTTAAGAAAAAAAAAAATGGCAAATTAGGGAAGTGAGAGACCTGTAGCACTGTGAACCATATTTCATTGGCTCTTATCTTTGAGTCATAAGATCTGGCAAGAAGGTGACCATGCGACAGAAGGTTAACACATGAGTATGTGTGTCTTACACTAAAAATTGCCTCTAGATCTCATTTCACCTCCTTTCAGGGACTCCCTCACAAAACCTGCCAAAAAAAAAAAAAAAAANGACCTGTAGCACTGTGAACCATATTTCGTTGGCTCTTATCTTTGAGTCATAAGATCTGGCAAGAAGGTGACCATGCGACAGAAGGTTAACACATGAGTATGTGTGTCTTACACTAAAAATTGCCTCTAGATCTCATTTCACCTCCTTTCAGGGACTCCCTCACAAAACCTGCCAAAAAAAAAAAAAAAATGGATATCAATTGGCCAGTGTAAGACTCATAATTTTCTAACTGTGAGTACCCAACAATATTTCACCCCCCCCCCACAAGAAAGCATCTTGGCATTTGACAAATCTGGCAACTCCCAATCTCTTTCAACATCTAAACTTGCCTTAACCTGCAGCCAATATTCCCCCAAACCTAGATTTCTCTTTCTTTTCCCTCCATTTCTCCCTGGTATAAATAATATGGTTTGGCTGGTTCTCATCAGGGAACTGAACAATCAAAATTCATGCTCTCCTCCATACCTCACTTTAGCCAATAGTTTCCATCACAGCAGTTAATGCAGAACAAAGTATGCTGGTTTGAATGTCAGTTAATTTTACATCTTTCATCCTCCTAATGGTTGAATAGTCATGAGCCAGAAGGCACACAGCGTAGATAATAGAAAAAGAAAGGCAATTGAAGCCATGCAGATGTGGGTTCAAACCTCAGCTCTCTCGCTTAAAAGAATCAACATCATTATCACTATGTCACTTTGAAGGGCTGTTGTGAGAATTAAAGAATACACACACAGCACAGTGCCTGCCATACAGAAGACTCTCATGGAAGGTCAGCTGCTTCTTCCCTTTCTTCTGTTATTAAGCAATTCAGTTATTAAGTCATCTGGTGTCTCCACAGTCACTATGCATTCCATTGACAGCACTGATTCTCTCTTAAAATGCTGCATTGGGCAAACCACAAGTATGGCCCATTTTATCAGCTCATTCAGTTATTAAGGAATTTGATTTTCATAATTAAGCTTCCCAGGTAGCTTAGTGGTAAAGAATCTGCCAGCTAATGTGGGAGACGCAGGAGATCTGGTTTGATCCCTGGATCACGAAGATTCCCTGGAGGACGAAATGGCGACCCACTCCAACCTTCTTGCCTGGAGAATCCCATGGACAGGGGAGCCTGGCGGGCTCCAGTCTATGAGGTTGCAAAGAGTTGGACACGACTGAGTACATACGCACACATTTTCAAAATTACAGCAGTGATGGGTATGGTACAGGAGGCAGCTACAGATGTGTCCGAGGTTGAGAATTTAAAGACATTCTTTAAGTAGCTTCCTGCTTCTTGACTAGTTGAGGCTGAGAAAAAAACAGCAACAACAGGAGTGTCATTTACTTCCCAGACTTGCAAGGGCTCCCTGATTTCCTTGTGAGATCCCATTCCCTCCAAAGCTCAGACAGCCCAGATGACTCCACAGGCTGTGCTTCTGCCCCTCAGCGCTCACAAGACCTCACTTGCTCACCAACAGTTCTTTTTAATCTGCTCAACAGAGCAAACACCACCAAGTTCCCAAGTAGAGCATGGCTCTGACTTTTCTTTTCCTTTTCTTCTCTCTTAGAAAACAGGACCCGAGCAAGCTTTCTAGACTTGTGTATTCACTCTTCTCTTTATGCCGGTTTCTCAAATAAAGTACAGAAGGATCTGAACTGCATACCATAAATAACCGTACATGTTTCTCTGCACTGTTGCTTGAGAGAAACACTCTTTCTTTCGCTGAGCTTTATCTAGTTTATTTCACCTTAGTTTATCCCATTTATGTTGTGACATTTATTTTTATAAAACNGTTCAAAAGGGAGGGGACCCTGACTGAGCGGTTCTAGCTGCCACATGGTCAAACTGTTCTGGGAGAGAAATAGCCGTAGAAAGCTGTTTCGTGGTCAACTGAATCTAGGAAAAAGTCCTCCTACCAGTTTTGTTCCCACTTCTCACCCCTAAGATCCCCCCAAATAATATGATTCAGTGTCTCCAAAGGATATCATAGAACACAAATCCAAAGGCTATATAAAAAGACACAGAAACCTTTTGGAGGTAACTTCAAGGAACCTCGGTCACACCAATAGCATTCATTGGTAACTTTCAACGCTTCATCCGTATTTTCCACTGTGGACAACTATCTTTCATATTCATCCTCTTCCTTCCCAATTTAGACTGTCTTTACCCTAGTTCCAGTCTTTCCTAAAGTCTAAGGAGAGCACCCTCAAGATCCATGCAATTTATCTCCCCACTCCAAACCTTCATCTATTCACTGAACATCCATTATGCACCTCCTGGAGGATGGTGGTAGAGAAGATAAAGTGAAAAGTTTGAGATAGTGGAGGCAGAATAGCCCAGACATGCTAATGGACAGGGTAAGATGTGTATGTGAGAAGAAAGGAGGAATCACAGATGATTTCTGGTTTTCCTAAGCAATGGGACTGACGATGGAAAAGACTGGAGGAAAAACTAAACTGAGACTGGGAAACAATATGTCATGTTTGTATGAATTAAGTTGGGATAAATCAAAATACCCAGGGTGTTTTACACATGTAAAAACACAAATCCACTGCTGGCCACAGAAGTGAAAGAAAGTGAAAATGAAGTCGCTCAGTCGTGTCCGACTCTTTGTGACCCCACCAACTGTAGCCTATCAGGCTCCTCCATCCATGGGATTTTCCAGGCAAGAGTACTGGAATGGNATTAAGTTGGGATAAATCAAAATACCCAGGGTGTTTTACACATGTAAAAACACAAATCCACTGCTGGCCACAGAAGTGAAAGAAAGTGAAAATGAAGTCGCTCAGTCGTGTCCGACTCTTTGTGACCCCACCAACTGTAGCCTATCAGGCTCCTCCATCCATGGGATTTTCCAGGCAAGAGTACTGGAATGGATTGCCATTTCCTTCTCCAGGGGATCTTCCCGACTCAGGAATCGAACCCGGGTCTCCCGCAGAAGTACCTAGTACCAATAAGGTTTAGAACCCCTGACAGAAGATGCCCCAGGTCAGAAGACTAAGGCAAGAGCGGATGCATCAGAAATCAAAGTAAAATGCTCCAATAGGAGAAGTTAGGGATAAGAAGCGGATTATCAAGAGAAAAGGAACCACTAATGATTTCAGAGGCAACTCAGGTGACTATGGCATAAGAAATACCATGGTCTGAATGTTTGTATCCCTCCAAAATATCTAGGTTAAAATTCAGGGGTCACTGAGAGGAACTTTAGTCATGAGAGTGGAACCATCATGAATGGGACTAATGTTACAGAGACCTCAGAGAGCTCCCTCACTCTTTTCATCATGTGAGGACGTAACAAGATGTCTGTGATCGTAAGAGAGCCCTCAACCAGCCATGCTGGCACCTAGATCTTGGACTTGCAGCCTCAGGAACTGTGAGAAATAAATTTCTGTTTTTGTTTTTTTGTAAATGACCTGGTCTGTGGTATTCTGTTATAACAGCCCTGAGGGACAAAGATGGGAAGTAAGGGAGGGTATTATTTTAAGGAAGGAGTGGTTAATTGTGGCAATGGAAATTGATGACCTTGTTAATGATTTCATTTCCATGGTAGTGGCAGATGCCCGAATGAATGGGTTGAAGACCAAAAAGGAGGTAAAGAATAAGAGACGATATATATGTGGAAATCTAGAAAAATATTATAGATGAACTTATCTGCAAACCAGAAATAGAGAAACAGAGAACAAATGGATGGAAACCAAGGAAGAAAGGAGGGGTGAAATGAATTGGGAAGTTGGGACTGACATATACACACTGCTGCTGCTGCTAAGTCGCTTCAGTCGTGTCTGACTCTGTGCAACTCCATAGATGGCAGCCTACCAGGCTCCTCTGTCCCTGGGATTCTCCAGGCAAGAACACTAGAGTGGGTTGCCATTTCCTTCTCCTATGCATGAAAGTGAAAAGTGAAAGGGAAGTCGCTCAGTTGTGTCTGACTCCTAGCAACCCCACAGACTGCAGCCCACCAGGCTCCTCCGTCCATGGGGTTTTCCAGGCAAGAGTACTGGAGTGGGGTGCCATTGCCTTCTCCATATACACACTACTGTGCAGAAAATAGATAACTAATGAGAACCTACTGTAGAGCACAGGAAACTCTACTCAGTGCTCTGGGGTGACCTAAATGGGAAGGAAATATGTACATGTATAGCTGATTCACTTTGCCGTATAGTAGAAACTAACACAACACTGTAATGCAACTATACTCCAAAAAATTAAAAAAGAATAGAGATGATCAATGTAGATATTTTTCAAGAAGTTAACTAGGAGGAGGAAAAATGAGGTGACAGCTAGAGGGGGATATGGGGTTAAGTAAGAATTCTGTTAACATGTGAAATTTCTGAATTTATCTAGCTCTCAGTTTCCTCATCTATAAAATAACAACAGGATGTAACTCATACATTTGTTAGGATTAAAGAAAGGCTTGGCACAGTGCCTGACAAACTAATTACTCAATAAATATTAGATATTAGTATCATAACCTTTTATTGTTCAGATCTATAATATGATCTTCACCACATACTAGAGTTATTTTTTAAGGTTTCCTTTTTCTGAATTGGAAAATATAATAATCACTTAATAATTTTTGGTTGTACTGAACTGCAATTAAATTGAATCAAAACTCAATTCAACTGGCAAAAAAAAGGTAAAGAAGGAATCAAGTCCTTTCAAGACTTTTGGTTCCAATCTGACCTTGTCTTCAGTTGCCCATCCACAGCACACACGGCCAGGGGCAGGGGAAAGGATGACAGCATGAATCACCATGTAGGCAGCCAAGTCACCTCTCATTTAGATTTATGAATGTCATATTCTTTATTGACTCTCAACAGAGTTTCTAATCAGAAAGATTCCAAACAGGTTTCAGCCATCTCATTAGGCCACAGGAAATTGGATAAAGAGGATAACCTCTGAAATCCTCCCTTAGTCATTGATCTTTGGGAAATTAGCCCTCGATCGCTCTGCAGATTATAAACATGTCCAGTAAACATGACCTCCATCTCGATTTGCCCAGCAATTGCAACTGCACTTGGCAGCAGAGAAAATGCCTGCCAAGATCCAAGCAGCTGTAGCAGGTGCTGTATAAATCACTGCAGGAAGTTTACAGGTATTCCACTGGGGCTCCAAGCCTTCCAAGTAGATTATCTGCATAGATCTCAGGGTGGCAAAGTGGCATTATGAACACACAACTCACATATCCATTTTCTTTCCATTTACCTGAATGTCAGAGTTGTTGAGCAAGAAAACTACATGGTTCAACAAGGAAAAGCTCTACAGCTAAAGTAGAAGATACATTTCAATAAGAGCAGTGCTCAAGGAAAGTGAAAATGGTAAGAAGGGGAAAGAAGGTTTAAAGACAGGATGCTCTGGTAAAGACTCTTGTTTACAGTACTGTTTTATAGAAATATATATTATACAAACACATACATATGGGCATGTGTATGTATATATGTATGGGTGCATATAAACATTCCAATTCTCAAAACCTCCGCCCCTTTATAAGTGGATCTACTCATTGAGGTTAAGGAGCCAAAGGATTCAAAACATTACTTTTTAAGGCGAATTTCTACGCTCGAGTGGCATGTGATTAAAATGATCAGTGTTTAATATGATGAATGTGTGTACATGTCGATCGTTGAATGAACAAATAAGCAAACAGCTGGGCTGTTAAGATAGAGAGCCAGAGGAATACAGTTTCTTCTCCATGACCCATTTTAGACTCGTTAACAGGGAATAACAACAAAAACAACATACCTGAAGACAGGAAGAAAAAAAACTGCATTTCAGCTTAAGACTGGAAGAAAAGGTTACATGCTAAATTACAACCATTCTTTTATAAACAAGTGCACAGAATATTGTTTGGATTTAGCATATGATTAGAGAAACAGAAGTTAGATCTATATTTATTCTATCTGCTGAGAAGTAACATGGCATGGGTGAAACTTTACTGGTTTTCCAAATCTAAATCTTCTTATAGGTCTCTTATTCCTCTTCATTGAAATGCAGGGGGAAAAAGCCAGAGCTTTCACGTACACATGGGCAGGTTGTGCTCTAGACAAAGGTAGATCTGAACTAAGAGATCAGTGGGTCCTTAAAACCTGGCTGTGCTCTGCTCTCCCAGCCACGTGTCCCAGCATGGGCTGCCTCTTTCTACAGACGATGTCTTTTTCCAAATTTCAAAGAGGTACTTGCTAGGATCCTCTGTTCATGGGCTATTCCAGGCAAGAATACTGAAGTAGGTTGTAATTTCCTTCTCCAGGGGATCTTCCTGACTCAGGGATTGAAACTGCATTTCCTGTGTCTCCCGTATTGGCAAGCAGAATTCTTTACCACTGTGTCACCTGGGAAGCCCCTGCAAACATTTTCTTTTCTGAGTTGCAGTAATCACAAAGAGTGATCCATATCAGGTCATATCATAGAGCCAGGCACATCACAGATATTCTCTAAATACACCTATGGTTCTTATTTGGTTTTAAAAATCTGTTCATTTGATAAGTTGGATATAAATCTTCATCACTCAAAATCAGAGACAATTACTGAACATTCGTATAGAAAGACAGTTGCTAACTCCTTACAAGCACATGCCTATGTGATCTTTTTGGCCCTCCATATACATTCAGGATTTTAAAACAATAATAAACTGAAAAGAAAGCAGGGTGGGCACAAGCACTGTTACACAAAGCTTTCCTAATCCAGAGGATAATGGAAACTGTCAGTAAAAGTTGGACATCCTAAAGGATAAATGCCTTATGTCAGACAAACCTGATGAATTATTTAGACGATTATCAAGTGGTGCAGGAAAAGCACACGTTATACAGTCACTTGGATACAAGAATAGGGTGCTCACAGAGGAAACCAGATGAAACACTGGCCAAGGAAAGGAATAAGGTAAAATAAAGTAATGACCATCAAGTTGTGGGGGCAGTCTAGAGAAATTCCACAGATGTCTGTGTTAAGTCCTCTCTTCTGTTTATTCATCTTTATTAATGATCTTCAGAAGGCAGTAAACAGCATGCTAATGAAATCTGCAGATGATAGTAAGCTGTGGAATGTTGCAAAACATCAGCAAGGACAGAGAAATAATACAGATGGTCTGCGAGGAGTTACAGATCCCGGGATCAAGTAACAAAACGAGAGTCAGGTTGGGAAGAGGCCAGCTTATACACTAGGGGAAAATGAACGAAAACACAGATATTCACAGGGAAGAAACAAATGTAGAAAGGAGGTCTTCTGAGAAGGTTCTGTTGGAAGGCTGAGGCTGAACCACAGCTACCATCCAGATGAGTCTGGGCAGCAAAATGGCAACCCGAATGGAAGTATAACCATGAACTGCAGATGGAAACACATCACAGCAAAAGAGGTGCGAGTTATTTCTCTCCACTCAGTTCTCAAGTGGTCGCACCTGGAATACTGCTTGCTTTTGGTGAACCAGACTCTGGTTCAGATCGGGAGCATACGAGCAGAGATACAAGTAACAGGAAGCCTGTTAAAACAGAAGATTAGAAGAGCAAAGTACAGAGAACTTGGCTGAAGGACACAGAATGAAGTCTGGTGACAGCCTATAAACTCTGGAAATAAAAAAGGAAACTGGGCTGGTAGAAGTCAAAGTAACAGAGTGAAAAAAGAACATACTAAGTTAAAGAGAGACTGCAGCTTGAATCATGGGGCAACATTCCAAGCACATCAGCTATGGAAACGGTGTCATGAATGGTTCTGGAGAACACACAGGATCAAGGTCAAAGATTACTCAGAGTAGAAAGCTGAGAATGATACAAAGCATTTACGCTAACGTAAGAAAGACCTCAGGAAACGTTAATCTACCTCTATGTCTCTGGACAGGAGTACACCATTCCTAATAAATTATAATTCATACTATTTCCAAAGAATTCAAGATAAGGAATATGTTGGAAGAAAACTGGTCAACAGAGAGAGTTTTGACAAGTTAATTTTCTGCTTGACATATTGGGAAACCTAGTTGCTTTTGACACCGAATCATTCTGTGACCCCAAAACATTCATTTGAATACTGCATACATGTGGTTTTTCAGACTCAAAGTCAAAATACAGAACTACTCACCACTGAACAAAAATTTGAAATGAATGAAATACTTAAACATAAGACCTGAAACTATAAAATCTGCAGAGTAAAACATAAAAGTTCCTTGATATTGCACTTGGCACTAATTTTTGGATGTAACACCAAAAACACAGTAAAAGCAAAAATTAATAGAACTATACCAAAATGTTGAACTGATACCAAAATGTAAAGCTTCTACAAAAGTAAAAGCAACAGTCAACAAAATTAAAAAAAACCTACAACCAGTGGTCATATATGGATGTGAGAGCTCTAAAGGACTATAAAGAAAGCTGAGCACTGAAGAATTATGCTTTTGAACTGTGGTGTTGGAGAAGACCCTTGAGAGTCCCTTGGGCAGCAAGGACATCCAACCAGTCCATCCTAAAGAAAATCAGTCCTAAATATTCACTGGAAAGACTGATGCTGAAGCTGAGACTGCAAAACTTTGGCCACCTAATGAGAAGAATTGACTCATTTGAAAAGACCCTGATGCTGGGAAAGACTGAAGGTGGGAGGAGAAGGTACGACAGAGGATGAGATGGTTGGATGGCATCACCAACCCGATGGACATGAGTTTCAGAAAGCTCTGGGAGTTGGTGATGGACAGGGAAGCCTGGGGTGCTGCAGTCCATGGAGTCACAACTGAGTGAACTGACTGACTAACATACCGGGAGAATATGTTTGCAAATCATCCATTCATAAAGGGTAAATATCAAAAATATGTAAAGAACTCATGCAACTCAACAGTATCAAACAAAAACCACTAATTCAATTTAAAAATGGACAAAGAAACTAAACAGACATTTCTCCAAAGAATACATACAATAGCCAACAGGTAAATGAAAAAGATGACTGACATCTTAGCTATCAGGAAAATGCAAATCAAAACAACTGTGAGATATTACCTCACACAGGTTGTAATGGTTACCATAAAAATATACAAGAAATAGGAACTGTTGGCAAGGATAAGGAGAAAAGGGAACCTTTGAACTTTTCAACCCCATTGATGGGAATGTAAATTGGTACAGCCACTATGGGAAACAGTATGGAAGTTCTTCAAAAAATTAAAATAGAATTACAACATGATTCAGGCTTCCCTAATGATTCAGCGGTACAGAATCTGCTTGCCAATGCAGGAGACCAGGGATCAGACCATGGGTTGGGAAGATCCCCTGGAGAAGCAAAAGGCAACCCACTCCAGTATTCTTGTCTGGAAAATCCCATGGACAGAGGAGCCTGGCAGGCTACAGAGGCTGGGGTCACAAAAAGTTAGACATGACTTAACAACTAAACAACAACAGCAACAGCCATATGAGCCAACTAGTCCACCTCTGGGATAGCCAGATGAAGTGAAAACAGGATTTTGAAGCATTATCTGTACTCCCCTAGTCGTTGTAGCATTATTCGCAATAGCCAACATATGGAAACACCCTAACTGTCTGTCAACAGATAAACAGATAAAGAAGACGTGTATACATATGCGTATGTGTTTGTGAATGAACCTTATTCAGCCAGGAGAAAGAAGGAAATCCTGCCATTTGCAATAACATGGATGGAACTTGACAGTTTTTTATAGTAAATGAAATAAGCAAGACAGATAAACAAATACTACATGATATCACTTATATGAGGAATCCGAAATAAAACTCACAGAAACTGAGAGTAGAATGGTCGTTGCAAGGGGTTGAAGGGTGGAAGAAATAGGGAGATGGCGATCAAAGGGTATAAAATTCCAGTTTTAAGACAAATAAGTTCTGGAGATCTAATATATAACACGATGATGATGACAGTAATACTGTATTAAATATTTTAAAACTGCTAAGAGAGTAAATCCTAAATGTTCTCACCACAAAAAGAGAAATGGTCATTATGGTAACATGGAGACATGATGGTGGTGTTAGCTAACACTACAAAATAATTTTGAGTATTTAAGTGAATGAAATCAACACATTGTATACCTTAAATTTACACAATGTTATATGTCAGCTGTATCTCAATAAAGCTAGAAAAAATAATGAATACATAAATAAAGGAGACCCCAGAGAGCTCTTTTACCCTTCTTGCTATCTGAGAACATAGCAAAAAGACAGCTGTGAGCTCATGACCTCATTTAAACCTAATTATTTCCCCAAAGCTCAACTTCCTAAAACCATTAGTTTAGAGGGATAGAACTTTGACATATGAATTGCACGGGGAAGGGTACGAACATTTGGTCAATAGCATTGATGTGGGAAATATGGTGACAGAAAGTACTTACAACAACCCAGTACCCTGAAATGGACACAGGAAGTGTGGGTTCTTTTACTCCGTTCACTAACTCGGGAAATAAAGAGCTGGAGCCAGAAGGTCTAGAATTAAATCCCAGCACTATTTCTTACTAGCTGTGAGTTTTTGGTAAAGTCCTCCCATTTGTAAAGTGGTTTCAATAACCGTACTTGCTGTTTGCAATCTTTGTGATGATTAAATAAGTGATACATATTAAAATGTTACAGCTGTCTGACAAATAGTAGGCACATTATCACTACATGCAATCTCCATTTTTCAAAGCTTCCTTCTTTGTAAAATTAAAGGCCTGGATGAGCTCAAGCTAGTCTCTGAGTTCTGTATTAAGAGTTGTTCGTTGAAGTCAGAACTTCTAATTAAGCTACAGAGACAAAATTAACATTTGTGAAAGAAAAAGGGGCTAAAGTACATGTCAGTCTATGTAGGGCTAGTCACATGTACCAAATAAAGGAAGAGAAAAAGAAATCAATGTTCATTACAATGGCTGGAAAAGGCACGTGGGGTTAGAACTGAAGAATGGCTACCACTTGGGTAAAGAGTCATGAGAGTATCTTAGACTGAGGACTAGTTTAAAAAAAAAAAAAAACTGCCACCTTGGAGGATGTGAGGGGATTGAAACCAAATCATGCGAACATTAACGTAGGAACAGCATGTGGTCTTGGAGCAGCAGGCAATGGGAAACATCTATGGCCTCCCTAGGGACATCTTCTCATTAAGGTTCTAATCCAATTGCACATGGCTTCATCCCACGTTTAGCTAGAAAAATGATTATGCATTCAGTTGCCTCAACAAACTTGGCTCCATTTATCCATATCATTAGAGGGTGAACAAGTCAGCATGTCTTCATCTCACCACAATCACACTGCCCTTTTCTTCACCAGGTCATCTTAGTTCTCTTGCTTCCTCACCAGATACTTCTAGCCCATGCCTTCCAGTTTAGACAAATCTGTTTGCAGTCCAGCATTTCTTGCTTTGTAAAATGTCTGGCTTCTTACACGTCATCCCTAACATCTAAAATGTCTTTTATTTATTCTATGACCCCAAATGTTGTCTTTTTTCTTTTCCCTTTAAGTGCTATTCATAAGTTCACCATTCCTAGTCTCAAACACCTTCAAGATTCCATTTAATCCACCCAACAGAGAAAAGATCCTAGCATTTTGTTTTGGTTCATTTTGTCCTTCTAGGAAAAAAAAAAGAATGTGCAAGTTGGGAATTGGTGGCAAAGTAGGAGGTCAACCAAGATGGGACCATAAGATGCTACTAGAAGAGAATAAAAAGAAAAATGTGGGATGCCTCTGCAGAAGCTTGTGGAAGTTCATTTAAAAACCTTTCCATGATGTCAATGAAAAATAAACTGAAACCAATTGACCAAAATGTTCTGAAAAGTCTTTCTACTGCTTTTTTATTTTTTTAATTCTGAACCTTAAATATATGTTAAGTAGGTCACTTATAAAATGATTAGTATAAAAGGTAAGTTTCACTGATTACATTTACTTGCCAGTAAGGACATCTGAACTAGATTAAAATTTTTACAGCAGTTTTCAATATGATTCTGATACACCCCAAAATGTCCATTACACCCACTTCAATTCATGGACTTAGCAACCTATTTTGATTGTATGGGCTTATTTGAATTTATCCAACAGCCAGTAAGACAATGAGCATCTTGTTAACGCACGTAAAATTTCACCCTACAAATGATGTACACTGTAAATATACCAACAACAGCTGTTCTCATCCCAAAATGCACTATTATACAGGCTTCAAATCCAGTATCCATGTATCCATTCTTTAAGAAATTAAAATGAGTTTTGCATTTTAGATAATTATTCTGACATAGAACACATTTATGTAAATCAGAAATGTACAAATTGGGTCATCTTTTGGGATTTGTTGCTTTGCTCTTCTTGAACCAAGACAGTGGAGGTTTAAATGCAAATATTCTAGGTTAATTGAAAAGAGGACAAATACTCAAAGATCATTAGAAACTGCCGTGCTTGCAAAAGGGAATATAAAGTGGAATGCTTATTCCTGGATATTGACCAATTTCTGAGAAGCCTCGTAACTCTGAAATCAGAAAATATTTCAAAATAAAAAAACTTATAAAATACGTATAACTATCTTTTAGGTTTCAGTCCATGAAATAGTTTTATGTCTCTAAGTTTCTAGAACACGCTCAGTTCAATCAATATACATTTATTGTGCACTACCACATACTTGATACTTTAAGGAAAAAATTAAAACATTACTTGCCACTACTTTTTTCCTATGGAGGGAAAATATTTTACCAGAAATTAAAATAAATTAAAACTCTTACACGTTTCCTATATTATTTGTTTGTTCTACCTCCTTTGGGACCCCTGACTGCTGTCTCTCCATTTCTCCAACCACTTTGCCATTTCTCTCTACTTACTGCTATATACTCATTATCATCCTCTTCACTCTACGGCTCGGCCTTATTCTCCTCCTAAACCAAGGAGCAGACAGAAGCCTTCAAGAAGCTAAGCGAAATATTTTAGGACATTTCCTCTAAAGCAATAGACCAGGCTCTTATGGAGCCCTCATGCAATAATTTACCATAGGAAGAAAAACACCAAAAACTCTGGATTTAGTCAGGAATGTAAAATCATGAAAAGACTAGAAACTCTAATGGCCTCAAGGAGCCCAGAAGATACTCCCTTCCAATGTCCCGAGAGAGTCGGTAGAAAGTCTCACACGGTGAGTATGGGCTCTGGAGTCAGTTCACCACATGCTCCACACTTGCTTCTGCCACTTAACCAGTTGTGACAGTGGGTCAGTAATCCATGATGTCTGAGCTTCCAGTTTCATGTTTGCCAAACTGAAGATATTGAGAGTACCTTACAGACATACTTGGACTCAACTCTGAAAGCATATACTGAGTGCCCACCTGTGCAAACAGCATTTTAAGTGCTTGGTACATCAGGGAACAAAACTAGCAAAACCTCTGCCATCATGAAGCTCAAATCTTACTGAGAAAAATAAGGTAGATACATAGACAGGCAGGCAGGGAGATGACAGACAGGAAAGAGATCCAAACATACAGAAAACGTTCATTAAAGAGTAGCTACCAGACTCACCGACACAATGGACATAAGACTGAGCAAATTCCGGGGGATGGTGAAGCACAGGGAAGTCTGGCGTGCTGCAGTCCACGGGGTCACAAAGAGTCGGACATGCCTGAGCGACTAAACAACAACAACCAGCCTATTTACGCATAACTAATCCAGAGAGATGTCATGTGTACTTCCTTGGGTGATAATCAACTTTGGGGGTAAAAATGCATATTTCTCTCACCATAAAATCTGTATAGTAGGAAATAAAGATACCTAATTTATGAATATTTATATAACAGTCAAGTTCCTTGCTCATAATCAAGATTAAACACATGAGGGCAAAGTATATATTTTAACTTTGTAACTACTTCAATATATATATGTATATATAAAGAGTTTGTTAAATTTCAAATGACCTGGGCTAAGGCAGTGAATTTTCAGCCTATTNTGCATATTTCTCTCACCATAAAATCTGTATAGTAGGAAATAAAGATACCTAATTTATGAATATTTATATAACAGTCAAGTTCCTTGCTCATAATCAAGATTAAACACATGAGGGCAAAGTATATATTTTAACTTTGTAACTACTTCAATATATATATGTATATATAAAGAGTTTGTTAAATTTCAAATGACCTGGGCTAAGGCAGTGAATTTTCAGCCTATTCTGTGGTATAAATAGATAATGTATAAAAGTATATTGTGTGAGTAGGTTTCCGGTTATAGGAATATAACTCTCTTTACATTTGTGACTTCTTTGATATTTTATAAAATATACATGAGCTGTATTCTAATTGTGACCAGACTTAGCTGCATGCAATCAGGCTCATGATTGCATCTTTTCTGTCACAGGACAGGCAAGCACATTCTAATGTTGGTGTTAATAACATTTAGGAATATACAAGGTTACTACTGACTCTTGGTTTAGACAGNTAAAAGCAACCTTTGGTGAAATACTTCAAAACAGGAATATTTCAACTCACTTAGGATCTTGGAACAAGGTGACCTCAAAGGAAAAGCAGAACTATTCAGTGACTTGGCCTGGTTCTCTACTAGCATCATCCAAAAGTATGGGTTCTTCTTTTGACACCACTGTCAGGCGGCTGGCTCTATGAATCTATTAAATGCACCAGACACTTGCCTTTAATATATACATCCAAATCTCTCTAAATAAAATGTGTTAAATGAAAAACACTGAAAGGATCCAAGATCAAAGTCTTCTCACAGTGGAATATGCCAATATTATTTACAAATCACATTTAACTTGAGACCCAGGAACTGGTGACTTGCAGCACGTGTCATGACTAGTAAACTTGAATGAACGGATGAGAAAGGAGTTACCAAAAGACTTTCCCTAAAAAGTTGGCAAGGTGAGGGAAAAGCTCAAACCTTCCTTTCCAGGTGTCCACCTTTTCAGATGATCCCTTCAACTGCAAGTATAGAATGCTTCACCTCTTCTGATGTGAAGGCTTCCCCGACTCAACAGAATGACAGTTCTGGCCATCACTCTCTATTTGGGGGACGTGCTTTTAGAGTAGGGACATTCACATCACACACTGATGGTGTGTGGCCACCCAGAGTGATAAAGGAATGAGCACAGTGACAATCTAAGCCTTTACTAAAGTAACTGAGCAGATAACGGGAGTCAGGCTAACCTCAGACTCCACTGGTAGGACAGCCTCTCATATCTATGGTAGGAACAGGCACCACTTCCTCTCTACAGCAACTTTACGGGTTAACCTCAAAAGCACTAAGAATTCTGGAGATGTAACAAGTATGATTTTTCATAAATTGAAGTACAACATTCTCTTGGGAGTATTTTTGTGTTTATTTCTTCAGCTAGTATGTATTAAGCACAGAATATGCACCAACACTATGGTAAGCTCTTTGGGACAAATATTACATGTGACTTTCATAACAAAATAATAACATACTTACTCTTATTTATCATAACACTGACCACAGGAATTTCATAGGTTAGGAATATAAGGTGCTGATGAGTTAAACAGCTTGCTCAAATCACACACTTAGCAGGTAACAGGGCTAAAAGTCATATTATGATGTATTGGTTATCAAAGGTTAAAGCCTTTATTACAGGCTTTTTCAGTTCTTTTCTTTTTGGTCATTTGTTCTTTGGGGGGATCCCACCAAAGGGGAGCATATGGCAGCAATCATCCAATTAAAAACAATCACTGCTTTCTCTTTTACCCAAGGTTTAGATGAGGCAGTCAGTATACTCAATATATTGACTATTAGGAGAGAAAAGGTAATAGTAGCCCTCACCCTATCAGGGGATGGGAGAGGGGGCTGTTTTTCACCATTCTCAAGGGAGGAAGTAGATGAGCAAGAGTCTGTGGGAAAAGCCTTCTATCTGAATTGAATCCAAACTCTAAAACATCTAGCATTTATTAAAAAACAACAAAACCTTACTGAAGACAGAGAAATAATACAAATCCCGAGAAACATAGACAGGAACCAACAATCACATTCACCAGAAGGAAAGATGAGCCCATAACATCTGGAGAAACTATCTAATATTCAGATATGGCATTCAAAGCAAAGGAACATTTGGAAAAGAGCAATTGTAACAAGTGATTATTCATTCCTATCTACTGTGGTTGGAATTTTATAAAATGAGCCAGCAGGATACCCTAAAAAAAAAAAAGGCAGTGGTAGTTTCTTGCTATCATTGCTGTACACTTTTAAGACAACATTACATTTCAGAAAAATTGAGGCAATTATGAAAGGTCACACAAGTTGGCTCCAAAACAGATCCTGAACTCTCAGTTGCTCTGCCTCAAAACATCAATATCACTTCATCCCCCTTAACTAACATCCACTCATCCCAGACTCTGACTTAAGGGTTTAGAAGAGCTAGCTGTTTGTAGTTCTTCAATAAAGTTGTTTAGAAAGCAACAATCAAAAAATAATCACCGAAAGCAGTTAATCAAGGTAAACAAAGGAAGAAGCAACGGACACCTAAAGTCACTGTGAATTACTCTGCGATAGGATCGTATTGATGTGAAATTCAAATCAATGAACAATCATCTAGGGAGTGCTGGAAACTGTACCACTTGCTGGCATTTCTAGGCCTCAGTAACATTCACAGCTGTTAAAAAGTCAAAAGAGCGCCTTTAACACTAGCTAGTCCACTCCAGTATTCTTGCCTGGAGAATCCCAGAGACAGAGGAGCCTGGTGGGGTCACACCAGGTTCTTATGGGGTCGCACAGAGTCGGACACGACTGAAGCGACTTAGCAGCAGCAGCAGCAGTAGTCAATATAGGTAGATAACAGATAATCAACAAATTAAAAAGTAAAGGCTTATCGTTGTCTTTCAAACCTTTAACCAGTTAAAAGTTAACCAGTTAACTGGAGTTACTATTTGTATCTCTTTAGGAGTCATAGCACTTCTTTGCACTATGAAATTAGGATCTTTATGTCACTGATCAGACTCAAAAGAATCATGTTCACAAACTCCAAATTGGACAGGAACCTCCACCCTGCATCATTTGTTACTTTCCAGGTCTATACATCTGTCCTAACAAACCTGGAGAGCAATCCATCCTAGGCAGCTACAGAGGGTCGAAGGCACACTGACAAGAGAGAAAGAGATTCTAGAGGGGTGCATTGCTGGGAAAGATATAAGCAATGAAATATTTATAGTCAGGTCATAGGGAGGCATGGGGTATATGAGATGACTATATCTTCCCTACCGGACAAGCCTATAAATAATAATGAGACGATCAACAGGTAGGAATGGTAAGAAGAATAATATTTAGAAATAAGAAGAAAGGGAATGAAACACAGTAAAGAAAAATTTAGGTGCATTATCAGGAGCAGTGATACGATAACAGGAAGTTGAATGTCTTAGTTTGACAATTTATAGCCATTTAAAAAATATTTTCTACAAGGAATGTTATTTACGACAGAAAATAAATCCAGTAATATGGAAACAGTTAAATATCCACCTAAAAAAGTACAGGTTTGATTACAAGATGTTATGTATATTCCTTTATACAACTGTGTCTATACCAAGGGTTTACCATAACATGAAAAGCATTGCACATAATTTAAGTACAAATTTTGAAGCAATACACAAAAACCCAAATGACGAAAGATCCAGCCTCATAGAAAAATATATAAGAAGGAGATGAAATTGTTAAGTGTTAAACATGGTTACTGAGAAAGAAATACAGATACTCCTTTCTTATTCTATTTCATTTTCATTTTTTTGTATAAAAATACCATTTGCATTATAATGAACTTTCAAAAACGGAGGGTAGTCCCTGTAAATAA
The DNA here is from genome assembly GCA_006410615.1 of Neotragus moschatus. Lineage (NCBI taxonomy): Eukaryota > Metazoa > Chordata > Mammalia > Artiodactyla > Bovidae > Neotragus > Neotragus moschatus. Next base: position 935,824 of record SJYA01003206.1, read on the forward strand.
GAAATGGCAGAGCTTCATTGCATCTGAGGAATAAGAGCAACTTTGCTCTATTTTCCAAGGACCTAAATTCTCTCCAACATTCTCTTTGCTTGTCTCAGACTCAGAACCATACTTGACTGTCTGCAGAGTAGTCAACAGCACTTTGAAGTGGAATTTAATAAATACTAGGAAAGCTCCCTATACGGATATTCCTCTTCAGTAGAGCCTAAAATGCTATTCTGCTTTTGGTCCACAACCAAATCCTGGTAAGTTTGTAAGGGGAGCTTGCTCTTTGCTACAGACATGTAACATTACATAGTCATGCCATTATTTCAAGCTGCAAAATGCCCCAGGGTTTTCAGTATTAGAAACTTAAAAGTTTGGAAAGATTAGGCTATGAGGAGGAAGACCAAGAACACCTTCATCGTTGGTGTCTCCTTGTGTGGCTTCTTTACTACTTGCCAGCTTCCAGCAGCATCCTTTTGTTTCTGAGCCCTGGATGTCTGGACACCAAGACTATGTTTCCAGTAGGCTAATCATTTTCTTCTTACCTAAGTAGATGCCTCTTTTCACACCCTCTTGTAAAGTATTCCTCCTCTAGAATTAAGCTCCATTCTGCACCCTTCCTTTTCTCCCACAAACACATTAAAAACAAAAACTCATGTGCTTTCAGTATGATTGTTCTATTATGCAAATTTATTTACTTATTAAGTGAATTTATTAAGCAAATTCACTCTAAGTAATAAGATCTCCTATATATAGGGAGATAATATGTCATCATCCAAAGCCTTAAAAATATTTTTATACACAATGCTCAATGTCCAACCATGGTGGCTCAAATAAAGAATCCATCTACAATGCAGGAGACGTGGGTTCAATTCCTCCATCAGGATGACCTCCTGGAGAAGGGAATGGCTACCCGCTCCAGTATTCTTGCCTGGAAAATTCCATGAACAGAGGAGTCTGGCTGGCTCCAGTCAATGGAGTTGCAAAGAATCAGATATAACTGAGCAACTAATACTTTCACTTTCATACATCATGGTCATCAATACCCAACCCAAAATTACCAAGCATCCAACACAAAGATCAAATGTCTGGATACAAAAGAAACCAGGACAAAAGAGAACAGAAATGGACCAAATAGTTTAAACACAGCAGTTACATTTAGACATGGAAATAAATGTCATTAATACATTTAATAAAACAGATGACACGATGGAGAATTTCAGAAGAGCACTGAAATCAATGAAAAGAACAAAATAGAAACTGCAGAACTGAAAGTTACAACAACTGGAATTTAAAGCTCAGTGGATAGGTTTAACTACAGAATTGACATAGAACAAGAAGGCTAATGAAAAAGAAAGCATGAAGAAAAAAATATCCTGACTAAAAAATGGAAAGAAAAAAAATGAAAACTCTAGAAGAAAAGAAAATAAAGGCATTACACGAGGTAGTCATATACAAGTGATTAGAGTCACAAAATGAATGAAGAGAAAGATTTGGAAACAGGAGAAATATGTGAGTATATATTGGCCAATTTTCAAACCATGACAGAAAACATCAAATCATAAAGTCAAGAAATGCTACTAAATCTAAGCAGGCTATGTGTATCACATATCAGTAACTACATCCAATTTAAAAGGACTGATTAATCTAATTTGAGGGACTAATTATTGGTTTGCTGCTGCTGCTGCTGCTGCTGCTAAGTCGCTTCAATTGTGTCCAACTCTGTGCGACCCTATAGACGGCAGCCTACCAGGCTCCCCCGTCCCTGGGATTCTCCAGGCAAGAATACTGGAGTGGGGTGCCAATTCCTTTTCCAGTGCATGAAAGTGAAAAGTGAAAGCGAAGTCGCTCAGTCGTGTCTGACTCCCAGCGACGCCATGGACTGCAGCCTACCAGGCTCCTCCATCCGTGGGATCCTCCAGGCAAGAGCACTGGAGTGAGGTGCCACTGCCCTCTCCAAATTATTGGTTTACTAATAATAAATTAGTAATTCAAAGAATTACTAGGGATAAATTTTTAAAATCCATAATGATGAGAGTCATACCTCCAGAAAGACATAAACATTCTTGATATTTGTATGCCTAATAATACAGCTTTAAATTATAAACTGGTAAATCCACAAAGTTAGAGATTTTAGCATACATCTCCTTATAGCTGAGAGACCAGTCAAAAACAAAACTCCATAAGTATATACAATATTTGACTAGCATATTTTACAAACTTGCTTTAATTAGCACTTATAATGCACTACACTTAAGCAAAATACATGTTACTCACATGTGTACATTGAGTGTTTATCAAAAATATACCACACGGTGAGTAATACAATTTTCAACTTTCAAAGTACTGAAGTCACACAATATATGTGCTATGCTCATTGTGGAAAAAGCTAGAACTCAAGTATAGAAACACAGCTACAAAATCTCCAAATGTTTGAAATTAAGCAACACACACAAAAAAATCTATGGGTAAAAAAAGTCCACGAACTTGAAAATTAGGGAATAACTTTAATGTAAGGATGTTAAAAATACTCATATTAAAACTTGAGGAATTTAGCTAAGACTCTAGAGAGAAATGCACAATTTTATACATGCATATATTAGGAAAGAAGGAAGACTAAACGTAAATAATCTAAGCTTTCAACACAAGAAATAAAAAGGATGGAAAAGACAAACCCAAATAAAGTGAAAATGGGAAAAAATAAAGAGCATGAATCAGTAAAACAGAAAACAAAACCAGCAACTTGTTCTTCAAAAGTACTATTTTAAATAAAAATATCTTTCACAAGCCTAATTAAGTAGAAAAATTACAGCACAGATGATCAATATCAGGTGTAAAAACAAAACAGATACATAATTAGAGTTCCCACGGACATCAAAAAGAGAACCTTAGGCGAATACATTTGACAATGTGTATAAAACGGATAAATAAATTCCTTGGGAAAAAAACCCAAATTAAAACCAACATCAGAAGAACAGAAAATCTGAAGAATCCTAAAACTCTTGAATGAACAGAACCAGGAATTTAAAACACTTCCACAGTGGAAATTAAGGGAAAGATGGTTTCACTGGGGAATTCTCCCAAATAGGTAAGGAAGAAATTATAGTTATGGTATACAAAAACTCTTAACAAAAAAAGAAAAAAGAAAGAAAGACAGTTCCTCCAAGAAAAAGGGGGAAAAGGGAACCACTTTCTAATGTATTTTATGTGGCTATTATAACCTTGATATCGAAACCCAACAAGAATATTCTAAGAAAGAAATTACAGGACAGTTTCTTTCATTAACATAGACTCAGAAATCACACGCGTGCACGCATGCATGCACACACACACACACACACATTTAATTGTAATTATGTGTGTGTGTATATATGTTTTCCAGAAAAATAATGTTGGAAATGTGAAAATTTGAAGTTATATTTGAAAATATATCACTGTAATTCACCTCATTAAAAGGATAAAGGAAAAACATACATTTCAATAGGTAGAGAGAAATATCAAACACTTTTTTGTGATTTAAAAACTTAGGAAATTTGGAATGAATGAAAATGGTTAACATGATGAAGGGTTTCTTAGCAAAAAGAAAGAAAGCCTATGACAATCACAATGCTTAATGGTGAAACAGTGAAACCTGAGATCTGGAGGGCAACAAAGATGCTTCTCATCTCAGACCTCTCTGCTTGTCTCCTTTCTGTCAACTCTTCCATGCTCAGCACACATCACTTCTTAGAAACTTGCCAGGCTCAGCAAGACCAGTTTCTACTTCCCTCCCATGTGGTTTCTCAGGTCTAGGCTAGTCTTTATCTCACTCTGTTATTCAGTTCAGTTCAGTCGTGTCAAACTCTTTGTGACCCCATGGACTGCAGCACGCCAGGCTTCCCCGTCCATCATCAACTCCTGGAGCTTACTCAAACTCATGACCATTGAGTCAGTGATGCCATTCAACCATCTCATCCTCCGTTGGTCCCTTCTCTTCCCACCTTCCATCTTGTCCAGCATCAGAGTCTTTTCAAATGAGTCAGTCCTTCACTTCAAGTGGCCAAAGTATTGGAGCTTTGGCTTCAGCATTAGTCCTTCCAATGAATATTCAGGACTGATTTCCTTTAGGATTGACTGGTTTGATCTCCTTGCTGTCCAAGGGACTCTCCAACTTCTTTTTCAGTACTCTGTTACTTGAAAGAGCTTGGAGCTCTTTCAAGGCAGAACAGCTGCTTGTTTACCTTCATATCTTCCAATACCTAATACACAGGAGATATTTGAAACCTGTTTGAGCAAGTGTTGAAATACTGAGTGAACCATCCACAGTTCTTCTAGATAACGATGGGAAATCTGGACTAGAACTTGGTCTCTTTACTCCTACCTAGTCCAGTTAGCCACTTAACCTCTAACTAATAGCACAGCCCAGCATCTTTCCTCTTTGTTGTTCGGGCTTCTCATTTCCACATATTGGTCACAGCACAAATGATTAGGTTCTAAAGTTTTAAAAGTTTTAGTTTTTATTCTAATAATGGCACTAGCCTATCAGTGACTGTGTGGCATATAGTTCATCCCAGTACTGACTTCTCTGGTGAGATAGGTGTAAGATTCATCTATCTATATTTTCTTTCTCTCTTTCCTTTTTGGAGGGCTGGCTGTCAATCACTTTCCACACCACTGGCTATTGCCTAGCTTAAAAAACATATTGAGTCCCCTGAGATTTCCTAACGGTAACATCGCTCATTTCACCGTCTCTGGTTATTGACCACCATGTCTGCCATAACCACCACCAAAGCTATGACAAAGTGATTATACATAAAATAACCTTTTGGAGGTAAGCTTCCTATTCTCACTCTGCCAGGCTCACCTGATTTAGGTAGCTTTTGTCATTAGAAAAAATGCTTTTTTTCTAATCAGCACTGACATTCTAGGGCTTGCATTTCCTTGGAAATATTCTGAAAACAAGACTGCCGCTTGACTCACTTAAGAAATGGTAAGTGATCATGATATGTACTCAGGGAAACATCAACTAAGAGTTTTCTTTTCCCTTATAGAATAAAAAAATTAAAAACCAAGAAAATTAGCAAAGTCTCAAATAGAAGGGACATGCATATTACAGGCCACTTTATTTCTCAGTTTAGGGCTTAGATGAGATGGAAATTGATCTATCAACATCTCCATAATTGCCTGCAATACTACAAAATAAAATTCTGAGGGTTCACCAATCCTATTTTAGTGCTGAACACTTTGTACAAGCAGCTGTTAATGACGCCAAATATAGTTTTCACAGCATGCAAAATGAGCTAATGACCAAGCCTACATTTCATATTTCAGAGAGCTTCTCTCAGTGCCATTAATCCTCAATTCTGCAGAGATTCCAGTCTGCAGATGGGCGCAGAGGTCAGAAGGAAGGATTGTTTTTGATGTCAAGGGACTAGCTAGCATGTTCTTCCTGTTGCCAAAATTAAAATAACCAAGACCTTTTTTTTTTGTTTCCATATGAAAAGAGACTGTCCTTTGGGACTTTTACCACATGCCCTGTGTATGATCATGAGAAAGATCCTCCCCAGAATCCTACGGGCTGGGTTTAAGAGTCAGCTGGGATGTTCAATGAGCTGGCACCAATCACTACAGCAACACAGTGGAGACCACAGCTGACCCTTCCCATTACTCTGGCCCACAGACATTGTAAGCTGGGCAAATTTGATTTGTTATACATTATACTGCGGTGACTTTCAGGAAGAGTGAGATTTGGCTTAAATTAAGTATGTCTCTGTATTTTTAGAATTGATGTATTTCACAAAGAATAGGAAAGCAATATTAATAATGGTAGTGGGAATAATATTAATAATGGGAATCATTGCTGTATGCCTCAGTGGGGAGGTATTATACACAATTTTGTAGCAGAAAATTCCACATAATTTGATCCCCTGTAATTATTTAAAAATTATCCTGTAAATGTATAGCAGGATCAGACTGTCTTATACTTTCACCATGTATTAAAAAAAAACTCTGAGATGAGCTTTTGCAATGCTGTGGGAGAGAAACTTTCAAGTGCATGGTTTTTAAACCCATCTCTCTCTCTATAGGCTTCCCTGGTGGCTCAGACGGTAAAGAATCTGCAATGCAGGAGACCTGGGTTCCATCTCTGGGTCAAGAAGATCCCCTGGAGAAGGGGATGGCTACCCACTCCAGTATTCTTGCCCGGAGAATTCCACGGACAAAGGAACCTATACAGCCTATTTTTAAATGGTCAATAATTAAGTCCTTAAAGCTTGTCAAACTCTATAATGACTGACGTTTACATGTAATATCTTAGAATATCTTCCCCATAGTCCTATGTACTATAATATTCAGCATTTTACAGATGGAAAGCAGGCAAAGCAGCTCACCCAAGGTCATAAAGACAGTGAGGAGAGCCTGGATTTGAACCCAGGCAGTCTGTCGCCAGAGTCTGGGATCATAGCCACGGCAACATAAGGCTTCTTAGGAGCCAGATGGGCCCAGAGTACATCGGAAGAACCATTTGGAGTCATTCAGAACCAACCAGGTTACATCAGTCACAACACAATTTTTGGCAACCGAGCAACAGCAGACAACTCCATGTGTTTTGGATTTTGATTCTATTGAATGAAAGATACCATACATTCATTAATAATGATTATTTCTATAAAATATCTGTCAATTATTCCTTTCAAGATTAAAATATGTGGGCCTAAAAGTCTTCACCATTTACTTAGAACATATGCATGAATGTTTAAAATTTGAAGGACAAAAGAGTTTGCAAGCAGTGACAGTAAAATTCAAAATATTGACATATTTTGAAAGAGCACAAGCATCGTGATTCTTCTCAACTTCAGTAAGCAAAATAAAAACAAAATACCAGATCCTGTGACAACCTCCCACCTTTTTTTTTTCTTTCAACATCTCTACAATGTTTCCAAAACATTTGATCATTGAAATATTTCATTAAGTTAGTTTTAATAAAGACATATTTAGCTCAATTGAAAACAATTAGGAACATGTATTTAATGGCAATAGTCTCCCTCATTCTAGCAAGTGGCATGCATAAAAGACTGTGTAAGTTTCTGCATCCTCTTTTATATATATCTCATAGAAAATACATATCCACCTAAAAAAGTTCTCCATTTCAAACCACATTTCTCCCCTTCTCTACTTCATCAAACTTCATGTTGCTTTTAAGACACTGTGCTGTCCCTGTTTGTATTTTATGGACTCATATATTTATCTTGCTTCTACTGAAGTATAAGCTCATTGAAAAAAAGAAAACTACCTTACTCATCTCCCTAGTCCTTGAGTGTCTTGTACCACAAAGATGCTTACTGTTGCCCAGATGGCACTGCAAATTAAGGTATAGAATCCGAGTATCCCAAAGTCATAGATGTGTCTTCTGAATTTTTTTATATTATTAATTGTGTAATCTTGTCTTATATGTCTAATTTTAAGAGCTATTTTAAAAAAATCTATTTGCAACAGGATTTCCTCAAAACACATTCATAAATTGCCACTATTATATAACACACAAGCATGTTTTTAAAAATAGAATCACATGCTAAAGACAGCTGACTTCTTCTGAATCCAATATTTCAATGACAAACTGAAGAAAAAATATTTTAAAGAATGATAGCCTTCATTCTTTCTTCGTTGTATTTGGTTGAAGAGTAAATATAAAATGAAATACTCAAAGAAACCACAACTTAAATACATTGCCCTTCTTCAAATAATACAAATATTTACCCAAGAATTTTAAAATAGACTAAAATATTGGGATGGAATTGTATACACAGCTATATTTAAAATGGATAACCAATAAGGACCTATTATATAGCATAAAAAATAAAATACAAATAGACTAAAATATACTGGGCCTATTATGCAATTTTCCATAAGAATATACTTTTAGACAATGTAGACAAACTATTCTAGTATATCTCTAGTATATATCTTTTCTATTTGGGGATATCAAAACTGTTGGAAGAAATGAATGAGCAATGCCCTCCTGTTTCCTTGGATACTTCAATTTCCCATGTAATGTGCTTAAAGAGAGAAAAACAAAGCTTCAGTGTCAGAATATGTCAGTATTAAGGACCATACATTTAAGAATTGTGCGTTAACAACATCCCTACCATTTAAGGTGTTCCTAAAAAAAAAACCTTGTTTTTACAGTAAAAGAGGGTATTAAGTTGACTTCAAAACCCGTAATATTAGAAATGTGTGCATAATAAATATATTAAGAAAATGCGTAAATTAAACTGGCAAAATATGTCATCTCCAGTGAACTGCTAACCGTTATAACCTACACTATCAATCATGTCATTGGTACTAATGGCTCTCTTGGATCAGGAATCTAGGAAACAGCTTGTAAAGGACATCAAGTGAGCCTATATTTATAGAGATGCATTCTGTGTACTTTTTATAACTACCTTGCAAAATCGCAGGTGGAAGACTGTGAAATACCCAATTTAAACAAAAACGGTGCACAGCTCTTAATATTTAAGTTCTCTGCGACTATTTTGGCACTGCTTACCCAAGTGAAGTTAAAGCGTAACTCAGTTTCTATCTGTTCTTTCAGAGGAATAATGTGGTCAGTAAGGAAACGATAAGTTGACAGAACTCAGTGGGATGGGGATGTTTTTCAAGACTATAACTTACACAGATCCCCCAAGGAATTAATGTAGAGATGAATGCACCAGAGCTGACATGGGGATGAAAACAATATTTCATATAGTTCTGTCAGCAAACCATGTGCCTGCCCTGATAATTTATGGTCTCAGCTATCCTGCCCTTAGCAAAAATAACTATATGCAATGTAAGCAATTATTTGGGTATTGAGCAGTATTTTCAGTAGAAGTATTTTTAATTAAAATTAACTAAAAACAGAGTTTTGGAGTCACCAGCCTCCAGATGAACAGCAGGTATTACAATGCTGTAACGATAATTTAAAATATCGTACACTCAATTTCTAAGTGACTTTTAAGCCATTCCATAAATGGAAGAGTCTGAATAAAATGAGTGATTTGGAAATTCAATAAATTATGAAAAGCAGTCTCAAGAAATTATTAATATATAAATAACTGATAATTGTGGACATTTCATAATTTATACCATATGATGACCTCTGAAAAGAGCAAACAACGCCAAAAAGAAACTATCGTCAGCCGGGCAATTAAATATATTGCATTATGCTAAAATTCTAACCAGTTTTTGGCCAAATAATCAAACTGCCATGGGAAATAAAGCTCTGAGACATTTTGTCCATCACCTAAATGATAATACATGCTCTAGAAAATCCAGAAAATAAAATTATTTGATGAAGTCATAAATATCCTGATTGGAATAAACTAGTCTTATTTTCAAGTAATTTTATTAGCTATTAACATTTTCATGAAAGTGAATGCAAGCTTATGTGTGGTTGCCTTAAAATCTAACAGTTGTCTCAGATATTCAGTAATCTTTCCCTTCACATACCCGGTACTATTAGCTGACCTACAGTGGCCTAATACTCAAACTGCAATAGAGCCTACATATCTCATATCTGGCAGAAGACAGGCTGCTACATCTATTAGGTTGCTACATCTACTAACCTTCCAAAATCACATACATATTCTCTCAAATGTTGAAAACTCATGCAGCTGTCATCTTCAAAATATCGGTCAAAAAACGTATTTGGAAATTCAGTTTTTTTAGTGTGACTCCCAAAAGCAGCACAGGATTTCAAAAAATAAAACTTGTTGCAAAACTGAGAGAAGAATGGCATATAATAATGCTAATTGTGTTTACTGGAGCTTTGTATAGTAAATGGAATTTAATTATGTCTGAATCATAGTAGCTAAAAAGTTGCAAAGGGGTTATCTATCTGCATGAACCAACATAGAAACTTCTGAATGGCAGAATCTCTTCCTCTAAGAAAGACATCCCCTTTCAATAAGATTCCTATTTTGTGAGAAAAGTCACATTGGTGGAAAAGTCATAGCCAATTTGGCCAAATACATACTTTAAATCAAATGAGTGATTATTTTGCCAGAATTGAATTAGTGGGTTGCCATTCAGGCTGAGCACTGAAGAATTGATGCTTTTGAACTGTTGTGTTGGAGAAGACTCTTGAGAGTCCCTTGAACTGCAAGGAGATCCAACTAGTCCATTCTAAAGGAGATCAGTCCTGGGTGTTATTTGGAAGGAATGATGCTAAAGCTGAAGCTCCAGTACTTTGGCCACCTCATGCGAAGAGTTGACTCATTGGAAAAGACTCTGATGCTGGGAGGGATTAGGGGCAGGAGGAAAAGGGGACGACAGAGGATGAGATGGCTGGATGGCATCACCGACTCGATGGACATGAGTTTGAGTGAACTCCGGGAGATGGTGATGGACAGGGAGGCCTTGCGTGCTGCGAATCATGGGGTCGCAAAGAGTAGGACACGACTGAGCGACTGAACTGAACTGACACACTGTTGGATCTTGACCAGCTTTCTTCCTAGAGCTGCAATTTTTACAAAAGAAACCACATTCTCTTCCATCCTGACAGAGCTTTGGAACTCAAGGAAAATGAAGACCTACTTAAAATGTCTATGGATTGCTGACAATAAAATAATATTATAAACTAAACCTCATAATGTCTTCATCACTTCTTTCCTGTAAGAACTGGACTCAGACTCCTTCAGTGCAGAGACTGCAAGAGACTGCATTCATTCTAGTGGGATAGCCAAAAAGTTATTTTGGGTTTGAAAGGTTGTTGTTGAATTACGATGCCGGGATTCTTGGCCCCCAGAGGAGAAGAATTCAATCTAGGGCAAGAGATGAAGCTTGATCGCTCAGAGCTTTTGTGCAACAAAGTTTTATTAAAGTATAAAGGAGACAGAGAAAGCTTCTGACATAGGCATCAGAGGGGGCAGAAAGAGTACCCCCCTGCTAGCCTTCAGCTGGATGTTATATAGTCACAAGCAGCCTGTTAATGAAAGAAAGGAATGTCCCAGAACTTAGAATGGCACCAGGCCCCTCACCCATAAGATGTATTTTGGGATAATCTTGGCACCAAATGGTTTATCTTGGGCCATAAAATGATTAACTTGAATCTTGAAGAAGGGCAGATCACCATACAAACAGTTTCATTTACATAGATTAGAGGAACAATATCAGAGTATAACATACTGGTTTATCAAGTAAGTTCTGAGCCCAAAAGGAGAACCGAATTGAAGACAGAGTTTGGGGTAAATGCATAGTAATTAGCATAGTTTAAGATAAACATTTCCATAAGAAAAAGGCATTGATTAAATTCAGGTGAAACCAGGTGTCATTATGGCAACACAGAATTTTAAGAGAAACCTTTTAAATTTGTATAGAGAAGGAAAAAATATGGCTGGTTTGTTTCCTCCAGCCGCTTAAGAGAGATAAAAATGTCTGACATTTGCAGGCTATTCCCTGGCCTTCCTGCCTGCTACCCTCTCAGGTTTTTCCATACAACGTTACAGAAAAACTCTTTTGAGCAAATGTTTTGGCCAATCCACTAGAAGGCACCACGGTGTAAGGGGCATGTGGGTGGGGTGGGGATTAAGTTTGAGGAAGAGGAAAGACAAAAGGTGAAGCTTCCCTTCTTTGAGTCTTTTCAGACTGGTTTACAGTCCCCTCTGTGTGCAAACAACGTAGAATATACCCCTCACTTTCTATTGATACTTTACTATAATTGTCTCTATATGTGTTTGTCTAATCCAATAGGGCTCCTGTTCTCAAGGGATTCAAAACGTATTCTTCTTTGTAACCCTAGACGACCCAGTCTCTAAATATTAGATGAAAAGTAAATAAACACGATCAACTTGGGCAAAATATTTAATTTCTCTAAGGACTTCCCGAAAAAACAGTAATTACTTCTCTAAGCAACACAGGGATTTAATACCCATTTTGGATTTTTTTCCCCCCCCCGAGGATCATGAGAAAGTATTTGCAAAGTAACACAGCTCATGGTATGTGGCCAGTAACTGCATTTTACTTCCTTTCCTCCTACTCTGAACAAATATATGAATAAAGAGGGCAGAGAACACCTGTTCAATTATAAATAGGACCTAGAAGATGGCTCTTTCTAAGGAATAGAGACTGTTTTAAAACACAGTGGCTCAAGAAAGGGGCTGGAAGGCAGACAAACCTAAGTTGAAACAGTGGCTCTACTGGAAAACTGGCAAGATACATTAGCCTCTTTAAACCTCAGTATTCCAATTAGCAAAAGAGAACTAAACCCACTTCCTAAACAGCTTGTATGAAGTTAAATAATAAAATGCCTGAACAGAGCTATTATAGAGATTAATTTTAAGTGCTCAATAAATGATGGTTAAATCTAGCTAAACACCTATCAATCAAAATAGCACAGTAGCAAAAAGGTGAGTTTCCTAAAACCTCTATATTGAGACATAACCTAGCAATATTTTAAAAATCACAAATAGCAACATGTGTGAGGCTTAAAAAGAAGAATTAAATTAAAAAAAAAAAAGAGTTTAAACCTTAGCATCCCTCTAGTAGATATGACGAAAGATGGAAGATTTCAGTTCTATGGATATTTGTTTTCTTCCCTGCTGCTGCTGCTGCTAGGTCGCTTTAGTCAGGTCCAATTCTATGCGATTCCACAGACGGCAGCCCACCAGGCTCTGCCGTCCCTGGGATTTTCCAAACAAGAACACTGGAGTGGGTTGCCATTTCCTTCTCCAATGTATGAAAGTGAAAAGTGCAAGTGAAGTCACTGAGTTGTGTCCAGATCTCAGCGACCCCATGGACTGCAGCCCACCAGGCTCCTCCATCCATGGGATTTTCCAGGCAAGAGTACTGGACTGGGGTGCCATTGCCTTCTCCAGTTTTCTTCCCTAGAAGGGGATTAAAATACAGAGTTGGAGAGAGAACTACAGAAAGCCTATCGAAATATTGGGAACATTTTTCTCTTTCTTCTTCTCTTACGAAGAACATCTCTGAATAATAGACAAACTTCATCCCTGTCTTTTACCAATATCCCAAACCCGGCAATGAATATTTCTAAAGACCAGCGGGCTTTTCTGAGTCTTCCTACTTCACACTGTTGTTTACCAGTTGCTCAGTCATGTCCAGCTCTTTGCAACCCCATGAACTGTGGCACGCCAGGCTTCCCTGTCCTTCACCGTCTCCCAGAGCTTGCCAGGCTCATGTCCACTGAGTCGGTGATGCCTTCCAGCCATCTCACTCTCTGTCACCCCCTTCTCCTGCCTTCAATCTTTCCTAGCATCAGGGTCTCTTTCAGTGAGTCGGCTCTTTTCATCAGGTGGCCAGAGAACAGCAGCCTGCTGCATGGCGTGCCCAGTTTCTCCAAGAAAGGTCATCCACCTTTGCCTGATGCTTCTCCCTCAGCCTGTCCAGCCCTCCCTTGGATTTATCCTCAGAGCAGCTGCCTTCCTGGCTTCCAAACCAAATGCCGCCTGTACCTCCATCTGCTCCTCTGCCTACGCTCCCAGAGCCATCCTCTTTCCTGGCTACCCACCAACTCACCCACAACTCCTAGATAGTAAATAGATCTGTACCAGAAAGTAAGGTGGTGCATCTCCAATTAAAAAGCTGACCAAAAAAAAGAGTTATCAATGATAAACACATCAGCACATTTTATTTCATGGTGTTTGTAAGTTAACAGAGCCCTTTTCCATCCCTGATTGCTTTTGGACCTGTGCTAACTCCCAATACATTTCTAATAAAAATTAAAGGCTGTTCACTGAGTGCCTCTTACGTGTCTTAAGCCATGTTATTTTAAACTTTATGACAAGTCTATCAAGTAAGTCTAGTTTTCACCATTTTCAGATGAGGAAATTGGAGCTTGGGTGCTTTGGTGATATTCCTGGGTTTGGGCAACTGGGTCACTAATGGACCTACAATCCAAGGGTCTGAATTGTAGTTCAATGATCTCAGTCCTTAACTAGAAAGTAGGAAATCATAGATCAGTAAGTGAAATCTAAAATTCCTCAGATACCAAAGACACTAAGGATAGTTTAACTTGAATTGCCACCCAATGTTTAAGTATGGTCTCACTTCAGTTACTCTTTGCATGTTATTCTCATTCTCAGGGGACACACAAGAAATAGCTTCATCATTTTTCCAAACTCAACTACTCTTGAAAACCAAACCAAAGACTTGGGGGTACTGTTTGAGCCCACCAGCTGCATTTTGCTTCCAAGGCTGACAGCTTGACTGGGTCTTCAGATTCCTTGTGAAACTGAGCAAAGTAAGACAAAGAGAATTGCTTCAAAAATTACTAATGACAGTGTTTCACGATGATCCTTGAATGACGTGATAATTATCATGCCAGCTCTACTGGTCAGCCTGCCTAGGCTATACTGACTTCTCAGTATCATCCAAGCCAGTGACTTACTCCCTCCTTTCTAAGAAATCCTTTACTCTTGGACAGAAGAAACCCTCTTTTCTGTGACAACCCCACTTCCTCTTTCTTCACCTCCCCCATCACTGACTTTCCTCCAATTTTACTTTTTATCTTACTGTACCAGATTTTATCTTTAAAATCAGAGTTTTCTGAAGTTTGCTCCCGGCACATCTTCTTAAACCGATGTATCCATATATGCTCAGCATCCAAAGATGTCTAAACCTTTCCTAGACCATCTCTTGGAGGTCTGGAGACCACTCCAGACTTTTATATACAAAGTGAAGTCGCTTAGTCGTGTCCAACTCTTTACGACCCCATGGACTGTAGCCTATCAGGCTCCTCCGTCCATGGGATTTTCCAGGCAAGAGTGCTGGAGTGGATTGCCCTTTCCTTCTCCAGGGGATCTTCCCAACCCAGGAATCGAACCCGGGTCTCCCACATTGCAGGCANTGGCGTGCCCAGTTTCTCCAAGAAAGGTCATCCACCTTTGCCTGATGCTTCTCCCTCAGCCTGTCCAGCCCTCCCTTGGATTTATCCTCAGAGCAGCTGCCTTCCTGGCTTCCAAACCAAATGCCGCCTGTACCTCCATCTGCTCCTCTGCCTACGCTCCCAGAGCCATCCTCTTTCCTGGCTACCCACCAACTCACCCACAACTCCTAGATAGTAAATAGATCTGTACCAGAAAGTAAGGTGGTGCATCTCCAATTAAAAAGCTGACCAAAAAAAAGAGTTATCAATGATAAACACATCAGCACATTTTATTTCATGGTGTTTGTAAGTTAACAGAGCCCTTTTCCATCCCTGATTGCTTTTGGACCTGTGCTAACTCCCAATACATTTCTAATAAAAATTAAAGGCTGTTCACTGAGTGCCTCTTACGTGTCTTAAGCCATGTTATTTTAAACTTTATGACAAGTCTATCAAGTAAGTCTAGTTTTCACCATTTTCAGATGAGGAAATTGGAGCTTGGGTGCTTTGGTGATATTCCTGGGTTTGGGCAACTGGGTCACTAATGGACCTACAATCCAAGGGTCTGAATTGTAGTTCAATGATCTCAGTCCTTAACTAGAAAGTAGGAAATCATAGATCAGTAAGTGAAATCTAAAATTCCTCAGATACCAAAGACACTAAGGATAGTTTAACTTGAATTGCCACCCAATGTTTAAGTATGGTCTCACTTCAGTTACTCTTTGCATGTTATTCTCATTCTCAGGGGACACACAAGAAATAGCTTCATCATTTTTCCAAACTCAACTACTCTTGAAAACCAAACCAAAGACTTGGGGGTACTGTTTGAGCCCACCAGCTGCATTTTGCTTCCAAGGCTGACAGCTTGACTGGGTCTTCAGATTCCTTGTGAAACTGAGCAAAGTAAGACAAAGAGAATTGCTTCAAAAATTACTAATGACAGTGTTTCACGATGATCCTTGAATGACGTGATAATTATCATGCCAGCTCTACTGGTCAGCCTGCCTAGGCTATACTGACTTCTCAGTATCATCCAAGCCAGTGACTTACTCCCTCCTTTCTAAGAAATCCTTTACTCTTGGACAGAAGAAACCCTCTTTTCTGTGACAACCCCACTTCCTCTTTCTTCACCTCCCCCATCACTGACTTTCCTCCAATTTTACTTTTTATCTTACTGTACCAGATTTTATCTTTAAAATCAGAGTTTTCTGAAGTTTGCTCCCGGCACATCTTCTTAAACCGATGTATCCATATATGCTCAGCATCCAAAGATGTCTAAACCTTTCCTAGACCATCTCTTGGAGGTCTGGAGACCACTCCAGACTTTTATATACAAAGTGAAGTCGCTTAGTCGTGTCCAACTCTTTACGACCCCATGGACTGTAGCCTATCAGGCTCCTCCGTCCATGGGATTTTCCAGGCAAGAGTGCTGGAGTGGATTGCCCTTTCCTTCTCCAGGGGATCTTCCCAACCCAGGAATCGAACCCGGGTCTCCCACATTGCAGGCAGACACTTTACCGTCTGAGCCACCAGGAAGATCTTTATATACAAAGAAGAAAGTAAAAGTGTTAGTCACTCAGTCGTGTCTGACTCTTTGCAACTCCATGGACTATAGTCCACCAGGCTCCTCCGTCCATGGAATTATCCAGGCATGAACACTGGAGTAAGTTGCCATTCCCTTCTCCCAGGCTTCAAAGGACACTTCAAATCTTCTACTTAGACATCTCTTGAGAAGCTCAAATGTAACATCTCTGCGTTGGAACACTTGTTAAACTCTAGTATCAACAGTAATCTATTCCTTAGCCCGTCTTTCCTATAGTAGTCAATGGTGTTGCTATCACTTCATTTATTAAAGCCAAAATTTGGGAGCTATCTTCCTTTCCTTTTGTCTTTCCAACTCTCACCTCTCATATCCAGTTCATTGGCCAATCCTACCTCAAAAACATGCTTCGTTTTTATGCTCTTTTCTCCCCAAAAGACATCCCCAAGTCCAGTTGCCTCCTAAGTGGTCTCCTTCCTGTCTTTTCCACCTGTATCAAATAGAATGATCTTTTAAGATTATGTCAGCATAACTCATGGCCATGCTTAAACCCTTTAATAGGGCTTTTTGGTTGTTTTGCTTTTACTGTCTTGGAAGTCAGACACACAGAGCTCGTAAGATCTGGCATCCCTTAGATGGCGCCTCATGACTTTTGCTCTGGTTGGTCCGGTAGCCTGGAGCACTCTCAGATGACTCACTGTTATCCTTTGGCTCTTGCTTTAAACATTACTCGCCTCCTTGAAGAGGTTTTTCATAGCCACCCTATCCTAATAAACCAGCCCCTGTTCTATCATGGTAGTCTCTTTCTTAACAGAATCTGCCATGTTTTCAACCATTGCTTTTGGGTTTGCCTCTTAATAGCCCCACTTTCTGCACCAGAACGTCACCTCTGGGAAGAAAGGGGACACATCTGCCTTGTTCACTGTCTTATTCTCAGGACCAAGAAGAGTGCTTAGGGTGGATTAAGTTCCTGGAGAGGATGAACGAGAGAAGCAGCGGAGGACAGATGGGAAGGTGCTAACATGGTTCCAAGAAGAAAGACATGCTGTCAGGGACCTTCCCTTCTACGTGTGAATGTGCTGTTTGTCAGCAAACATTCTCACGAAAAGTTTCATCAAGGTTTCTAAAAGCCACTGCCACCCACAACCATGCGTGTGAGCCACAGGTCTATGTTTCAGTGTTTATAGCAACAGTCACACTCTGCCACGGTCGTTGCCGGCGTATATGTAAAGAGGAAGGCTGTGACAGCACCCAGTCAGCTAAGGATGTTAGAAAGAACTCACTCCCATTCAGAGAGAGACTCCTGAATTAAAGTGAACCATTTTTAACTAGTTGTCTACATACACAGAGGCCAAACTAGACAAAAGTGCTAGAGTCAACTTATCTTGAAGGCTGTCCCACTGATAGACTGTATCCTTGGGCAATTCCATTGCCATAATGTGAAAGAGTTCTGAATATCAAGGCAGAGAGCCTGGCAAAGGTTCTTCCACTTGCCAGATGGCAGTCACTGACCATCCCTGACCCTCTTCATCTGGAAGAGGTGTCTTCATCTGGAAGAAGTCTTCCTTGCCTCCTGTACAGGTCTGTTATGAATTTCAAGTTTAAAAAAATGTAGTTGAATGCCCTTGAAAACTACACCATGTTCTACAATCATAAGGCAATATTGTGTCATCTCTCAAATAAATACTAATGAAAACTGAGCATATTTTCTTGATTAGCTGAATGCAGAGATACACTGCATAAGGTCATATGATTATCTGCTGTGCAAAATAGAATTAAGTATTGATTTATCCCTATTTTGGATACGGAAAGTAAGTAACATCAATATTGGCTATAATGGAATGTCTTGAAGGGCAAATTTTTTATCTAAACAGGACACCAAACACAACTAACTCCAGTGAGATGACCTACAGTTGAAGTTTGATTACAAGTCAACTATTGGTTCTTTCACTTCTATTGAGCTAGGGAATCCTCTGAGATGAGGACCAGCGTTGTCTTCATTTTACATAATCCATCCAATTTGAAAAGATACTAGCATATCGATGGTTACTCAATCCATAATTATTGAATGACTCAAGTGCACAAAGACTTAACATGTCACCCCCGTTTCTCATCTTCTCCAGAAAATCAATTTGGGCATTTTAAGGTAAGCATTTATCATTAGAGTCAGCCCACAATGAGCCCACACACTCACCTCAAAGCCCCTCCTCGCCATGAACAACTGTCTATCACCAGGTTTGCCCCTTTCATGTGTACAAATGGACCCTAACAATATTTCCCCAGAGAAGCCATGAGGTGTCAAGCCTTGGTTATCAAATATGCTCGGAAAGAGATGATTCAGATACAGAAAAACCAATCCGAGTAATGGAATTTCATGCCACCTTACAATTTCATGTTTTTCCCATGGGCTTAAGAATTAGTACGGGGTAGCTCAGAGGTTAAAGTGTCTGCCTGCAATGAGGAGACCTGGGTTCGACCCCCGGGTTGGGAAGATCCCCTGGAGAAGGAAATGGCAACCCACTCCAGTGTTCTTGCCTGGAGAATCCCATGGATGGAGGAGCCTGGTGGGCTACAGTCCACAGGGTCGCAAAGAGTCATACACGACTGAGTGACTTCACTTTCACTTTCTTTATGAATTCAGAGTTTTTCCCTTCAACTCTTTTTCTTCCCGCCAACCCTCCTTCAGGAAGAGACAGTAATAAGTAGAGAAGGATCAACTGAGTCTAG
The DNA here is from genome assembly GCA_006410615.1 of Neotragus moschatus. Classification (NCBI taxonomy): domain Eukaryota; kingdom Metazoa; phylum Chordata; class Mammalia; order Artiodactyla; family Bovidae; genus Neotragus; species Neotragus moschatus. The sequence continues at coordinate 954,915 of SJYA01003206.1, forward strand.
ACCTTTATCAAGTTCAGAAAATGAAGTTATCCATTAAAGACTTCAGTCACTGTAGCCTTTTCTGGAAGACCCAGGATCCAAAGATGCCTATGAATGGCTAAAATGAGGATGCCTTGGAACAACAGAACGATAAATGGAATGCAAACTGCAGAATTAGACAGTAGCAACTCTACATATCCATGCAAAACCTTGTGCTAGGAAAAAAACTAGGGATAAAATGATATATATGATGGTTCCTATCTTGGACAGCAGGAAGGTACGTACTAGACCTTGGACTGACAAATAGAGGTCTGGTGTGGGGGGGTCAGTGTGCCTCAGTCTCCTCCCCAAGAACAACTGAATTTTTATAATATCTGAAAATTGAGAAGGCTTCTCTGGTGGCTCAGGCAGGAAAGAATCTGCCTACAATGCAGAAGATTTGGGTTGGATCCCTGGTTTGGGAAGATCCACTGGAGAAGAAGATGGCAACCCAGTCTAGTACTCTTGCCTGGAGAATTCCTTGGACAGAGGAGCCTATTCCCCATGGCTACAGTCCATGGGGTTGCAGAGTTGGACACAACTGAGAGACTCACACACACACACACATCTTCAAATAGTTTTCAGTTTTGAGAGACACCTTCATCACAAGTCCATGAGTACAGCTATAATTAGGATATCATGTGCAAAATTAATCAATCCAAAAGGATGTACTGAGCTTTGACTATATCATCACAGAAAAAGAAGGACTGAATTTAACTATTTTTTCATTTCATCTTAACAAGATACAAGTTTATGATAGAGCTTCCATCTCACTTAGAAGTTTTAACTCCTGAAAATACAGGGATCACCATCATTTGAAAAAATAATATTCACTATTAATAACAGCTACAAGTTACAAAGCACCTAGAATGTGCCAGAATTTGTGTTTTACATAGGAAGAAATCAGGCCTTGACAGGCCAGTAAGCCTCACAAAATGTCACAGGTAGTCAGGATCAGAGCCAAGATTCAAACCTAGTTTTCTATAACTCTGAAAAAATAAGTAATTTTGTTTAGGTTGTTTTAAAAAGCCTACAAACTAACACACATGCTTTTTGACTGAAGAGATCTGATACTGGCTTGTGTATTTAAAAAAAATAACAAGAGTACTGTCTGCTTTGCTAAAACTTGTCATTTTAATATTATCAATTCTTGGTCTCTTCCTTCAGAAAAGACCTGGTGCTTCCCTGTGGCTTCCCTGGTGGCTCAGAGGTTAAAGCGTCTGCCTGCAACGTGGGAGACCTGGGTTCGATCCCTGGTTCGGGAAGATCCCCTGGAGAAGGAAATGGCAACCCACTCCAGTACTCTTGCCTGGAGAATCCCATGGACAGAGGAGCCTGGTGGGCTACAGTCCATGGGGTCGCAAAGAGTTGGACATGACTGAGCGATTTCTCTTTCACTTTCCTTCAGAAAATGGCTAAGAAAAAAATACGGCACCATCTTCCTGGAGCAACTTCCCATCAGGAGTTCAAATTCTCTCCTTGTCCTTTAAGTTAGAGGATGTTTCTGATTATGAGACTCATGAGAGCACATTTTGAATGCTTTTCCTCCACAGTGCCCTAAAGCTCTGTGTACACCTGGTTTTCCTTACAGTTGGCCCCAAAACACTAAAAACATTTTGCACAAAAATTTCTGAGATTGGTGTCTTTTCCCCCTATTGGGATCCCTAAGCTTTTTGCTCTGTATTTTATACTCTGACTTTTCTCATTTCCCTCCTGAAAAACAGCCTACATTTTCTGGGCTTTTTTACTGTAGTTTTACTCTAACTTATCTCTTTTTCACAGACTGACTGTAGCCTTTTTTTTCTTATTGTCTGTATTTTCTCTCTAGACTTTGTGCCAATCTGTGTCCACTTCACTTGACAAACTTCACAGAGATAGGTTTTTATTTTTGTGACAGAACCTGGAAGAGTATTTTTCTTTTCCTTTTTTTTTTTTTTAAACCTGCCCCCTCCACAGAGAATAGAATATTCTAACAGAGCAATGAAGCTAAATCTCACCACATGTCACACCAGAAAGAGATGGTGAATGATTATTGTTTTTATACACTGGGGAGCTTTTCCTCACATTAAAAGGAAAGAGANGGTTAAAGCGTCTGCCTGCAACGTGGGAGACCTGGGTTCGATCCCTGGTTCGGGAAGATCCCCTGGAGAAGGAAATGGCAACCCACTCCAGTACTCTTGCCTGGAGAATCCCATGGACAGAGGAGCCTGGTGGGCTACAGTCCATGGGGTCGCAAAGAGTTGGACATGACTGAGCGATTTCTCTTTCACTTTCCTTCAGAAAATGGCTAAGAAAAAAATACGGCACCATCTTCCTGGAGCAACTTCCCATCAGGAGTTCAAATTCTCTCCTTGTCCTTTAAGTTAGAGGATGTTTCTGATTATGAGACTCATGAGAGCACATTTTGAATGCTTTTCCTCCACAGTGCCCTAAAGCTCTGTGTACACCTGGTTTTCCTTACAGTTGGCCCCAAAACACTAAAAACATTTTGCACAAAAATTTCTGAGATTGGTGTCTTTTCCCCCTATTGGGATCCCTAAGCTTTTTGCTCTGTATTTTATACTCTGACTTTTCTCATTTCCCTCCTGAAAAACAGCCTACATTTTCTGGGCTTTTTTACTGTAGTTTTACTCTAACTTATCTCTTTTTCACAGACTGACTGTAGCCTTTTTTTTCTTATTGTCTGTATTTTCTCTCTAGACTTTGTGCCAATCTGTGTCCACTTCACTTGACAAACTTCACAGAGATAGGTTTTTATTTTTGTGACAGAACCTGGAAGAGTATTTTTCTTTTCCTTTTTTTTTTTTTTAAACCTGCCCCCTCCACAGAGAATAGAATATTCTAACAGAGCAATGAAGCTAAATCTCACCACATGTCACACCAGAAAGAGATGGTGAATGATTATTGTTTTTATACACTGGGGAGCTTTTCCTCACATTAAAAGGAAAGAGAATTCTTTCTTAAAAGAATTGCTCAGTATGAAAATTAAGGTGTAAAGAAAGAGTAAGTGCCTATGAAAAACATTATATTGGGATATGTTCAATCTAGGCAACGACTCTGTTCAGTCACAGGCAGGATGCAAAAATAGTAACTTCACCAAGAGACGTGGCTATGATAGCAGCCTCTAAGATGGCGTCCAATGGCCTCCATCTCCTGGCTTCCCCACCTTGTGTTGCGCCTCCTACACTGACCAGGGTTGATTCCATGATAGTGATGGCTTCCCACCTCTGATAGATATTACAGCTAGCTCTCGCCCTCTCTCACATCACTGTCTTCACATGAGGGGAGCCATGTCCTCAGAGTCTTACCAAGGGTTCCACAAGAGAAGGGACTCCTGTCAACAGCCAGGTGAGTGAGCTTGTCTCAATCAACCTTTCAAAGGCAAGCCTTGGCCAACAGCTTGACTATAGTGGCATGGAAGGCCAGGAACTGGAATTGAAAGAGTGTGAGATAATGTTTGTCATTTAAGATGGTAGGTGTGGGGGTACCTGTTATAAGGTAATAAATAGCTAATATAGTCAGTGGGAAAGGATCCACCTGCCGGTGCAGGAAACTCAGGAGACGTGAGTTCAATCCCTGGGTCTGGAAGACCCAGTAGCGGAGAAATTGGCAACCCACTCCAGTCTTCTTGCCTAGGAAATCCCATGGACAGAGGAACCTTGGGGGCTACAGGCCATGGGGTCACAAAGAGTCATATATGACTGAGCACACACAGGGTACAGACACATAGGGTACAGACACACAGGGTACAGACACGGGCATAGATGAGCACTTAATCAGATCCCTTATTGGCACAGGTCTAAGTGGTAAGATGCAGAAATATTCCAGTGAATGATGATGATATGACAGTAAAGAACATGATGATAAAAGCTCTAATAGTTACAGCTAATGCCTATTCAGGATTTACTATATACCAGTCCTTGTGCTATGTCCGTCGACTACACTGTCTCATTTAATTTTCACATAAACTTTTTTGAAATGAGAATGATGAGAAAACCAAGGCTGGGAAAAATCAAATACACTTTCCCAAGTCATAGATTAATGGACAGAAGTGATATTTTTATGGTCAGGTCTGTTTGACTCCACATTCCCAAACCACCTCATTAACACATGGCATATGAGACTGGTTGAGTTGGTGTCAAAAGTGACCATAAGGACAAGATCAGTGGGCAACACTGACTGAAGCTTGGTCAAGAAGCCCAAGTCTGGAGTTACTCACGGACAGTATCAGTGTATAGGAGCAATCTATTTTCATCACTCTCTCTTGGCCGAACCTAAACTCACCAGGGCCTGGTGAAGTGAAAAAATAGATTTTTCACTTGCACCATCACAAGCTATTCAGAAAGGGCTCCCCAAAAGTGCCGTCTGAGTCACGTACAAACTCACGTCACAGTGAAAAAACAGGTAACAAGTAAACACTCACGGGAGACCCGTGGTGAACTCAATGGATGCCTTGTGCTGACCAGGACTAAGTCACTACTGAAATTTAATATTTGGTCTGCTTCTGTATAAAGTGCTTCACAATAAACCCCATAATATTTTTCTGTGAAGAAATCTGTACATACATGGGAAAACAACATTCTGGTTGTTCTGACACAATCTTGTCCCCCTCCCCTCAGTTTCCTCAAAGAATTCAGGGGAAAGGGAAAGTATTAGTCACTCACTGGTGTCCAACTCTCTGCAACCCCATGGCCTGTAGCCCTCCAGGTTCCTCTGTCCATGGGATTCTCTAGGCAAGAATACTGGAGTGGGTTGCCATTTCCTCCTTCACGGGATCTTCCTGACCCTGGGATCAAACCTGGGTCTCCTGCATTGCTGGCAGAACAGATTCTTTACCATCTGAGCCACCAGGAAAGCCAGGTATCATGGAGAAAATTTTAAGAGAGAAAAATGACAAGTCATCTTTGCTTTAAGGATGCAGTATGACAATTCTTTATCTATGTTATTCATCATTTCAACCATTTTTAAAATATGTAGAATGAAAGACGAACTCTATTTTCCCTGCAAATTTTGCACTTATATATGATGAATAACCTTCCAATTTTTAACTTGTTGAATAACAAAGATACTTTGCTTACTTGATCAATGATCAGAAATTCTGAGGGTCTATTAGGCAGCACTGTTTATATAAAAATGTCAGTACTTTAGTGTCAACCATTACTGTAATGCTTGCCATTAACCTGTAAAGTATAAAAGAACACTCATTTATCAAAGACAAAGACAAAGGAGGTCCCCATTCAACAAACAACCTGGTTTGTTCCAGCTGAGTTCATGATGAAGCCTACTCACACCATCATCTTGTTGCCAAAGAGCAAGATTAATCTAAAAACTGGGGACATAATGTAAGAGCAGAATTATACTACTTATTAATAAAGTATATGCCCTCTAATGAGCAATGCCTGACACACTGCCCTTGACTAATATAACTGTTCCCAGATTTTTAAAATAAATCATATATAAATGTGCCTTCACTAACAAAATGACAAAAACATACAGTCCCAAGCCTTATGGCTGATTTACGTCAATGTATGGCAAAATGAGTACAGTATTGTAAAGCAAAACAAACTAAAAAAATAAAAATTAAAAAAAAAAACAAACATACATAATAGTTTGACTTTCTCAGACAGGGAAATTGTGCCTCTAGAAACATAGGTGATTTGACCCTGAAAACAATTAGGATTTTCATGTTGTTGTCATACAAAGGAAAAGATCAAAATTAACTTCAGTGCCTCATCTTTTTCTTGAAATATACATATATATATTTAGGAGGCAGAGACTCATTTCAAATTATTTCATCAATAATTTGGCTTAATCTACTGGTTCTTTGGGACAAAAAGAATAAATCTTGAGGAATGTAAATGAATTATTTCATGATGATGTTTCTGGTTTAGAGAAAAAAAATTTTTTAAGGTAAGCATACTCTAAGAGGAGAAGGCAATGGCAACCCACTCCAGTATTCTTGCCTGGAAAATGCCATGGATGGAGGAGCCTGGTAGGCTGCAGTCCATGGGGTCGCTGAGTTGGACAAGACTGAGCGGCTTCCTACTTCACTTTCACTTTTATGCATTGGAGAAGGAAATGGCAACCCACTTCAGTGTTCTTGCCTGGAGAATCCCAGGGACAGGGGAGCCTGGTGGGCGGCCGTCTATGCAATTGCGCAGAGTCGGAAGCAACTTAGCAGCAGCAGCAGCATACTCTAAGAAGGGGACTTCACTATAGCTCAGACAGTCAAGAATCTGCCTGCAATGAGACCTGGGTTCGATCCCTGGATCAGGAAGATCCCTTAGAGGAGAAAATGGCAACCCACTCCAGTATTCTTGTCTGCAGAATCCCATGGACAGAGGAGCCTGGTGGGCTATAGTCCATGTGGTCGCAAAGATACAGACACGACTAAGCAACTAACACATACATACACTATACACTAAGAAAATAGGCAAGTACACATATATTTCACAGAGAAGGACTATAATATAAAGCTTAGTAATTATCCCTAAGAAAGCGAGATCATTTTTACTAAGGACTGAGGAAAATGTTCCCATTCTGCATATGCTAAAGGCCTTCCCCTGCTACAGTGATTGGCTTTTACATGAGTGCAGTCACCTGGACAGACTGTAATTTCTGCCAGAACTAAAGTCACAGTTCCCAACATAAACTCTACTAAAATGAGTCTTGCTGCTATAGGAAACCATTTGCTCCTACACCTCTTTATCACATTTATAGGGAAATGAAGTCCAGTGGTTTATCTTCAACTGGATACATTATTGCCCCCAAAAAATAACCCCCCCCAAAAAAACAAACAAATTAAGTCTTCTGCTAAAGAGACACAAAGAGAAGCACCACGGTTGACAGTACTGTTCCCCAACTTTTTACCCAAGACTCCTCCCAAGCTAAGAAGGGAAGTTAAGTATTAAAAAGTAAGATTTTGTAGTTGGTTATCACACCACCCTTATGGCACAAAGTGAAGAGGAACTAAAAAGCCTCTTGATGAAAGTGAAAGAGGAGAGTGAAAAAGCTGGCTTAAAGCTCGACATTCAGAAAATGAAGATCATGGCATCTGGTCCCATCAGTTCAGTTCAGTTCAGTCGCTCAGTCATGTCCTACTCTTTGCGACCTCATGAATCACAGCACACCAGGCCTCCCTGTCCATCACCAACTCCCGGAGTTCACTCAGACTCACGCCCATGGGGAAACAGTGGAAAGTGTCAGACTTTATTTTTTTGGGCTCCAAAATGACTGCAGATGGTGACTGCAGCCATGAAATTAAAAGACACTCTTCGGAAGAAAAGTTATGACCAACCTAGATAGCATATTCGAAAGCAGAGACATTACTTTGCCGACCAAGGTCTGTCTAGTCAAGGCTATGGTTTTTCCTGCGGTCATGTATGGATGTGAGAGTTGAACTGTGAGGAAGGCTGAGCACCAAAGAATTGATGTTTTTGAACTGTGGTGTTGGAGAAGACTCTTGAGAGTCCCTTGGACTGCAAGGAGATCCAACCAGTCCATTCTGAAGGAGATCAGCCCTGGGATTTCTTTGGAAGGAGTGATGCTGAAGCTGAAACTCCAGTACTTTGGCCACCTCATGCGAAGAGTTGACTCATTGGAAAAGACTCTGATGCTGGGAGGGGCTGTGGGTAGGAGGAGAAGGGGACGACAGAGGATGAACTGGCTGGATGGCATCACGGACTCGATGGACGAGAGTCTGAGTGAACTCCAGGAGATGGTGATGGACAGGGAGGCCTGGTGTGCTGCAATTCATGGGGTCACAAAGAGTCGGACATGACTGAGCGACTGAACTGAACTGATCTTCTAATATACTGATGAACCTACCTGCAGGGCAGAAATAGAGATGCAGACATAGAAAGCAGCCTTTGGAAACAGCGAGGGAAGGAGAGGGTAGGATGAATTGAAGAGAGTTACACTGATATATATACTACCATGTGTAAAACAGCTAATGTCAATCTGTATTGTGGGCACAGGAAGCTCAGCTCAGTGCCTGCTGACAACCTAGAGGGATGGGATAGGAGGTCGGGGGGGGGGGGGGGGGGGCACGAGGAAGGGGACATGTATGTACTTGTGGTGATTCATGCTGTTGTATGGCAGAAGCCAACACAATATTGTAAGGCAATTATCCTCCAATTAAAAATTTTTTTAAGTTTTAATAAAAGGAAGATTTTTGTCAGAGCTGATATTAGACATTACTCATAAATTGTTGTATGTAAGATTTTTGACCCCTTCCCCTAATAAGAGTCCATTTTCAGCCCCCTTGGGAATTATATGCCCCCAGCCACGTGATAGACATGAGTTTGAGCATGCTCCGGGAGTTGGTGATAGACAGGGAAGCCTGGCGTGCTTCAGTCCATGGGGTCGCAAAGAGTTGGATGCAACTGAGCAACTGAACTGATGGAAAAATGTATAGACTCTGAAATTTTTCACCCATAAAACCAAATTTATGTCCTATGTCATTTCCTCCCACCTTAACATTGATGATCTTGTCTAGCACCCAAAGCAGAATTTTGAAGTGAAAGATCCTGTCATTCTTTATGGTAATTCTAGAATTTAGCACAGTGTAGAGCCCATATGTTGTAGAAACCAGTACTTTCTTGTACACAAATGAACTTCACAGTTCCCCAGATCTACCAGACTCTTCCAAGTCTAAATGCATTCCATACACATTCCCCCTATTGGAGTCTTAGAAATTCCCTGGTGTCAAGACTGAAAAGCCAGTCAACCAAGTTTGGGGGGGAGGGGGGGAAAACTTATTGGAAGGATTTAGAGGGAATTGTACAGAATTAACGGAGAAGGTGATGGCGCCCCACTCCAGTACTCTTGCCTGGAAAATCCCATGGACAGGCTGTGGTCCACGGGGTCGCGAAGAGTCAGACAGGACTGAGCGACTTCCCTTTCACTTTTCACTTTCATGCACTGGAGAAGGAAATGGCAACCTACTTCAGTGTTCTTGCCTGGAGAATCCCAAGGACGGGGGAGCCTGGTGGGCTGCCGTCTATGGGGTCGCACAGAGTTGGACACGACTGAAGTGACTTAGCAGCAGCAGCACCACAGAATTAAAAAGCAAGAATGACAGTCAAGTTGGTAGGAATGGGACAAACTACCCAATGCCCTGACCTAGGATTCCTCTCTACAGACCATCTGTATCAAGTCCACAGTGTTGGCAACCTCAAGGCTACGTGATTTTAACAGTTTCAGCAATACCTTCTCTCTCTCAATCTCTGCTCTCCTAGTTCAAAATCTCAAAAGAGAGACTCTGACTGGTGGCACACTGTGGCTTCACTCTCTGGAATAAGTTGTTCACTGTACTTGAACCCAATGGCCGTGGTTCAGGAACCATTGGCCACTAATAAGCCCTTTATTACTTTTAACTTTATTCATTTAATTTTTTGCAGGAAAATTGTTTTACAATGTTGTGTTGCTTCCTGCCATATAATAACATGAATCATTTAAAATTATATATATATATATATATACACATACATATACACATACACACACACACATATATCCCCTCCCTCTTCAGCCTGCCTCCCTTTCTCTGATCCTCCTCCTCTAGATGTGGTACACAAACACACACACACATACACACACATATATATTCTGCTGCTGCTGTCACTTCAGTCGTGTCTGACTCTGTGCGACCCCACAGACGGCAGCCCACCAGGCTCCCCCGTCCCTGGGATTCTCCAGGCAAGAACACTGGAGTGGGTTGCCATTGCCTTCTCCAATGCAGGAAAGTGAAACGTGAAAAGGAAGTCGCTCAGTCGTGTCCCACTCTTCGCGACCCCATGGACCGCAGCCCACCAGGCTCCTCCGTCCATGGGATTTTCCAGGCAAGAGTACTGGAGTCATTGCCATTGACTTCTCCAATGGAATATTACTCAGCCATAAAAAGGAGCAAATTTGAGTCAGTTGTAGTGAGGTAGATGAACCTAGAGCTTGTTATACAGAGGGTAATATGTCCTTTAACAGTGTCCAAGAATGAGCACAGGCATTCTGATAAGAGGATGCAGTGTCGAAGTAATTAATGACTGGCAATTTCATGCAAAAAACTCCCTGAGCCCATCTCATTTCTAAAGTCCTATTCCTCCTTCAAGACGTAGTTCACAAGTTAAGTTTCTGAGGGCTGTCGTCAACATGTAAGTTACTGCCGGATAGTTTTCAGCAGTCAAATTAATATTTTCATTCATGTGCAACTTTATCAAGTAAATTAAAACAGGAAAACATATTTTAAATGTCTTTCCAGAGGTTCTACATGATACACTTTCTTACCTGCCCTTTAATTTCAGCACACAGTGGACAGACTCATTGGTAAAATGATGACCATATATATTTATATGTGTAAATACACATACACACACACAATAAATGGATAATCGATGTTTATTTACATTACAGTGCAATCACTGAATGGGATAATGTACTTATAGGCTCATTCTGGCTAAAGATTTTTCTTAATTTTAAGTAGCATTATTTTAAGGTATACTTCCATTTTCCACCAATACTGGTAGAAACTTCAGCATGAGCCATGGAGAACAAAGGTCAGCAGATTCTGAGAAGGTTCATTCATTCATTCTTCTTTTTAATTGAGCACATTACAAAAGCAAGGCAATTGCACCGCATGCTAGGGACACAGCTGAGTTTTTAAAACCATTTTCTAAAATTATGGCAAAATGATTAGTCAACAATTTGGAAACTGAGTTTTCAGACATACAGAAAGATATTTTTGAAAATGAGGTTATTTAAAAGAAATTCTTAAGTGAATAACTGTAAAGTCAGCATAAACAGGTATGAAAACTTGATTGACACATTTTCCAGTTACTGCAGCTGTGTAACAAGTTAATAATCTAGTGCTGTTATGCTAGGACTGTGTGGGTCAGGCATTCAGACGGGGCACAGCACAGGTGGCTCATCTCTTCTCCATGACATCTGGGTCCTCAGATGAAGGCCTTAAGCGAAAGACTCAGGGCTGGAATCATCCTTCCTCCCTTTCTTCCCTCACACATTTAGTGATCAATGCAATAATAAAAGTCGGGGTTGAGGGAGTCCCCAGTTCCTCTCTGTGTGGGTCTCTTCTGATTTCTCTACATGGGCTAGACTGCACTTTCTCACAGTATGGTGGCTGGTCTGGGCCACAAGATCAAGTGTCCCTGAGGAACAGAACCAGGTGAAAGTTCCATCACCTTTTACGACTTCAGGACTATTTCTGTTCCATTCTCTTGGCCAGAAGTGAGTCTGAGGCTTGCCCATATCAAAGACAAAGGAAAAAGACTCCAATTCTCAATGGAGGACTGTCAACATCACATTATAAGGAGGGGCATGTGGAGGGCATTTATTGATGTAGCCATCTTTGGAAAAGATCCACTCCAATATAAATTAGATATTACTACTTTTTATTATAAAAATATGCCTTAAAATACACACACACACACACAAAAATAGCTTTCTGGATTCTGGCCAAATAATGATAACACTTGTAGTTGCTGGTCAGTTGCTCAGTCATGTCCACTCTTTGCAGCCCCATGGACTGCAGCATGCCAGGTTTCTCCATCCTTCACTATCTTCCCCTTGTACACAAAAGTATTAAAGAATTGTATTGTAATCAGTACTTTTCCTTACCTTAAAATGACTTTTCGTACTCATTCATTTCATGGTAACGTTTCATCTTTTGCATTTTCTCTGGCAATAATAGTCAGGTAGGCACTTCATTTTTGAAACTAAGACAAGCAAAATTTTTTCACCAAAATATTTTTAGGCATGAAGTGGTTGCCCGGCAGCACATAAGGGAACAATTACTGGTTACTGATTACCTGGCAATCAAAGCTGATGTATACAACTGTCAACTTAAAAAATAGTCACAACTTAGATGAGAGTTATGTTTTATTTGGTGGGAATTTTTAGGACTTCAAGCTTGGGAGATAGTATCTCAATTGAGCCGAACTGTTTTGAGGAGGCAGAGGATAAGTCAGTTTATACAGAAGTTTGCAACAAGGGGCAGGTAGTCTGAACTTCAAAAGATTGCTGTTAATTAGGGGAAAAAGAGAGCTCAGGTTAAGGAATTTAGTACTTTTTTTTGTATGGGAAGATGCAAGATTCTGGGCTAACTGAAATTATTCCATTCATATGCATCTCAACTTTTGGGGCCAGCAACCTGAGATTTGATTTTTCACATCCTTCTTTCCTGCTCACCATGGGGAGTGGTTGATGGTTGCCAGATAGCAGGCAGGTTTTCCTGGCCGTCCTCTGGACTCAAGATATTCACATTTGGAGGGCTGGAATCAAGGATGGCTGTGACAACCCTGTTTACTGATACAGCAGGAAATACTTCCTGTCACAAAACCAAGAATCAAAAAAGGTCTCAGATAATGAACTAACCTAGTCATGTTACGTTCTCCCAGGATCCACCCAGATTCACTTTTAGAAAGACCCTTATTCCTAAATCCTACTATTTATAATTCCAACTTCCTACTAAAGGCAGCATTGACTAGACTGAAGAGCTTGTTCTTTCTGAACAGTTTTTTTTCTCTTTCTACTTCAGTGTCACAGAAGTTAACGTCTTCTATTTGTTTCTCTATCTTCTGATTTAATTTCCCTCCTTAAGTAAATTCTCCACATCCTGGTAGAAGGACAGTCAAGTCCTTCCCCCAGTTTTTGCAGTCACATACATTAACTAGTACGGTTCTGAATACAACCCATGCATCACTGAGTAATTACCAGCATCTTCCATAACTGTGAGTCAGAATATCTGCTGGAAGAAGGGATAAGCTACCCTTCTCCAGTATTCTTGAGCTTCCCTTGTGGCTCAGCTGGTAAAGAACCCACCTGCAATGTGGGAGACCTGGGTTCGATCCCTGGATTGGGAAGATCCCCTGGAGAAGGGAAAGGCTACCCACTCCCGTATTCTGGCCTGGAGAATTCCATGGACTCTATAGTCCATGGGGTGGCAAAGAGTTAGATATGACTGAGTGACTTTCACTTCACTTCACTTCTGTAATTGTGACTGCATCATTCCAAATGCCTTTAACTCAGAGCTGGAAGGAGGGTAGTGGTTGTGCTTCATGGAGTAGGAGGCAGAAGATGACAACAGATCGTGACATCCTTATGGTGCTGTCACTGACAAACACAGAAATGAAAAATTCATTTGAGAAACATAAAAATTCTGAAAATATAAGAATTATGACTCTTGATTCCAGTTTATGATTCACCCATGAAATTAATAAAATACACAAATTTTTTAAAAAAGAAACACGAAATTAAAAGCCATGAATTTAAAAGACGCTTGCTCCTCGGAAGGCTATGACAAAACTAGATAGCATATTGAAAAGCAGAGACATCATTTTGCCAACAAAAGTCCATATAGTCACAGCTACGGTTTTTCCAGTAGTCATGTACAGATGTGAGAGCTGGGCCATAAGGCTGAGCGCCAAAGAGTGCTTTTGAACTGTGGTGCTAGTGAAGACTCTTGAGAGTCCCTTGGACTGCAAGGAGATCAAACCAGTCAGTCCTACAGGAAATCAACCCTGAATATTCATTGGAAGGACTGATGCTGAAGCTTCAATACTTAGGCCACCTGATGGAAAGAGCCAACTCATTGGAAAAGATCCTGATGCTGGGAAAGAAGGAAGGCAAAAGGAGAAGAAGACAGCAAAGACAGATGGTTAGCTAGCATCACTGACTCAATGGACATGAGTTTGAGCAAACTAAGAGAAAGTGAAGGACAGGGAAGCTTGGCGTGCTGCAGTTCAAGGGGTCGCAAAGAGTAGGACACAATTTAGCAGCTGAACAACAGCAACAAGAATTAGGACAAGAATCAGGAACCGATACTGAGAAGAAAGTAGACAGGGTCTTCATGGAACTTTGTTCAGCCACACACATCTCACTTAACACAGGTCACCCAATCTTTTGAAAAGCTCCCATCACCTCAGTAAGATGAATTCTTTACCAGACCTGCCTCATCTGCCAGGTCTGATACTCACTGATTTGATGTGAACGTGGATCATTCAGAATCTAAAGAGGCACTGAGGTTATTGAATAAAATGGTTAAAAGCACCTGTTCAAAAGGATGTGTGGCCTTTGATGTAAGACTGCCTGCATGCGCGCTAAGTCGCTTCGGTCGTGTCCGATTCTGTGCAATACTATGGACTGTAGTCCGCCTGGCTCCTCTGTCCACGGGATGCTGATCTGCGACAAGGCAGTTTCAAAAGGGCAAAGGCTGATTAACCCAGTCAACATCCTTTTTCTACTTCCTGTGCAGGACCCGAGACCAAACGCTTTTGTCAAGCTACTTTTCATTCGCCGTCCACTACTTTTCCTTCTTCACATTCTGAGTCACCGTTTTGAACACAATTTCGTGTAATATTAAAACAGTGTCATAAAAAAAGTGTCTTCAGAAACAGCTCTCCTCAGCAATAGTCTAAAGCAGACTTACATTTAGAATCAGGAAGAAACTATCTGAAGTCCCTCTGAGGTCACAGGGACAGGTACATATCATCATTTGCTTTTGAATGTACTACTGTATAATGAGTCTTACCTTTCTCCATTATATGTGTAGTCCTTTCACAACTCCCAAAACTCAAAGGCTTTTCCTTCTCTTTTCCTATTAGGAATGTTTGCTCTAATTTTTTAAAATTAATTTTTAATGGAATATAGCTGATTTACAATGTTGTGCTAGTTTCTGCTGCACAGCGTGTTTTATATATAAATGTGTATATATATATATATCCATCCTTCTAAATTTCTAGATTTTGTATAGCATTGAAATATTTTTAATCAGAAGTTATTTCTAAAAACATGGACATTTCTGGGGGTGGGGAGGAAAAAATTGTATTTGGAATTTGAATAGGACTAAGATTTCAATGGACAGGGAGGCCTGGCATGCTGCGATTCATGGGGTCGCAAAGAGTCGGACACAATTGAGCGACTGAACTGAACTGAAGATTTCAAATGCTTTCCAGAATCATTTACCTAGGGCTTCAATAGTAACAATTTTGACCTCTAGTTTCAGGAAGGGCACTTACTGCCAGTTGCTCTTATCTAAAATCTGTTTAGCAAGAACAGGCATTGAAAGATAAGAAGCAGTGAAATGGTTTCTCTGATGGCAAATTCTTGATTGCTACAGAAAGTGATTAAAAATACACAGCCTGGTAGTTTGACTTGCTTGAGAGGGGAAGGGGGGTGGAGTGGGAGTTTATATATGCTATGAGTAGTCAGGTTGGGATATGGTCAGGATGTAGTTTACAACAGAAGATGACATCTGTTTCTTCTATTAAAAAAAAAATTGGCACGGTCTAACTTGTTATATGATCTGTCCAACTTATTTGATCATAGCTGATAAAAACTCTGTTCTAGAGTTCATGACAAATAAAAGGATGCCTGGTATCTGTAGGTTCTCTGATTTTTATAGGTATCTATTTGTAAGTGTCTTAGTAGGAAGCTATCTTTGAAGCCTATAATAGAAGATTAAAGTAAGAATGTATAATAAAACCCTTAGCTTATAATATAGTGATTTTAATTCTTGGACTCTCATGGGTGACCATATGGTTGATTCTAATATACAGGGAAAATATACAATATATTGGAATCAACCAAACAGTTGATTCCAATATATTTTATGGTTTTGTTTTTGTTTTTTGTCTTGCTCCCTTGGATTGTTTTCAGGCAGACCAAGCAATTCACCTCATTTTTGTGTGGGGTAGCCACTCACTGCCTAGGGATGAAAAGGTCAACATTAGTGTTAATTGGCTTAATTACTCTCACATAATGGACTATGTAGAGGCAATACTAACAAACTGGTTTGTCCCTCACTTCTAATTTTACCCTCTCTTTCATCAAGCCACATTTTTAATTACCTTCTCACAGTGTCTGTATTTATATTTGCCACTGCAAATTTACTTTTATACATCTGAAACACAAAGCAAAACAATGATACCCAGAATATGTATAAACAAGTATTTATGAAGTGCCTAGCATGCTTCATCTCAAAGATCCAGCAGAGATTACAGACCAAGATTTAAAAAAAAATAAACAAGAGATCCCCAATTCATCCCATCCCTTACTCTCTTAACAGTTTTTCTTTTATTCTTCATGGATCAATTCACCGCTGGCCCTAGGGTAATAATCTTATAACAATGGCATCTGTTTTCCAAGTACGAAGCTGAAGTTCGTTGAGTACTTTAAAAAAATGGGCTAAAAATTATGATGGACTTTGTTTTCTTCTCTAACTCAAATTTAAGCTTGGAAAATTTTACAGATGAACACAGCCAGGCATAGCCAAAGGTGTGCACAATGGAAGTACAGAGTAAATCTAATAATAAATCTCTGGCATTCCAATTCAGCCAGTAGAGCAATGAACAACATGAAGAGTCCCAGGTACCACTCTTCAATAATTTTTTTTTCCCCAATTGCAGAATTCACAAACGCATAAACACTAAGACTACTCAATAGATAAAGGGGAATCAAATCAATATAAATGAAAAAGGATTCCCATATTTATCTTCTTCTGTTAATATAAAATCCATTCATCAGTACCAAACAAAAAATACCCAACAGTACAATATGAAGAAAGAAATATATATATTTTGCCTTTTAAATTATAAATTATATTTTTTCTTCATCAAGTGCATTAAACAAATGAATAGATAGAGGATACAAAATTAAAAGTCTGGGCCAACTCTTGATATAATACAGTGGTTCTCAGCTTCACATCAGTGAATGATAAGAAATATGAAATTTACACTTAGTGAATTATTAATGAAATGAATTGGTCATTTCAGGTCAATTTTGTTCTTTACTTAAAAGTGATCATCTATCACTATTCCTCAGTAGAGGATTATTTCAATAAAAATGAAATAAAGAATAGATATTTGACCTTCTAAAATATATCTATCTTATAACTTATGGTAAAAAAAAAAAAAAAGAAATCCAATTATTTCCAAGAGAATTTAATTTTCTTGGAAAGAAAAAGACTTGCAAGGTAAAAATTAAAGTGATATTATGATACTGAAATACATACATAAATCAGAAGATTCAAAAAATAAACTACTGAGTACTTGTGAAAATGAACTGTTTTTTCCTCAGCTCCGGAGAACAAAATCACTTATTAGAAATTACCAGTGAGTCCTCAGTTTTAACATATCTTGGCTTAATTCTTCAATTTGATTAATGGAGAAAATAAACTACAAATGCAGTCAACTGAAGTAAGCTTTGGTAAGCTGTAGAAGCAAAGGCATGTGGAGCTACTTCTTCAATGATCTGGAGAGACAGGGTAGAAATAAACAAGAACTAAAAGTTGGGAACTGAACCTGTATGCCACAAATGAAAGAGGAACTGAAACACAAGACCCCATGAGCAGGAAGCCTGCCCCCCATGTCCTTCACCTGCCTTCTGTCTGTGGAGAAACTTTAACCAAAGAGTAAGTTTAATCGGAGAAGTGAGAAAATGCAGAAACACAGAAAAACAGTCAAAGGAAACCAGATAATAATAATGTAGTCATTCAGTATAGTCAGGAACTTGTAGTTCCTCCTCGAGGGCCGTAAGTCATGTTCTGAGCCATATCCTATCTTATAGCTACTGAAACCCCCATCAGGTGAAAGAAGTTAACTACACGATGACCAGACCATAGCCATGACATCAGCTGCCACAATGCCAAGAAATGACCTTTAGAAATGGAAACAAATTGACCCTGGAACTGAAGATTAATTGTACTTATCAATGACCAACTTCAAGATGATTGTCAGAACTGACTGTGCTGTTTCTTCATGTAGCCCCTTTCCTCAGCCTATAAAAGCTCTTGCCCACTGATTGTCAGTTGGGAAGGAGTTGGTCTTTGAACAGGTATCCACCATCCCCACTGGTTGCCAGCATCCAAAATAAAGCAAACTTTCCTTTCTACCAGCCTGGTGTCGTCACTGGCTTTTTGAGTGGCAAGCAACTGAACCCCAGTTTTGGTTTCAGAAGCATCACTAATAATGCTGACTTGAAGGTCATCTCTTATTTTATCTGAAGATATATTACTAACCTATCATGTTAACATGCCATTAGAGAAATAAGAATTAATTCTGGAGGCAGCAGATTGGAACAGATTTTACAGAAGAAAATGCTGAATTCAAATTTTATTTTGTACCACTTTTCAGTTATATGATATTCACAAAATCACCTCATCTTTTTGAGCCTCAACTGATCTTTAAAATGGGAATAGAACAGTTATACCATGGGAATTAATCAAAGAATGATAAACTATGACATATGTAAGGCATAATACCTGGCACATAGTAGTTATTTTGGAAAAAAAAAAATAGTTTTCCCCTTCCAGTTGTCCTAAAGAAAGAAAAGTTTGACTGGGGAGAAAAGCCACAATATAAAGGAAAACCAGTGAAGCAAAAAAATTATCCTGTACAAGTAACTTAAAATTAACAAATATTTCCAGGCACATTATATAGTCATTCAAATTATTAGTGAGCTCCAGCAGGTGCTGAATATCACATTAGACCATGAAGCTCTAAACAAGGAGAATAAGTCTTGACCTTTTCAAATGAGACAGTTAAGTAGGGAAGACATTCACTAATAGTTAGCCCCAAATGTGGTGTAACAAATAAAAGCATGAACATATAGAGAAAGGCACAATGAAGTATGTCTGTAGTCACATAGGAACTTACATATCACCTTCGTTTGTGCCTAGAGAATCAGTAGTTATTAATACTTTAATACCTACACTAATACATTGTTTATGAAAGAGCAGTGCCAGTCCAGCAGCCTCAGGATCACTGTGCATTGGTTAGAAATACAACTTTGAGGGTCCCAGACCTACTGAATAAGAAACCCTGGATTCAGAGCCAGTAATCTATGGTTTAACAAACCTTCCAGGTGATTCTGATGTATGGTAATGTGTGAGAACCACAAAATGAGGTGCTCAATAAGTAATGAGGAAGATAACACTTCAGACAAGAAATGTTATCGAGTCCAAGATCTCTCTGCTCACCATACAACAGGCAAATAAGTCTGAGAGACAAGGTATTGAGGTAAAGGTACACGACTTTTCTTTGCCATCTAAGAAGATGGCAGACTAATGTCTCAAAATAACCATCTTATTAAGGTCTGAATGTCAGGTTCTTTTATAGAACTTAATTTCTTTTCCCTGAAAATTTCTGCACAGAAAATGGGTGTCACACATCTATATAATAACAGAGAAAAAATGAAAAATCCTATTAAAGAAGTTTGATCAAAGCATCAATAATATTCTCAAAATGGATTCCACCACGATTAATTCCATACTTCAGTGTCATTCAAAAACAGCTCTGCTCCAGCATGTGAATGCTGGAGGTGGAAAGAGAGGAGCTAGTGATTGCTAACTGGTGGTACCTGGGAAAAACCATCCAGTTTTACATCTTCAGTTTTTTCATGCAGAGAATGGGCAAAAACCCACTCCAAAAAGAGTTATGAGAATGAAATAGAATAGGCATGTCAAAGTCACTGTGAAGTTTAAAGAATCAATAGCTATTAATACGTTGCACTGTATGGTAGTATGCATTGCAAGGTAGTCTTGTAAATCATATAACTTAACTGTTTCTGTGGAGGAACTGTCAAACAAGTATTAATATATAAAAGGTATTCTAATTGCTAGGGTGGAGGCATATTAGAAATACTTTTAACTTTTTAAATTTATATTGGAGTTTGGCTGATTAATGGGCTTCCCTGATGGCTCAGTGGTAAAGAATTTGCCTGCCCATGCAGGAGACACAGGTTCGATCCCTGGGCCAGGATGATCCTCTGGAGAAAGAAATGACAACCCACTCTAGTACTCTTGATCAGAAAACCCCATGGACAGGGAGCCTGGTGGGCTACGGTCCATGGGGTTGCAAGAGTCTGATATGACTCAATGACTAAACAACAGCTGATTAAAAATGTTTTGATAGATTCAGGTGAATATCAAAGGGGCTCAGCCATACATATACATGTATCCAATCTCCTCCAAACTCCCCTCTCATCCAAGCTGCAACACAACATTGCACAGAGTTCCCTGTGCTATACAGTAGGTCCTCGTTGGCTATCCATTTTAAATATAGCAGTGTGTACATGTCAATCCCAAACTCCCTGATTATCCCTTCCCCTCATCCGTCTCCCACCCCTCATAAACCATAAGTTCTTTCTCTAAGTCTGTGAGTCTGTTTCTGTTTTGTAAATAAGCTCATTTGTACCGTTTCTTTTTAACCTTGTGCATATAAGGGATATCATAAGATATTTCTCCTTCTCTGACTGACTTCACTCAGTATGACGATCTCTAGGTCTATCCATATTGCTGCAAATGGCATTACTTCATTCTTTCTTTCTACGCCAAACAAGCCTCGACTGGTTAAGGCTACAAATCCAAAGTCAGACCTTACCAAACGTGAACAGAAGAAAGAACTATTTGAGGGTCAGATGCTCAGAGCTGAAGAGAAAACCCAGATCCTTCTGCCTCTGGCCGCATTTCCTCTGTGGATGTAATTAACAACTGACACCTAATGATAACACAAGCAGAACTAGGAACAGAATCTGGCCTGCACTAAAGGTACAGGTCTACAGGGTTTGCACCTGGATGGAAATGAACAGCAGACTAACTGCTGATCCGAGACACAGATAAGAGAAAGCATCCCGTGAATTACATTCGACTCCAGGATTAGAAGAGTTTCCAATTTCAGATGCAAAGACAGAATTTTACCATCAACAAAGCCAAAGGGGAAATGACATTTGAAAACCAACAGATAGAGTTTTTTGCCTTCTCCTGGCTGAAAGCCAGGTGTTCAAGCCAAAAAGGACAGGATTCAAAGTCAGTTAAAAGCAGAAGGAGTAATTGCAGACATTCTGCCTCCAGCCAAGTTGAGGGTAATACAAAAAAACCTTGACTTCTTTGGGGACCTAGTTTTAGCCATAAAACCCTTGGAAAAAATCAATGCAAATAAAAATACAGATACAGTGCACAAAACATATCAGAGTCTGTCAGACTACCTCCTACTAACAAAGGACCTCAATCTCTCCTTTCTTCCTTTGTATAAATACTTTACTGTTATTTTACTTGCAAACAGTTAATGATGCCAAATCCAGGCAGTGCCAAGTATAATAGATCAGGACAAAGCTGAGATATCACTTAAAGAACATTGTGATTTTATTAACTGTTTTAGCTAAATAAATTTATAAACACTTCTGGTGCTTTGTATAAAGATATTTTTAGAGCCTTGTTTCTGATAACAAAGGTTAGATGCTTATAACAAACTGTAATATTCAGAAAAGTGCTGAGAAAAAAAATGACAATTATGATTCCCTCACTTAGTGGTAATGGTTGCTAACAATTTACTGTATTTCCCTGAAGCTTTTTAATATATATTTATATTGTTTCATCACTTAGCATTTTGCTGTAAGTACTTTTCCATATTGTTAAAACTCTTTGAAAGTTGTGATTATCATGCCTGCATAGAACTCTACCAAGAGTATGTGATAATATATATATGTCTCTATTGATGAACATTTAATTTTCACCCATTATTATGCATGTTGTGATTAATTTCTTTGTGGATAAACCATTGTTTGCAGGTCATGCAGCTCAATATTAAAAAAACAAACAACCTAATCAAAAAAATGCACAGAAGACCTAAACAGACATCTCTCCAAAGAAGACATACCAATGGCCAACAAATACATGAAAAGATGCTTAACATCACTACTAGAGAAATGCAAATCAAAACTACCATGAAGTTACCACCTCACACTGGTCATAATGTACGANCCGAGACACAGATAAGAGAAAGCATCCCGTGAATTACATTCGACTCCAGGATTAGAAGAGTTTCCAATTTCAGATGCAAAGACAGAATTTTACCATCAACAAAGCCAAAGGGGAAATGACATTTGAAAACCAACAGATAGAGTTTTTTGCCTTCTCCTGGCTGAAAGCCAGGTGTTCAAGCCAAAAAGGACAGGATTCAAAGTCAGTTAAAAGCAGAAGGAGTAATTGCAGACATTCTGCCTCCAGCCAAGTTGAGGGTAATACAAAAAAACCTTGACTTCTTTGGGGACCTAGTTTTAGCCATAAAACCCTTGGAAAAAATCAATGCAAATAAAAATACAGATACAGTGCACAAAACATATCAGAGTCTGTCAGACTACCTCCTACTAACAAAGGACCTCAATCTCTCCTTTCTTCCTTTGTATAAATACTTTACTGTTATTTTACTTGCAAACAGTTAATGATGCCAAATCCAGGCAGTGCCAAGTATAATAGATCAGGACAAAGCTGAGATATCACTTAAAGAACATTGTGATTTTATTAACTGTTTTAGCTAAATAAATTTATAAACACTTCTGGTGCTTTGTATAAAGATATTTTTAGAGCCTTGTTTCTGATAACAAAGGTTAGATGCTTATAACAAACTGTAATATTCAGAAAAGTGCTGAGAAAAAAAATGA
Organism: Neotragus moschatus; assembly: GCA_006410615.1. Lineage (NCBI taxonomy): Eukaryota > Metazoa > Chordata > Mammalia > Artiodactyla > Bovidae > Neotragus > Neotragus moschatus. Next base: position 977,379 of record SJYA01003206.1, read on the forward strand.
CAATTATGATTCCCTCACTTAGTGGTAATGGTTGCTAACAATTTACTGTATTTCCCTGAAGCTTTTTAATATATATTTATATTGTTTCATCACTTAGCATTTTGCTGTAAGTACTTTTCCATATTGTTAAAACTCTTTGAAAGTTGTGATTATCATGCCTGCATAGAACTCTACCAAGAGTATGTGATAATATATATATGTCTCTATTGATGAACATTTAATTTTCACCCATTATTATGCATGTTGTGATTAATTTCTTTGTGGATAAACCATTGTTTGCAGGTCATGCAGCTCAATATTAAAAAAACAAACAACCTAATCAAAAAAATGCACAGAAGACCTAAACAGACATCTCTCCAAAGAAGACATACCAATGGCCAACAAATACATGAAAAGATGCTTAACATCACTACTAGAGAAATGCAAATCAAAACTACCATGAAGTTACCACCTCACACTGGTCATAATGTACGAAGTCACTTCAGTCGTGTCCGACTCTGTGCGACCCCATAGACGGCAGCCCACCAGGCTCTCCAGTCCCTGGGATTCCCCAGGCAGGAACACTGGAGTGGGTTGCCATTGCCATCTCCAATGAATGAAAGTGAAAAGTGAAAGAGAAGTTGCTCAGTCGGGTCCGACCCTCAGCGACCCCATGGAATGCAGCCTTCCAGGCTCCTTCATCCATGGGATTTTCCAGGCAAGAGTATTGGAGTGGGGTGCCACTGAATGGCCATCATCAAAAAATCTACAAACAATAAATTCTGGAGACTGTGTGAGGTAAAGGAAACTCTCCTACAGTGTTGGTGGGAAGGTAAACTGGTTCAGCCACTATGGAGAACAGTATGGGTTTCCTTAAAAAACGAAATGTATAACTATCACATGACCCAGCAACCCCACTCCTGGGCATATAGCCGAAAAGGAAAAAAAAAACATAATTTCAAATGATACATGCACCCCAATGTTCATCACAGCATTATTTACCATAGCCAGGACATGGAAGCAACCTAAATGTCCATCAACAAACATACAATGGACTATTAGTCAGCCATAAAAAGAAATGAAATTGTCCCATTCGAAGACACACAGATGGACCTAGAGACTGTCACACAGAGTGAAGTAAGTCAGAAAGAAAATATACATATATATATAAATAATAAAGTTGTTTCCATTCAAAAACTTTCTAAACAGTTGATGCAGTATTACCACAAAGCCTTTACTATTTTGTTGCAATGCCTCAACTCTTTTTTGTTTCATATGCAAGGATAAATTAGATTGAGATCATATTACCATATTATCTCTTTTTCTTCTTTTCTGTTTATCTATGATGGAATCTGTCAATATCTGTCAACAATAATTGTACTAATTTGCCTGATTCTTTCACTCAGCATAACTTTAGTTTTTTCCCTAAGCACTAAATAGTTTTTGGAAACCTATTTTACCATTTTGGGGTGGGGGGGCAGTGAGAACATTCCAGTTCTACTCTCTTCAGTTCAGTTCAGTCACTCAGTCGTGTCCAACTCTTTGTGACTCCATGGATTGCAGCACACCAGGCTTCCCTGTCCATCACCCAATGCCTAGAGCTTGCTTAAACTCATATCCATTGAGCCAGTGATGCCATCCAACCATCTTATCCTCTTTCATCCCCTTCTCCTTCCACTTTCAATCCTTCCCAGCATCAGGGTCTTTTCTTAGCCAATTTCAATTATACATACAATATTATCAACTATAGTCATCATTTAATGCATTAGACCCTCAGATTTTATTCTTCTTATAACTGAAATTCTGTACCTTATTACCAACCCCTCTCTATTTATCCCATCCCAAGCCCCTGGAAACCACTATTCCACTCTCTGTGGAAAAGGAGTACAATGCAGTACCTGTCTTCCTCTGTCTGGTTTATTGCACTTAGAGTACTGGCCTCCAGGTTCATCTGTGTTGTCACAAATGACAGGACTTCCTTCCTTTTTAAGGCTGAATAATATTCCTAAATGTGTGTGTCTGTATGTACATAGTTTTCTTGATCCATTCACCTGAAACAGACACTTAAATTTTGAACATGTTTTGGAATGACTGCATGGTACTTCATCTCAGGAATTAAAACTACATGTATAACATAATAGTAATATGCTTACTATCGGGTAGGTAGGTTACAACTTAGCACCACCAGTTTATATTGCTGAAATAAACTGCCTAGTATATTTTTATATGCATTTCTGATTTCAATAAAGGGAATAAATACTATCCACACTGTAAAATACATATTTCAAAATGTTGTCCAAAAAGGTTTCATATTCCCATAAGCTATATATTAAATAAATCATTCTTCAAAGGTCAGATATGAGTCTTTAAAAAAATAGTCATTCTAAAATACACTTATTTTAGTTTGCATTTCTTGGATTAATCAGTGGTTGAGTGTTTCAAAATTTATTTTGTAATTAAATGTTATTTTATTAATCATTTATGTAAGATATCTTTTAACTATATATATAAGATTTA
>SJYA01003206.1:980025-1046902 GCA_006410615.1 Neotragus moschatus
TATCTATATAAGGTCTTTATCTTAAGATGGTCACTCTTTTGTTCTTATTTATAATATCATGTTATTATGTTATTTATAACATAAATGCATATTAATCATTAAATGTCACCTATCACTAATATAAACATTTACTATTCTAGTAATTTTTAACAAAGGTTAGTGTTTATATAGCAAAATCTATCAATATTTCCCTTTACATTTTCCGTGTAATGCTTTGAAAAGATTTGCTTCAATCTATTATATGGAAAATATTTATACTTACTTCCATATATGTTTTATTGTTAGGGATTTTTCTTCTTTTGCATTTAACCTTTAAATTCATACAAGATCTATTTTGCTGTTAGGTACAACAACATGGCCCAAGTTTACAGCTATCCAGTCGGTCTAATGTCTTTTATCTAATAACTGTCTTCTTTAATAGCATGAAATAAAACCTATGTTATATCATTAATCTTTATCAAAACATGTTCTATCAGATAATGTATAAATTAATATAGCATATTACACACAGATTCTCATACAGAGAAGAATTTCTTTCTGAGCTCTGTTCTATGATGGATTTTTCCCTTATAGTCCTTATTCAGCATAAGATTATTCCAAAATTTACACTTTCAAACTACATTTTGAAAACTAGTAGTGATAATCCCACACATTCTGTTTTACTAGAAAATTAACCGTCTTCATATATTTGAGATGAATTATATGTATTTTTCAATTTCAAAAGCATTCCTGGACAAAAATTCTTTCTGGGAATTTGGTTGAAATCACAATCACTGGATGAATACATTAAGGGAAACTCTTATCTTTCCTGTACCTGTGTTTACAAGGGAGACAATGACAAACTGCAAGATTTATTAGAAGTTCACCTCTTAACCCTGTCTGTATACATACACCTGCCAGGGAGTCAGTAATTAAATAGCCAACATGATACACAGCAAAATAAGAGAATAATAAAGGGGAATTAGCCAACAACCAGAGAGAAATAGAAAAACCATTAAGTTTGTAACACAGTGGTGGGCTTTTCTAATGTTAACTTTTGTCTATTCTGAATCTCAATTCAACAAATAATTTTACCAGAGCACTGATTAACTTATATATTAACTACTTTCCCTATTAATTACCCAGATGCAAGAGTTTCACATTATTTTTTCATGTATGCAGATATCAAAATATCTATAGACATTCTAAGTTACCCTCAACTGTTAAAAGTGATCCAGGCCTACTTGAATATTACTTTTTAAGAGGCCACTAAAACAGAATCCAAACAAAACTGAAAGAGAACACAAGATAGACAATCGAGAGTTATCAGCAGTTGACTGATTCATTATGTAGATTGTTCTGAAATTGTTATTTAAGCCTAAAGCAGCCTGATCAAATGGTGAAATCAAGCCGTACCACTTTGTTAAATTAAACATTTCATTTTGAAATAATCATAGATTCATAGTTTAGTTGTAAGAACAAACACAGAACCCATGTACAAACACAGAAACACAGAATGTACAAACACACACATGTACAAACAAACACAGAATCCAGTTGTCCCAATGGAAACATCTTACAAAGCTATAGAACAGTCTTGTATCTGTAGTGCAGACTAATGCAAAAAAAGTAACACATCCAGGAAATTGACATTGATATAGTCAATACATCATCACAAGGATCCCTCATGTTACACTTTTATAATCATGATCACCTGCCTCCCGCTGGGAGGGCAACCACTCATCTATTCTCCATGTCTTTAATTTCATTATTTTAAAATATTATAAAATTAGCATCATATACTATAAAACCTTTTGGGATTGACCTGTCCCATTTAGAATAATTCGTTGGAAGTTCATCCAGGTTGTTAACATTTATCTGTTCCTCCCAGCATCAGAGTCTTTTCCAATGAGTCAACTTTTCGTATGAGGTGGTCAAAATACTAGAGTTTCAGCTTCAGCATCATTCCTTCCAAAGAAATCCCAGGGCTGATCTCCTTCAGAATGGACTGGTTGGATCTCCTTGCAGTCCAAGGGACTCNATCTCAATTCAACAAATAATTTTACCAGAGCACTGATTAACTTATATATTAACTACTTTCCCTATTAATTACCCAGATGCAAGAGTTTCACATTATTTTTTCATGTATGCAGATATCAAAATATCTATAGACATTCTAAGTTACCCTCAACTGTTAAAAGTGATCCAGGCCTACTTGAATATTACTTTTTAAGAGGCCACTAAAACAGAATCCAAACAAAACTGAAAGAGAACACAAGATAGACAATCGAGAGTTATCAGCAGTTGACTGATTCATTATGTAGATTGTTCTGAAATTGTTATTTAAGCCTAAAGCAGCCTGATCAAATGGTGAAATCAAGCCGTACCACTTTGTTAAATTAAACATTTCATTTTGAAATAATCATAGATTCATAGTTTAGTTGTAAGAACAAACACAGAACCCATGTACAAACACAGAAACACAGAATGTACAAACACACACATGTACAAACAAACACAGAATCCAGTTGTCCCAATGGAAACATCTTACAAAGCTATAGAACAGTCTTGTATCTGTAGTGCAGACTAATGCAAAAAAAGTAACACATCCAGGAAATTGACATTGATATAGTCAATACATCATCACAAGGATCCCTCATGTTACACTTTTATAATCATGATCACCTGCCTCCCGCTGGGAGGGCAACCACTCATCTATTCTCCATGTCTTTAATTTCATTATTTTAAAATATTATAAAATTAGCATCATATACTATAAAACCTTTTGGGATTGACCTGTCCCATTTAGAATAATTCGTTGGAAGTTCATCCAGGTTGTTAACATTTATCTGTTCCTCCCAGCATCAGAGTCTTTTCCAATGAGTCAACTTTTCGTATGAGGTGGTCAAAATACTAGAGTTTCAGCTTCAGCATCATTCCTTCCAAAGAAATCCCAGGGCTGATCTCCTTCAGAATGGACTGGTTGGATCTCCTTGCAGTCCAAGGGACTCTCAAGAGTCTTCTCCAATACCACGCTTCAAAAGCATCAATTCTTCGGCACTCAGCCTTCTTCACAGTCCAACTCTCACATCCGTACATGACCACAGGAAAACCATAGCCTTGACTAGACGGATCTTAGTTGGCAAATAATGTCTCTGCTTTTGAATATGCGATCTAGGTTGGTCATAACTTTTCTTCCAAGGAGTAAGTGTCTTTTAATTTCATGGCTGCAATCACCATCTGCAGTGATTTTGGAGCCCCCAGTTCAATTCCTTGGTCAGGAAGATATCCTGGAGAAGGGATAGGCTACCCACTCCACTATTCTTGGGCTTCCCTGGTGGCTCAACTGGTAAAGAACTCACCTGCAGTGCAGGAGACATGGGTTGGAAGATCCCCTGGAGAAGGGATAGGCTACCCACTCCAGTATCCTGGCCTAGAGAATTCCAAGGACTGTATAGTCCATGGGGTCCCAAAGAGCCAGACACGAATGAGCAACTTTCACTTTTTCAAACTTTTCTAGAGTGGCTGTACCATTTACATGTCCACTAACAATGTATTAGTAACCCAATTTTTCCATATTTTTGCCAGCATATAGTAATATCACTATTTTTTAAAAATTTAATCCACTCTGATTTATGTATAGTGACACCTCATTGTGGTTTTAATTTGCATTTCTCCCAAAACTAACAATTTTAACATCTTTTCTTGTGCTTTTTGCCATCCATATGTCCTCTTTGGTAATCTATTTCATCATGTCTTTTACCCATTTTCAAAATAGATTTTTTTCTTGTTGTTGCTGCTTTTTTTTTTCTTTTTATTTTATTTTGCTTTACAATACTGCATTGGTTTACTATTACTACTACTATTTTTTTTTTTCACTACTGAGTTTAAGATACTAGTCCTTGGTCAACTATGTGGTTTGCAAGGTTTTTTTCCCCAAGCTATAGCCTGTCCTTTTAAGTTCTTTGAAAAGGTAACTTGATTGTCTCAGATCATCTGGATTCCTTTGAAGACTGGAACTGCTTGCTTTCTGCTGGTAAATTCTACAGCCAGTTACATGCGTGGGTTTAGAGAAAGCGAGCCTGAGCCATTCTTCAGACTTGCAAGCAATGAGTTTTTTTTTTTTTTTTTTTGCTTCTTACCTATGCTGTTCTCTGTACCTGCTGACCTGAACTCAGTGCCCATCTCAGCTCCTCCAGCTCTTACCAGTGGCCTCCTCATTCTGCTCAGAAACATATTCTCTATTAACGACCCTCCCTGCCATTTCAAATGGATTTGTGAAGGGAGAGTAGACACAAGTTTACCTCGGTCCACAAATGACCTTGAAAGCTCTTCTCATTTATTTTCAAATTAAGGATGTTTGTTTATAAGGTTCTCTTGCAAAAGGATACACTGCCAAAATTTTTTAGAAAAGTGGCAGTCATACATGCAAGGAGAAAAGAAACTTCTAATCAACTTTGGATGACATTAAGAAAAAAAATACTGGATTTGTAATATTTGGAAAATGACGTCACTTTTCTAGGCATGGGCTTCATGTTTAAAATGAGATGGTCTGAATCACCTACAAATCCTTCTCAGTTCAGTTTCTATTATAAAATGTAGATGCTTAGAGTAAGACTTTGTACATCAACATGAATATTATACCATCTTTTAGTGAAAATATATTTAGTGTATGACTTTCCCTGTGATACAAATGGAATAGTAAAAGATGCTTCCCTGGGATAAACCAATATTTATGAGTCTTTTGTGTAAATATAGAGCTTTCGCATTTCCTCAGGCACGGTATTCATATTTTAATGTTTTTCATCAGAAGAAGTATGAATACGTTAGTCTAAAAGTGATTATCAGATGGCAAGAGATGCTAATAACATATATTAATGATGGGGCTATACAAAACATGCCACTAAAAGGTCACAGATCATCTAATGGCTTTGTACCAAATGTATCTTATGAAAGATTATCACTGCTGATTGTGTTTCTTTTGATGAAAAAAAAAATAGATTGGGGAGGTTTATCCACTTCCAAGATGTAAATATTTGAAAAGTAGATGGTCTAGTTTTTCTGCTTAAGGAGAAAAACTGAAGGAAAAAAAAAATACAATGACCTAGTTGAGAGAAAAGGCAATTCAAAATCCTGGAAGCCTCCAAATTCAGAGTTCACAGCTGTCAGAGTTAGGAAATGCATCACTGCTTCCCCAGAAACACATTCCTGCCTTCACTTTCTTTTCAGTCAACAAAAGAAAAAAACTGGAAATGTTAAACTTCCTCACTGCCCTAGTTCACAGAGTAGAGAAAGGAGGTTTATCTTTTTCTCTTGCAAACCTGTAACATCTTTGTATATTGATAAAAGGTGGAATCCATTACTAATATCATCCAGTAGTTTGGGATATTATCTACATACTTAAGCCTTCTGAACAGTATCCATAAGGCAAGGCATTGTGTTTTTCAACAATGCAGGAATAAGAAATATTGAAAAAGACTATGTATAATATCATATAAGAAATGAATCATCAGTCTAGGTTTGATGCAGGATACAGGATGCTTGGGGCTGCTACACTGGGATGACCCAGAGAGATGGTATAGGGAAGGAGGTGGGAGGCGGGTTCAGGATTGAGAACACGTGTACACCCGTGGTGGATTCATGTTGATGTATGGCAAAACCAATACGTATTGTATTGTAAAGTAAAATAAAGTAAAATTGAAAAAGTAAAGAAAGAAAAACACAATGAAAAAACGCCATTGATTTTGAGTCCCCAAATAGTAGAATTATAAGGTTAGTAAGGCTATTGAGGCCAATGGTATACATATATATACACATTGTGTGTGTGTGTGTGTGTGTGTGTGTGTGTGTATTTATGTATATATGTATTAACATTTATATAAGTATAAGTTTTCATTATTCTTTAATATCTAAACACAAGTAACAATTTCAGCACAATGATTTCATAACCTACTTAGGAAATATATTCCAACATTTAACAACTCTTACTATCAGAACATACTTCCTTTATCTAATCTAAATCCCATACATTGTAACTCAGATCTATTTCTATCCCCAGTAGGATTGCAGAACAGCTGGTCTGCATCCTCCATAAAATAATCTCTCATGTATTTGATTCTCATCATTAAAGAGCCTCACAGCCATCCTTCCTCAGGCAAAATGACCCTAAAGACCTAGCTGCGTCTCATAGATCATATTTTCTAAGGTTTGAATCATTCGGAGGTTCTGTCTTGGGACTGCTCCAAGTTCTGTGCACCTCTCTTTGTTTCCGCTCAAACATCTCTATCTCCTCCTTTCTGACATCTTGGTAGTTGATCTTCTCTACAAGTACAATTCCACTGTGAAATCAGTACTAGAGCAGCTCTAATCTAAGAATGCAACCATCTTCATTACAAGACTATTCACACCACCCCTAAACCTGTGTCAGAGAGCTACAGAATAAAATCCAAATAATAACTGAAAATTAAAATGATCTCGATGTATATTTTCCCCAAAATACATGTGTCATTACTAGTCTTATCTCACGAATTCTTGGGCTCTCTCATGGGAAAACCATCTGCTACTTCATTCATCTATTTGACAATTTTTAGCTTTCTCTATAACAGGAAACAGGAGAAACTAACAGGAGTCCTAGAACAACAGGGAAAATCCAAAGAAATCTGCTTACTGATTAAATTTTCCTTTCTAAATTGATCTAACTAATCCCAAGAAGATCTACACATAGCCATGTCCCCTGAGTAATTTACATAAGAAGAGCTGGAAGCAATTGTACAGAAAACCATCAGAGACAACGCTAAAACCAAAAGGAGTGTTTGTAATCCACTGAACCAAAATGATATCTCCATGGAATGGTCAATGGAAAGAAAAATCAACTGCAATCTGAGTATATTTGTTATTAACTGTCCTCGCCAGATAGGTGGGAACAGCCAAAGGCTTGGTGATAGGTTTCTTATTTGCTTCTCCAAAGCTTAATGACCTGTCATCCAGAGAATACATTCCAATCAGTGATGTACACCATTTTGATGTATACTTTATCACTAAAGACAGTGATAACTATATAAAATGAGGCAAAGCCCTAAAGCTGAAGGGAAATACATGGAAACATGACCATGGATTATCTCTGATGACAGAATTATGAGTGATTATTTGCTTCCTTCTACATTTCTATTTCCATACTATTAATAATAAGAATATATTTCTTCCACGAGAAACAAAACTTCAAATCGTTCTTCCACACTATTATTTTTGGTAGCCACCAAGTGATGCTAAATTAAGGTTAGCACAGCTGTTCCATTAACTCTGGACATGAAGAATTAATAAATAGAGGGATGAATTTTTAATATTCTGCCTTACTGGGGAATATAATTTTAATATTGTTTACTCTTTGTCATGCATTTAGTCACTCAATAAGTCTTACCCACATCCTACACAAAAATCATACTTACTAACCAAAACAACTGCTTTTATGTTTCTTATATTTCCAGTAAAGTACAATTTCTCCATACACCTCTATTAGAACAGGCTCCAACTTCACCTAAACCAGCTTGTTGTGTAGATATGACTTTCTCCCTAACTGTAATCAACTAATCCTATTTTTTCACCTCAAAAAATTCAACTACATTCAATACTAAAGTGGTATATCTAAACTATGGTTCCTATATTTATTCCAATACATTTAAACTGTGACAGGTAATTGTATAAGAAAACCTCTTCATTTTTGCCAGGATCAAGCAAAGGTCCAGGACATATCAAGGTACTAGATTAACCTGCTGAATGAATGGCTATGAACACTGATGGCAGAAACTGTTCCTTGCCCACTCTTGGCACTTCTCTCCTTACCTCTTCCAAAAACATGTTAGGCAAGTACCACTGTAGGGGATGAAATTGAGGGGCATCATCTTCTTTCTCATAATGAATTTTGGGCATTTTATTTCCATAAACACACAATTCTTAGCAGGAAATTATTAGCCAACTCTAACAAAATCAATCCCAAGGGAACTTAAAATTAGGCAGTGGGCATCTTTTCTTTCAACAGTGCTTGTATGCATCTTCCACATAGTGATCTCCCTGTAACTAAAATATATTTTATAAACAAGGAGACTGCCTCTTCCAAGATCTCAGATTTTTTACCCCAACCATATTCTCCAGTGAGTATTCATTTACAGCACTGCTACTCCCACAACTATCACCACTGCAACATCCAAAAATATTTGAACAGCCAATTATTTTAAAGCCGCTTATTTAAAACAAATCATTTTATAGATTCTGACTTACTGAAACCTTATCAAAATCCTACTGTGCTGCTGCTGCTGCTAAGTCACTTCAGTCGTGTCTGATTCTGTGCGACCCCATAGACGGCAGCCCACCAGGCTCCTCCGTCCCTGGGATTCTCCAGGCAAGAACACTGGAGTGGGCTGCCATTTCCTTCTCCAACTGTGCTGCTGCTACATATCAAAAAGGTAAACAGCAAAGACCGACCACAGAGCATAAGGACCTATACTCAGTATCTGGTAACAAGATAATGGAGCAGATTCTGAAAAAGAATAGGTATATATGAACACGCATCTATGTATAACTGAATCAATTTGCTGTACACCTGAAATTAACACAACATTGTAAATTAACTATACTTCAATTAAAAAAAAATTATACTGTCTGCAAGAGTCTTCATCTATCAGTAGCATTAAGTCCAGTCACTGACTACACATTCTAGAGAGACATAATTTCATTTTATTGATTCCTTATTTACTTGAGATTCAGTCACTGAAAAACTCCATATCCTCCAAACCCTGGGTTATAAAACTGATAAGTTGATAGGCATCTTCATAGAGCCAGAGTTATTCTAAAATTATACATCATAAAGCCTCTTCCCTCCTCTGTGTTGGACACAGTCTCGTAGCCTTTTCTGCCACATTGTCAGTTCTCTTTTCTCCTGTTGTGTCTCTTCAGCACGGTTACTAACTTTCTGAGGACAATGTTTAAAAAAAAAAAAAAAAAGTCAAGTGGATTACTCCAAAAGTATACAACAGAGATTAAATTGAATGTTTGATCCACGTCTTACAGAAGAAACTAAAGTGATCTACATATTAATCTCTGACTGGGAAGTTACACAAGAATGTGACTACCTCCGTATGCTGGTGTTTCAGATAAGCTTAGGGTTTGTTATATTTTCATCCAGCTTTCACATGTCACTAGATGAAAACAATAGGATGGGAAAGACTAGAGATCTCTTTAGGAAAATTAGAGATACCAAGGGAACATTTCATGCAAAGATGGGCAAAATAAAGGACAGAAATGGTAGGGACCTAACAGAAGCAGAAGATATTAAGAAGAGGTGGCAAGAATACACAGAAGAACTGTACCAAAAAGATCTTCACAATCCAGATAACCATGATGGTATGATCACTCGAGCCAGATATCNTCTCCAATGCATGAAAGTGAAAAGTGAAAGTGAAGTTGCTCAGTCATGTCTGACTCTGTGCGACCCCAGAGATGGCAGCCTTCCAGGATCCTCCGTCCAGTATATACATATACATACACATATATATGGAATTTAGAAAGATGGTAATGATAACCCTGTATGTGAGACAGCAGGAGAGACACAGATGTAAAGAACAGACTTTTGGACTCTGGGAGAAGGAAAGGGTGGGATGATTTGGGAGAATGGCATTGAAACATGTATACTATCATGTAAGAAATGAAAAGCTAGTCTAGGTTTGATACAGGATGCTTGGGGCTGGTGCACTGGGATGACCCAGACAGATGATATGGGGAGGGTGGCAGGAACAGGGTTCAGGGTTGGGAATTCATGTCCACCTGTGGCGGATTCTTGTCAATGTTGTACACTCACGTCAATGTACTGTCAATACAATGTACAGTATTGTAAAGTAAAAAAAAATAATAATAATTAAAATAAAAAAAAAAATAAAAGGTCAGTTTTCATTCCAATCCAAAGAAGGGCAGTGCCAAAGAATGTTCAAACTATCAGACAATTGCATGCTAGGACGGTTATGCTCAAAATCCTTCAAGTGAGTCTTCAACAGTACATGAACAGAGAACTTCCACATGTTAAAACTGGATTTAGAAAAGGCAGAAGTACCAAAGATCAAAATTTCAACATTAGTTGGATCATAGGGAAAGCAAGAGAATTCCAGAAAAAAACCATATACTTCTGCTTCATTGACTATGCCAAAGCCTTTGACTATGTGGATCACATCAAACTGGAAAATTTTTAAAGAAATGGGAATACCAGACCACCTTATTTGCCTCCTGAGAAACTTGTATGCATGTCAAGAAGCAACAGTGAGAAGCTTACATGGAAAAACTGACTGGTTTATAATTGGGAAAGGAGTATGACAAGGTTATATATTGTCATCCTGTTTATTTAACTTATATGTAGAGTATGTCATGCAAAATGCCAGCCTGGATGAAGCACAAGCTGGAATCAAAATTGCCAGGAGAAATGTCAACAGCCTCAGATAGGCAGATGAAACCACTTTAATGGCAGAAAGTAAAGAAAAAATAAACAGCCTCTTGATGAGGGTGAAAGAGGACAGTGTAAAAGCTGGTTTAAACTCAACATTCAAAAAAGTAAGATAATGGCATCCCCTTCATCACTTCATGGCAAACAGATGGAGAAAAAAGAAGGAAATAAGGGCAGATTTTATTTTCCTGGGCTCCAAAATTACTGCAGATGGTGACTGCAGCCATGAAATTAAAAAATGCTTGCTCCTTGGAAGAAAGACTGTGACCAACCTGTGACCAATGAACTATGACCAATAAAGAGCATATTAAAAAGCAGACATCACTTTATTGACAAAATTCCATATAGTCCTAGCTATATGGGCTAAAAAAGACAGAGGAAGCAGAGATAAAATTGCCAACATCAGTTGGATCATTGAAAGGCAAGAGAGTTCTAGAAAAACATCTACTTTTGATTTATTGACTACACCAAAGCCTTTGCCTGTGTAGATTACAACAAACTATGGAAAATTCTTAAAGAGATGGGAATACCAGATCACCTGAACTGCCTCCTGAGAAATCTGTATGCAGGTCAAGAAGCAACAATTAGAACTGGACATGGAACAACAGACTGCTTCCAAACTGAGAAAGGAGTATGTCAAGACTGTAAACTGTCACCCTGCTTATTTAACTTATATGCAGAACACATCATAAAAATGCTGGGCTAGGTGATGCACAAGCTGGAATGAAGATTGAAAGGAAAATATCAATAACCTCAGATATGCAGATGACATCATCCTTNCTTCCAAACTGAGAAAGGAGTATGTCAAGACTGTAAACTGTCACCCTGCTTATTTAACTTATATGCAGAACACATCATAAAAATGCTGGGCTAGGTGATGCACAAGCTGGAATGAAGATTGAAAGGAAAATATCAATAACCTCAGATATGCAGATGACATCATCCTTATGGCAAAAAGTGAAGAAGAACTAAAAAGCTGCTTGGTGAAAGTGAAAGAGGGGAGTGAAAAATTTCGCTTAAAACTCAGCATTCAGAAAGCTAATATCATGGCGTCCGGTCCCACTGCTTCATGGCAAGTAAATGGGGAAAAAACAGAAAAAGTGACAGACTTTCTTGTGGGGAGGCTCTAAAACCACCATTGATGGTAACTACTGCCATGTAATTAAAAGACATTTACTTCTTGGAAGAAAAGCTATGACCAACCTCAGTTCAGTTCAGTTCAGTTCAGTCACTCAGTTGTGTCTGACTCCCTGCAACCCCATGAATTGCAGCACACCAGGCCTACCTGTCCATCACANTGGATCATCAAAAAAGCAAGAGAGTTCCAGAAAAATATCTACTTCTGTTTTATTGACTACACCAAAGCCTCTGACTGTTTGGATCACAACAAAATGTGGAAAATTCTTCAAGAGATGGGAATACCAGACCACCTGACCTGCCTCTTAATAAATCTGTATGCAGATGAGGAAGCAGTTAGAACTGGACATGGAACACAGACTGGTTCCAAACCAGGAAAGGAATATGTCAAGAATGTATATTGTCACCCTGCTTATTTAACTTATATGCAGAGTACATCATAGAAATGCTGGGCTAGATGAAGCATAGCTGGAATCAAGATTGCCAGGAGAAATATCAATCACCTCAGATATGCAGATGACACCACCCCTATGGCAGAAAGTGAAAAAGAACTAAAGAGCCTCTTGATGAAAGAGAAAGGGGAGAGTGAAGTAGTTTGCTTAAAACTCAACATTCAGAAAACTAAGATCATGGCATCCGGTTCCATCACTTTATGGCAAATAGATGGTGAAACAATGGAAACGGTGAGAGATATTATTGTTTGGGGCTCCAAAATCACTGTAGATGGTGACTGCAGCCAAGAAATTCAAAGACACTTGCTCCTTGGAAGAAAAGTTATGACCAACCTAGACAGCATATTAAAAAGCATAGACATTACTTTGCCAACAAAGGTTCATCTAGTCAAAGCTATGGTTTTTCCAGTAGTCATGTATGGATGTGATAGTTGGACTATAAAGAAAGCTGAAGGCTGATGCTTTTGAACCATGGTGTTGGAGAAGACTCTTCAGAGTCCCTTGGACTGAAAGAAGATCCAACCAGTCCATCATAAAGGAAATCAGTCCTGAATATTCATTGAAAGGATTGATGCTGAAGCTTTGGCCACCCGATGGGAAGAACTGACTCATCTGAAAGACCCTGAGGCTGGGAAAGATTGAAGGCGGGAGGAGAAAGGGATGACAGAGGATGAGAAGGTTGGATGGCATCACCGATTCAGTGGGCATGAGTTTGAGTAAACTCCAGGAGTTGATAATGGACAGGGAGTCCTGGCGTGCTGTAGTCCATGGGGTCGCAAAGAGTTGGACATGACTCAGTGACTGAACTGAGCTGAACTGAGCTGATAACATGCAAGTCAGGGCAGAAAGAGGAGGCAGAAAAAGAGTCATCACTCTAACCTCCAGGTGGGAGAACCTGCAAGTCAACCAAAGTGTTAAAAAAAATTTTTTTTATTTTATACTGGAGTATAATTGATTAATATTGTGATTGTTTCAGATGGACAGTAAGGCCATACATATACATGTATCCATCTCCCAAACTCCCTTCCCATCCAGGTTGCCATTAAACACTGACCAGAGTTCCCTGTGCTAAACAGTAGGACCAAACAAAGCCTCTTAAAGGAATTTAAGCTTGAGTTCAATCTTAAAAGAGAAGGAAGCACAGCTCAGAGAGCAGGCTGACCTGCCAGCCATATGTCCCCACTCTGGGTGGCTCTCCTATAAGTAATAGTTGTTGACTCTACATTTAGAACATTTCAAGACCTATCAACACCACATTTATTCCTCAAGAGGGCTTTTCATGATGTCTTTGTGGTCTACCTTTCATTATGTATAACTCCTTTAAGGGCCCAAAGTGGATCGAACACTGAAGCTTATTTTACAAGAAGGATCAAAATAAATAAATTCTCAAGCCACAGATGATGCCCTATAAATTTGCAGTAAAGCATTTCTAATATTTCAAAGAAAAAAATTGAGGTGCTATGGTATTACTGTCTGAATATAAAAATTAGTCAGGCACAAATGGGAAATAGGAGCTAATTCACTTTACATATCTAATTATTATCTAAACATTTATTAATCAACCACTAGATGCAAAATCAGATCTCCAGCTTTCAAGGGGCTTTAAGCCAATGGGGGACACAAGATACACAGACAAATTAAAAGTACCCATGGTAGAAAAATATAATTGTCAACTCAGGACATTACAGAGTCACAAAACTATCAGAATTCTATTTAAATCCTATCCTGTAGAAAATAAATGTGAAGCACATAAATAAAGATATGCAAGCCTCTCCCCATGATGACTAGTATGTTTTTAATTTTTATTGTATATTGGAGTAGTTGATTAACAATGTTGTGTTAGAGTCAGGTGTACAGCAAAGTGCCTCAGTTATATATATAAATACATGTATCTATTCTTTTTCAAATTCTTTTCCAATTTAGGTTATGACAGAATATTGACCAGAGTTTCCTGTGCTATACAGTACGTCCTTGCTGATTATCTATTTTAAATATTATAGGATTATTTTATACCATAGCATTTATGTCATAGAAAATGAGGATTTCAAAGCAAAAGAATGTTAGGTACAACTGTCTCTGATGCCTTCTAACCAACTGAATAGGATCTAAGAACATTTCATTTCAGATTAACCAACTTCTCCTACTTATTGAAAAGAAGAATAAAAAAATATTGCCTGACTTCCAAAGGAATACAGTTACTCAACTGGGCTATTCTGCTTGTTCTTCAATAAAGACTTTTGAAGCAGTTTAACATCTGCAAAAGAAACTTATTATCTGGTTTTTTCATTCATTACACATCTAGTAGATAAATATATATTTTTTTAGAGAGAGTCAAGCATTCCTTTATGTGTTCATGATAAATATTTTTAAAATGCACAGATTTGGGGACAGAAATTTTGAAATGTTTGTTGAATGAATGAATGTTCAAGGAGAAATGGATTTCTATGTTGGCATGTGAATGTGAAACTCTTTTTAAGCCCCATTACCACCAACAACATAAATTTTGGGACTTGATAACCTAGATTAGTTCTAAATAGATAAATGCGTATGTTCCAGTCTACTGATTTATATCTATAGTCATACATTTCAAAGAGATTATTATTTATGCAATCAAGCAGAACTATTCCTTTGAGCCATTCATGTCTTTTGTATAATTAGTTAATTATGACATGCTAGCCATAGTAAAATAATAAGCAAGAAATGCTGGGAATGACTATGAGACCTTATTTAAAAAATGTACATGACCAAAGAGATTTTGTCTTTGGCAAGGTGACTATTTAAGTATTTGTTATTTATGACTAGCATGACATCGTGCAGAAGGTTAAGTATGAAAGTCTTTATAACTAATTTGCAATGGTCTATTTTGCTGAAGACTGAGACAGGGAGTATCCCTCATGTGAAGAATTGACTCATTGGAAAAGACCCTGAAGCTGGGAGCGATTAAGGGCAGGAGGAGAAGGGGATAACAGAGGATGAGATGGCTGGATGGCATCACCGACTCTATGGACGTGAGACTGAATGAACTCCGGGAGCTGGTGATGGACAGGGAGGCCTGGCGTGCTGCGATTCATGGGGTCGCAAGAGTCGGACACGACTGAGCGACTGAACTGAACTGAACTGAGACAGGGAGAAGAGATTAACACTCACTGAGCATCCCCTCTGGATGCTTTATACACAGAATCTCACAAAACCCTCAGAAAATCCTGTGAGGTACATATTATTGGATCCGTTCCTTCACTAGAATAAACAGACTCAGAGGGGGCCATTTGTATGCTATGATCACACAGCTGGTAAGGAGAATTATAATTTTAACCCCTGACTGCATGCCTCCAAACCCATGTTCTTCCCATATGAACTATTCTACCCTTAAACGAAGACTCCAAAATGACTAAAATGGGAGCCAGTATCTACTGCAAGCTTCACGAAGGCAGATTCTCCGTCTCTTTCCCTCTAAAACAGTGACTGATGTAATGCAACTACATACTAAAAATTTATATAATCAATTATGTTTAGTTCTTAAAATGTTTTCTTTCTCCTCCAGATCTGATTCAAATTCTGAATGACCTAAGAACTAGCTTGTTCACCTAGATAAGAGAACCGTAAGCTGCATGAAATGTGAATAATCTACCCCTGTATCACTGTATGCTACCTCTATAGAAATTAGCTATTAAATTAAAAATAGAATTACCATATGAAGCAGCAGTCCCCCTTCTGAGTACATATCCAAAAGAAATAAATATCTCGGAGATATCTATACACCTATGCACACAGCACCAATTTTATAATAGCTAAGATATAGAAATAATCTAAGGGTTCATCAACAAATAAGTGGATACAGAAAATGTGGCATACTGCTCAGTCTTTAGAAAGAAGAAAATCTCATCATTTGCAACAATTGAGGATATTATACTAAGTGAAATAAGCTGCCAGAGAAAATCATCTATTGCATGGTATTACTTACCTGTGGAATCTTTTAAAAAGGCAAATTTACAGAAACAGTAAAGCAAACAAACAAAAAAGGTTGTCAGAGAATGGTGAGTGCAGGGAGCAGAAAGAGGTTGGTAAAAGTGTACAAACTTTCATTTACAAGAGGAATAAGATCTGAGGGTTTAATGGTGACTATTCCTGATAATAATGGGCTTCCCTGGTGGCTCAGAGGGTAAAGCCTCTGCCCGCAATGCGGGAGACCTGGATTCGATCCCTGGGTTGGGAAGATCCCCTGGAGAAGGCAATGGCAATCCACTCCAGCACTCTTGCCTAGAAAATCCCATGGACAGAAGAGCCTGATAGGCTACAAGGCTGCAGTCCATGAGGTCGAGAAGAGTAGGACACGGCTGAGTGACTTCACTTTCACTTTTCATGGTTGATAATGGGCTTCCCAAGTTACTCAGTGGTAAAGAATCAGCCTGCCAACGCAGGAGATGTAAGAGAGGTGGGTTCAATCCCCGGGTCAGGAACATCCTCTGGAAAAGGGAATAGTAACCCATTCCAGTATTTGTGCCTGGAAAATTCCACAGACATAGGAGCCTGACGGGCTACAGTCCATAGGGTCACAAAGATTCGGCTGTGACTGAATGTGCACACACACACACAAACAGGTGATATCGTGAGCCTGGAGGCTACAGTCTGCAGGGTCACAAAGAGTCAGACATGACTGAGTGACTCACACTATACAATTAACATTTGCAAAGAGAATAAGAACTTAAATGTATTTAACAAAAGAAAAAAAAAAAAGATCTGACAAGCTTGTACCCTATCAGGATAAGGTAATATCTTATAAGGATAAGGATAAGGTTGTATCTTGCATGCAGGTTGATAGTCTGTTTGTATTCTTAACTCAAATACCACAATCAGTGTTGCCTTTGGGCATCTTACTTTCCGAAAGGTTTCTGAAGTGTTGAGCATCTCTTATAAAAGTTCTGAATAAGACAAAGTAACATATTATTGATTTACCCAAGTTGTCTTCCTAGAAAACTCAAGAGTACGTTAAAAGTAGACAAAAACCTCCTTGTGTTTACAAGTAAAAGAAATTAACTTTAGGCTCAGATAAATATAAAGTGCTTTCTCACTTATCTGAAAATCTAGGAGTCATCCATGTACTTTATGAAAAGCAGGATGATTCCTAGGCAAGATCGTTTAGTCCACTGCAAGGCATCAGGCATCTTTCCCTTCTGCGAGTCATTGTGAAAATAAAATTCTGATACATATTCAAAACTCCTAGGATGGAGCACTGCTTCTGTGAAGAAGCACTGCTCTAATCAGATGTATGTATGTATGTGTGTGTGTTAATAGCTTAAGCGTGTCCACCTCTTTGCGACCCCATGAACTGCAGCCCACCAGGCTCCCCTGTCCATGGAATTCTCCAGGAAAGAATACTGGAGTGGGTAGCCATTCCCTTCTCCAGGGGATCTTCCCAAATCAGGAACTGAAGTATGCTCCTAATCAAAGACGCAATATAAATACATGACCATGCTTTGATATATGTCACCAAACAAGCTACACATGTGAGTCTCTAGAATGTTCTACAGTAGTAAAAAATTATTTTAAGTCCAACAAAAATTTTATAAAAAATGATTATAGATATATCAATGGGGTTAGAGAAAAAATAAGACAGAAAGGAAGGAAGAAAGGGTGAGAGACAGACCCCAAAAGAAGTCTGGTGTGTCCTAGTTTATGTAGGGTAGGTCGAGATATAAAAACACATTTCAACACAGCTGCTAAAGTAGATAGCTTTAAGGTCCTTTCTACTCCTGAGATATAAATATCTGTGATTTCTTAACAGACCATAAATACGCCATAAAAATAACTTGCTACAAAACAATCAATCAATAACAATCCTTGCTGGAGTCCTTAGAGTCTAAAATGACTTTCAAAAAGCATTTAATTTGCTCACATCTATAACAAGTACATCAACTTTTAACTGATGCCCTTTCCCCCCACAATAAATATTCTCCTACTAAGCAGGTAATTAAAGATAATGGTGTTCCCTTTAGAGCTACACTCAGTGTTGGCATTTCTTCTTACAATCATTACAACACCAAAGGCTTCATTTCTTTATGGGATTTGGATGAGCCTCCTGAATCATATTTGGCTGTTCTTTCCTTTGCTCTTGCCATTCCCAAACCATTCAAAAGTTATAATAGTGTNAAAGATAATGGTGTTCCCTTTAGAGCTACACTCAGTGTTGGCATTTCTTCTTACAATCATTACAACACCAAAGGCTTCATTTCTTTATGGGATTTGGATGAGCCTCCTGAATCATATTTGGCTGTTCTTTCCTTTGCTCTTGCCATTCCCAAACCATTCAAAAGTTATAATAGTGTCAATGTGCGGAAAAGAAAGGCAAAATAAGCCATCTCAGCCTATGCTAAAGAAAGTGTTCATCTGCTTTTACTTTTATTAGAGATGGCAGTGGAGTTTGTTGACTTTATGCATAAAATTTTAATCAAGGGTCAGAACTACTGTCTTTTCCAACTCTTAACTGGTTCTATGACAACCATCCAGCATTATTTAAAAGCGGGAGAATGCAGAGAGCTGTGAATTATGGTGGTAAACAATGCTGAATGCAAAACATCTGTCCTTTAAACTGTTTGCCTATCAAGTGATATTTATAATGTAACAGATTTTTAGCTGGGCTTAGATGGCAAAGTGGTAAAGAATCCACCTGCCATTGCAAGAGATGCAAGGACATGGATTTGATCCCCTGGTTGAAGAAGATCCCCTGAAGTGGGAAATAGCAACCCACTCTGGTATTCTTGCCTGGAAAATCCCATGGACAGAGGAGCCTGGCAGGCTACAATCCATGGGGTAGCAAAGAATTGGACATGACAGCACAATTGAGCGCACACAACAGATTTTTAACTCTTGAATTTTTAAATTTTCCCAGAGCCACTATTCTAGTGCATATCCAATCTATAACTAATAGGGTATGGCTATCATTTACTTACTCTTCCATTCATTCCTCCTTTTTAACTGGCAAATTTTCATTCACTATCTTAGGTTAAATGTCGAGTATTCAATTAAAGATGCTCAAACATATCAGTGTATTAAATCAGAATGTTTTGCTTATCTTCAGATGAACAGAAGCTCTGGAAACAAACCCCTATAGCAAATAGAAAATAGTTATCTTATTTAACGGTCATATAACTAGTTGCCTGGACAGAAGAGCCTGGCAGGCTACAGTCCATGGGGTTGCCAACTTAGCAGCTAAACAACAAACAAACAACAATAACCAGTTAGTTAACTGTCATTATTTACTCCCAGAATTACAACTTGCTGTGAACAACCATCAAAAGCAGAATGTTGGATCCCACCAAAAAAAGATACCCCACGTCCAAGGGCAAAGGAGAAGCCCCAGCAAGATGGTAAGAGGTGCAAAATCACATTTAGAATCAAACCCCATACCCATCAGAGATGCTCGGAGGGCTCAAACAAGCCCTTCGAGGGTGCCTGTTTGGGTGCGCACCAGGACCCACAGACTCCACAGAGACTGAGCCAGAACTGTGTTTGAATGTCTCCTGCAGAGGTACAGGTCAGCAGTGGACTTCCCCAAGGGCAGTGGCTCTGGGTGCAGCGGACCTGGGTATGGCATAAGGCTTCTTGGAAGAGGTCACCAATAACTCCATCATAGAGCTGCCAGAACTTACACCGGACTGGGGAAACAGATGCTTGGAGGGCACAAACAAAACGTGTGCACACCAGAACCCAGGAGAAAGGAGCAGCGACCCCACAAGAGAGTGACCCAGACTTGCCTGTGAGTGTCCAGGAGTTTCCGGCAGAAGCGTGGGTCGATGGTGGCCTGCTGCAGGGGCCAGGGCTCTGAGTGCAGTTGTGCACGCATGGGACATTTGGAAGGAGGTCACCATTATCTTCATTACCTCCACCAGAGTTTGGCCTCAGGTCAAACAACAGAGAGGGTACACAGCCCCGCCCATTAATAAAAAATTGGATTCAAGATTTACTGAACGTGGCCAAACCCTTCAGAACAAGACCCAGTTCCCCCTCAGTTAATCTCTCCCATCAGGACATTTCCATAAGCTTTTTATCCTTCTCCATCAGAAGGAAGATAGAATGAAAATCACAATCATAGAAAACTAACCAAACTCATCACATGGACCACAGCCTTGTCTAACTCAATGAAACTACGAGCCATGCCATGTAGGGGCACCCAAGACAGACGGGTCATGGTGGAGAGTTCTGACAAAACGTGGACCACTAGAGAAGGGAAAGGCAAACCACTTCAGTATTCCTGCCTTGAGAACCCCATGAACAGTATGAAAAGGCAAAAAGATAGGACA
Organism: Neotragus moschatus; assembly: GCA_006410615.1. Lineage (NCBI taxonomy): Eukaryota > Metazoa > Chordata > Mammalia > Artiodactyla > Bovidae > Neotragus > Neotragus moschatus. Next base: position 1,000,374 of record SJYA01003206.1, read on the forward strand.
CTAAAAGATGAACTCCCCAGGCTGGTAGGTGCCCAGTATGCTACTGGAGATCAGTGGAGAAATAACTCCAGAAAGAATGAAGAGACGGAGCCAAAGAAAAAACAACACACAGTTGTGGATGTGACTGGTGATGGTAGTAAAGTCTGATGCTATAAAGAGCAATATTGCATAAGAACCTGGAATGTTAGGTGCATGAATCAAGGCAAATTGGAAGTGGTCAAACAGGAGATGGCAAGAGTGAACACTGACATTTTAGGAATCAGTGAACTAAAATGGACTGGAATGGGTGACTTTAACTCAGATAATCATTATATATACTACTGTGGGCAAGAATCCCTTAGAAGAAACAGAGTAGCCAACATAGTCAACAAAAGAGTCTGGAATTTAGTATTTGGATGCAATCTCAAGAATGACAGAATGATCTCTGTTTGTTTCCAAGGTAAACCATTCAATATCACAGTAATCCAAGTCTATGCCCCAAGCAGTAATGCTGAAGAAGCTGAAGTTGAAGCTGAAGCTGTTCTATGAAGACCTATAAGACCTTCTAGAATTAATACCCAAAAAAGATGTCCTTTTCATTATAGGGGACTGGAATGCAAAAGTAGGAAGTCAAGAGATGCCTGAAATAACAGGCAAATTTGGCCTTGGAATACAAAACAAAACAGGTCAAAGGCTAATAGCGTTTTGCCAAGAGAACGCACTGGTCATAGCAAACACCCTCTTCCAACAACCTAAGAGAAGGCTCTAAATATGGACATCACCAGACTGTCAATACCAAAATCATATTGATCATATTCTTTGCAGCCAAAGATGGAGCAGCTCTATACAGTCAGCAAAAATAAGACCTGGAGCCAACTCTGGCTCAGTCATTAACTCCTTTATTGTCAAATTCAGACTTAAATTGAAGAAAGTAGGGAAAACCACTAGATCATTCAAGTATGACCTAAATCAAATCCCTTACAATTATACAGTGAAAGTGACAAATAGATTCAAGGGATTAGATCTGATAGAGTGCCTGAAGAACTATGGATGCAGGTTCACGGCACTGTAGAGGAGGCAGTGATCAAGACAAACCCCAAGAAAAAGAAATGCAAAATGGCAAACTGTTGTCTGAGAAGGTCTTACAAATAACTGTGAAAAGAAGTGAAAGGCAAAGGAAAAAAGGAAAGATATTCCCATTCAAATCCAGAGTTCCAAAGAATAGCAAGGAGAGATAAGAAAGCCTTCCTCAGTGATCGATGCAAAGAAATAGAGGAAAAGAACAGAATTTAAAAGACTAGAGATCTCTTCAAGAAAATTAGAGATACCAATGACTTTATTTTTGTGGGTTCTAAATCACTGCAGATGGTGACTGCAGCCATGGAATTAAAAGACGCTTGCTCCTTGGAAGAAAAGCTATGACCAATCTAGATAGCATATTAAAAAGCAGAGACATTACTTTGCCAACAAAAGCCCACCTAGTCAACCTATAATATTTCCAGCAGTCAAGTATGGATGTGAGAGCTGGACTACAAAGAAAGCTGAGCACTGAAGAATTGATGCTTTTGAACTGTGTTGTTGGAGAAGACTCTTGAGAGTCCCGTGTACTGCAAGAAGATCCAACCAGTCAGTCATAAAGGAGATCAGTCCTGAATATTCATCGGAAGGACTGATGCTGAAGCTGAAACTCCAATACTTTCGCCACCTGATATGTAGAATTGATTCATTAGAACAGACCCTGATGCTGGGAAATATTGAAGGAAGGAGGAGAGAGGGACAACAGAGGATGAGGTGGTTAGATGGCATCACCAATTCAATGAACATGAGTTTGAATAAGCTCCAGGTGTTGGTGATGGACAGGGAAGCCTGGCATGCTACAGTCCATGGGGTCCCGAAGAGTCCAACACGACTGAGCTACTGAACTGAACTGATTACCTCCATATATTTAAATGTGTAAACAGACTCAGCAATATTGACAATTTCTTTCATTTTTTAATTCAATTTACGTTTTATTAAGCTTTATATTTTGTATTGGAACATGGCCGATTAACAACATTGTGACAGTTTCAGGTAAAAAGCAAAGGACTCAGCCGTACACATACATGTACCCACTCTCCCCTAAACTCTTCTCCAGCCAGGCTGCCACATAACAATGAGCCAGTTCTCTGTGCACTACAGTAGGTACTCACTGGCTATCCATAAGCTTCAATCCCTAGCAGTGATCCTAAGCCAGGCTCATTTCAAACTCTGTGCTCTGATAAGCAGGAGATCCAGACTGAGAAATATTAAAATAGGTTACATGAATAAACTGATTTTTAACTGGTTCTGGTTCTAGATGATTCATTCTCCTGCGATCAGTTCATTTTCTGTCTACGGTTTGTTTTTGGTATGGCTTTGTTTAGGACAGAGTGATCATAAAGGCAACATCCACCCCAGCAGATGTGAATGTATCACCTACTATCATGAGTGATACACAGGACATAAACAGGTGTTTTTTTAAAATTATTTTAATAATAATTTTATTTTTCCCAAACTTTACACTTTTTACTTTATATTGAGGTATGCATGCAAAGTTGCTTCAGTTGTGTCCAACTCTTTGTGACCCAATGGATGTAGCCATGGTAGCCCTATGTGACTCTATGGATGGTAGCCATGACCAGGCTCCTCTGTCTATGGGATTTTCGAGGTAAGTATACTGGAGTGGGATTCCATGCCCTCCTCCAGGGATCTTCCTGATCCAGTGAAAGGACCCCCATTGCTTATGTCTCCTGCATTGGCATGCAGGTTTTCTTTACCATCAACACCACCACCTAAGTAGCCCAAATTTGGGTTTTAACAATAGCTGAAAAGCTATCTGCTTCCTCTGGAAGCTCACAAATTTCTTCTAGGCAAGCTGGATTGAGACATGCATGCTTATTTGAAATTCCTCCAGCAAATTTCACTGTAGAAACATTATTACTTGCTCTGAGATTAAAACCTAGAGGAAAAAAAAAAAACGGGATGATAGAAACAAAGCAAGAATTATCATCCAAAAGTCTCAGGAAAGATGAGAAGCTGTTGCATGAGCACAATCCAGAAATCAGTTTATATGAACCTCTGATTCTTGTATAAAACTCCTCTTGCAGATGCCCAAAAACTAGCACAGTGATCATGGAACAGACAAAAAAAAGGGAATCACCTGGCCTGTGGTCTCAGTACCAGGCTGACTATCTTTTGCTATGCTCACACCTCAATAATCAATTGAGTTTTCTCAGCTCCTAAGCTCAAAGGCACAAGTTGGAAGTCTGGATCTTAAATGCTCATCATAATCAAACAAGCAAACAAAAAAATGTTATGAAGTGGCCCCTCTTTATTAGAGGAAGACATGCTTTTTCTTACCTAAGAGTATGACCTCTCCAGGTGACTCTCTATCCAATCTGGGGAGGGACAGTATTTCTCCCAAGAAGAGAACGTGAATAAACTTAATTCTGCTCTGCTGCTGCTGCTGCTAAGTCGCCTCAGTCGTGTCCGACTCCATACGACCCCATAGACGGCTGCAGCAAAGAAACTGGAAGCACGCCTTTGGCAAGAGGATTGCATTTGTACACTCCCATCATCGAGGAAGTGATGGAGAAAAGGTGGAGGGTACCTCACACACTGGATTTCCAAGAACAGGAGCTCTCCCCCTCACTATGCTCTCCACAAAGAGGGGAAAAGAGATATCCTAATTCCATCTCGCCCCACAAGAGCATCACTTGGGTAGCCACTGTTCAGCCTCTTTGCTGTCCTGGAAAACAGTGCTGCCAACCATGAAAATGACAGCTAGAACTCTGGGATACCCTGTGACTTGTATGTGTGCTGATTTTTGGTTGTTTGCTCTGCATGGATTCAGCGGGGCAATGCTGACTTTCAAGAGAGACAAAGTGTAAGGAGCCCTGTGTCTGAGTGACATCCGATTCATCACAAAGGATTTCCCTCTTAGTTTCCCAATGAGTCACTGAAACCTGGAAGACATTTCAGCAAAATCAATGAAAGGACTTTTCTCCTATGAAACATGATGCCTCTCATCTCCTGATTTCTCAAAAGTCAGGGCATGCAGATAAAATCTAGTTCATCCATCAATTTAAATTTCAGCATTAACATAAAGAGCGAATATGCAATTGACTTTTTGGTCTCCTATTTATCACATGTCTTTGTTAAACAAATGCCAGGCTAGTTAAATCCCCAAACTAGACCCAAAGGACACATCTGCTCACCTGGATTTGCAGAAATGCAAAACATCATAAGATGTGTTTCTTTCATAACATCTCATAAAATGAAAATTATGCCAAAAACAGAGGCATGATTCAATTCACCAAGATGACCAGTCAAGGCCCCTTTCAGTTTATGAGGCAAACATCTTTTCTCAAAGATCCCAATAGGAAATCTCACTGTAATTGATACATCAAGGACCACAAGAAGAGCAAAATGCAAAGCAAATAGTTATGGCTTAAGAGCACAAAACTTTTATTTAAAGAATATTATTTTAAAATGGAAACAATTATTTTAACATAGGTAGACTATCCTATTGTCTCAAATCCACCTGAAACATACTTCAGTAATATTTCACCCCTATGGGCATATTATGAAACCAAACCCACTCCTCTGTCCATTAGACTAGTTTTCTGATCAACACTTTCATAACATAATCCTGTCCTGAGCCTTGTTTTGCTGCTAAATGGTTACTGTGTATATCTATGAGCATATGCTGGTCTTGTGTGGCCAGTCGCACCCATGTTCCCAAGGGACATGCAAGCACGCTTCAGGTTCTTATCAGCTGCTCTTTCTGTGGACGTCTTTCCCCTTCCCCTCATTGTTTCTAATCCCAATTTTATTGCTTTGACAGTGAGATGCAAACCCAGAAACTCCATCTCTGTGTCTATCCTATAAGAATCTCTTCTACACCTGATTCTTCCAAAGCCTCCTTTCTGCCTCTCCTCCAAATATTTGCTGTGTATAATTGAGGTGAACTACAGCTGGACTCTTGGCTAGGTCTTAATATAGGTAAAGTTTTAAGTCTGAGGTTTGGGGTTCTGAAAAGTTAACGAATGAATGAATTTTAAACATCTGAGACTACTTGATCACCTCTGGAAATTCAAAATCATATAGAGTATTTTTAGGACTTCCCTGGTGCCTCAGTAAAGAATCTGCCTGCAAGAAGGCAATGGCAACCCACTCCAGTATTCTTGCCTGGAAAATCCCTTGGATGGAGGAGCCTGGTGGGCTGCAGTTCATGGGGTCGCTAAGAGTCAGACACGACTAAGCGACCTCACTTCACTTTTCATTTTCATGCATTGGAGAAGGAAATGGCAACCCACTCCAGTGTTCTTGCCTGGAGAATCCCAGGGACAGTGGAGCCTGGCAGGCTGCCGTCTATGGGGTTGCACAGAGTCAGACATGACTGAAGTGACTTAGCAGCAGCAACAGCACCGGGAGCAATATGTAGTAGTCCTGAGTTTGATCCCTGGTTCAGGAAGATCCCCTGAAGAAGGAAATGGCAATCCACTCTAGCATTCTTGCCTGGAAAATCTCATGGACAGAGGAGCCTGGCAGGCTACAGACCAGAAGGTCACAAAGAGTCAGATGCAACTGAACAACTATCACCACCAGAGTATTTTTATAAAATCAAATATGTCTTTAGCTGATCAAAGGAAAGTAGAACTCAAAGATCTGGTACTGGTTCACAGAACAATAAATGACCTCCCTTCAAGAAGTGTTAAGTTTTGTTTTCTTATTGACAACCAGTGATAATATAGCACTGTTTATATAGCCCTTATATAGCAAAGTTCTCAAGATGCTTCCATACCAATTAGCTATTAATGAGATGAACACTGTATTCCTGTTTCAATATTTTATCCTTATACCCAAGGACTGAAAAAACAGAGGTAATCCACCAAGTTTTCTGCAGACCTGTTATTCTCTCTCTCTCTCTCATTGGTTGATTTTCAAATGCTGATAAAGCACGCTTTATTCTCATGGAAGACATGTAATTTTTTTTACTTTATGGCTCACTTTCTCACCAAATAGACCATAAAAGAGTTTGTGTTTCCTTGTATTCCATAGTAACTCTGTGGACAACATTGGAAATTCACCAACATCACTGGGAAAATAAATGAAACATGAAGAACCCTTACTTGTTCTGGACCTAATTTTGAAACAAGGCTGCCGAACAGAAATAACTGTCAGACTTCCACAGGGTGTTAAGTCTACAGAATGTAGGCAATGCCATTTGAACAAGAAAAGAGAGTATTTCAGTATAGAGGGGGAGAAAAATGCTGAAAGGACCAAAGCAAAGGGGTTGTGGGAAAGAGCTTTCTCTCTTAAATAGCAAAATGCATAATAAACCATGTGAGTTAATTCCCCATTAAATTTAGTTTCTGGCGCTAGACAACAACAGGCGTGTAATGAAAAACTTCATTCCCCGTCTTTACTGGATCCAAGGATTTCTTCAAGTGTGAGCTCTCAGAGCTCCTGAGTGAGCACCTACAATGTTGGACATTATAGCGCTGGCCAAGGGGCATTTCACACACTTCAATCCTGACCTGACGTCAAGGCAGACGCCGACCCTCCTGCATTCTGGTGGCCCTAATGTTCAATGATTAATGCCAACTGGGCAATTGTGCCCTGAGTAACACCACATGAAACAGGATCAAGTGAAATAAAGTAGCATTATCCTTCTGAATTCACTCTTCTCTCTCTAATAATGGACTCCTTCCTGCCAAAGTGATCCACAGAAAAAGCAAACTCATTTTTTGCAGAGGAAAAAATACTCACCATGATGGTTCCTGCGCCAACAGGCAGAGGTATCAAATTGATTTTTTATTTTTATATATATTTAGATTTCTTTTTAAGGAGGAATTGTATATCTGGAGCAACAGAAAAAGCTTTTAAATGTTAAGAAGAGTTTTTGTTCGGCAACTGCTGATTTTTTACTGTGAGTTTTTCATTCTTTGTTTTGCTTTGTAAATAAGAACTACAGTTTCTTAGTGAATGTTTCAGGATCGGAGGAAACCAAGTGGTAATAGTCCGAGGGTGACTATCGACGCCCTTCTCGCTCTTTAGAAGATGTCACACGGTGGAGTGAGGTGCTTCTAACAAATGAGAAGCCCTCAAATCAGGGAACACTGAGGAAAGTTGAATGCAATATAGCAGGTCCTCTTGCAGGGAGCTATTACCTGGGAATACTAGATTATGACCAGGCACTGGATTTTGTGAAATTCTTCCTGGAGGTGGGTGTCTCTCACAGCCATGGAACAATGAAGCAACAGAGCCAGGGTTGAGGGCAAGCTCTTCTTTGTCCACCATGCCATAGAACTTTCTGGAAAAGGCACACACATTTGGCTTTCTTAATAAAAAGGTCTCTCATGGAGCTGAGAACAGATGGGAGAAAACAGAAAAATCTTCAGCTCCTAACAAGCTCTTCTCTTCTGAGTCTTAATTACCAAACTATGTCCTATCATACAAACACAATGCTAGCACAGAGATATCTCAGAGACTTAATTCTAATTTCCTGTAAGTACTGGGCATCACACAGCAGATGGGGAATTTAACCACTGAGCCCAATGCTGTTTCTGCAGGAAACACAGCACAGGAGGTGGATCTAAAATTCTTAGCAAAAGAAGCTCAGTAAGACAGAGAGAACAGACTTATGGTTGCGAAGGGGGCGGGGGCTGGAGGAGAGATGGAGTGGGAGGTTGGGCTAGCAGATGTAAGATATTATATACGAAATGGATAAACAACAAGGTCCTACTGTACAGAAAAGACAATTATATTCAGCATCCTATTATAAATAATAGAAAAGAATGTTTAAAGAACGTGTGTGTGTATATATATATATGCACACACACATATATATAACTGAATCATTCTGCTGTACAGCAGAAGTTAACACAATATTGTAAATCAGCTATACTTCAAGTAAAAAATAAGAAAGAAACCTGATAACCCAAAACAAAATGGTAACAAATCAATACCTTTCACCAAAAAAAAAAAAAAAAAAATCTAATTCACAAAGTTTACTTTCAAATGACACAAGGAACAATCCAACCAAAGCTGTGTGATTCATTTTCCTACAAATTTCACTTTGTCATAAACTCTTCTTCTACCATCAAAACCTTATAATCCAGAAGCACATATAAATAGTTAAAAACAGAGACATGGGATATCTTCACTCACTAAACAAAATGAGCCTTTCACTTTCCATCAAGACCAACATATTTCATCAAGTTTATTTTAGTACATTTCCTTCTAACTTTTTAATCTTAAACACTCATTTTTCAAATTCCTCCAGAATTATATAAAGGCATTCTATTTTTGTCTTTCTACTTTTGTGTTTTGAACCACCTATGTTATCAAGACTATCTCATAATTGGGTGCCTTACCTTCTCATTACTTAAACCTGTCCCTGAATATAATTAGGCTCCATTGACCATCAGATTAAATTTCAATTTTTTCCTATCACCATGATCTTCTCAAGCCTTTGGTCCTCTTCTCCTGCCTCTGCAAACAGGCTTCACCTTTTTTTCTTCAAAGTCCTCTTGTGTTTATGGAAAGTTAGGAAAACTAGCAGCCATAAGTTCATGCTTTTTTCAAAAACTTAAAAGAAAAATCTAACTCTCTCCTTTTCCTCAACTTAATACAACAGATTTCCTGGGATTTCAAGTTACTTTGCCACCCACTGCTTTCTGACAAATTTGTAGCTAAACACAAACTGCCTGGTTATTTTTCTTGATTATATCACTGCTAATGCAAGGTATCTAAACATTTTTCCTAATTTGGAGACCCCTAAAGGTAATAAGAATTCAGTAAGGTGACTCCTTGCTCTTTTAAACATACCACTTTCCAACAGATACACATGTTCAAAGCATCCTTAAAGATATTAAGATTTCTTTAGGTAGATATATTCCTAAGTATTTTATTCTCTTCGTTGCAATGGTGAATGGAATTGTTCCCTTAATTTCTCTATTTTCTCATTTATTAGTGTATAGGGATGCAAGGGATTTCTGTGTGTTGATTTTATATCCTGCAACTTTACTATATTCATTGATTAGCTCTAGTAATTTTCTGGTGGAGTCTTTAGGGTTTTCTATGTAGAGGATCAGGTCATCTGCAAACAGTGAGAGTTTTACTTCTTCTTTTCCAATTTGGATTCCTTTTATTTCTTTTTCTGCTCTGATTGCTGTGGCCAAAACTTCCAAAACTATACTGAATAGTAATGGTAAAAGTGGGCACCCTTGTCTTGTTCCTGACTTTAGGGGAAATGCTTTCAATTTTTCACCATTGAGAATAATGTTTGCTGTGGGTTTGAAAAAAAAAAAAAAAAAACTAAGATTTCAAGTCCACCTTGATGGGATTTGCTAGCACTCGATGACAATTTAAAAATTCAATCACTGAATGAACGTCCTAGCTTTTAGATGTGCACTTCAAACTTTTTGAAAAGCATGAGTATTTCAGGTGGGTATTTCCCATGTCCCTAAAAAACTTAACACCAAGCAGAAATAACCCCTGAGAGATAAAAATGAGGCAGACGGTTAACATGCACCAGACTTTTCTTCCCAAAAAGAGACTGTGGAGTGGATAACAGAGCTCTTCCTCAACCAAGAGTTGTTTGAAGAGTGAAATCTTGCTTAGCGGAAACGCCTGTACAGAATGATGTGGCACTGTAGGCCTCACTTTTACCCCCAGTTTGCACAGCAGCGTAACAGTGGAGAACTTAAGAGGCCATATCGGAGGCAATCCACACTGAGAAAGGGGCGTCTACATGGCTGCACCATCCAAATGGCGGCTCACATCCGGGCCCAATCAGACAGAGCACAGGCTGACGTTTCCATGGTGAGCCTATGGAGGAACGATGCTCTTCAGGGACTAATCAGCCTTGCTGTTGGACCGAGAAAGACCACCTGCATCTAATGGGAAGCAATCAGAGTGTCAAATACAGACTTCGTATAAAGGTTAAGTCCTTAGGATAAGGTCACACATCTAAGACTGATCTAACATTCAGTTCAGTTCAGTCGCTCAGTCGTGTCCGACTCTTTGAGACCTCATGAATTGCAGCACGCCGGGCCTCCCTGTCCGTCACCAACTCCCGGAGTTCACTCAAACTCATGACCTAACATTAATGCAACATTAACCTCCAAGACATCCTTGTCAAAGATGCCTGTTTGCTCTCATCACTTAAAACTAATTTAATGGGATTTGATAACTGCTTCACAACCACCACCACATGACATTAAAAAGTCAAGCTATCTCACTCTACCTAAGTTATCTCACTCTACATAAGGTTTCCTGGCCCTCTTTAGAATCTCACAGAAAGCCGTGAGCCAATACTTCTTTTAGAGGGGATCATGTCAAGGTACTACACATACCACACAGCTAAGTTGCACAGCCCAGGGAATCATATCCAGACTGGAGTCAATTTCTGCCTCTACTACTGATTAGCTGTGTGCCCTTGGGCAACAAACATTGTATAAAAGTTCAAGGATCATAACACCTTTGTCATAGAATCAGTGAAAGGATTGAGTGAGGTAATGAAGAGCACGTGGCAAGAGGAAAACCTGTATCTTGGAGAAAAAAATTAAGAAAATTTTGGAATGTACAAATTAAGGAAGATACTTGCTAGGTAAAACTCAAGTCAACTGAAGACGGAGGAGGAGGAAAAGAGTTATTTAACCATCACACAGTGTGTTATTCACACATTCTTGTCACCTTGCCCCAAGGTTAATAGGACAGAGGCACAAATGTTTGCTTATACATTTTCCATCTTGTGGCTTACTGCATTTAGAAAGGAAGCAATCTTTTTCCCCTCAACACTGTTCTGAGTCTGATAAAAGAAAACAAAGCAGCAAACATCTTTCTTCTTAAGTGATGGTATTCTCTGTACTGGCTTCCAATGAAGAAGGAAAAATAGGAATAATAAAAGGCTAGGTTCATTCACATGACATTGGGACTAGATTTAAATGTCAGTTCAGCCAAACAAATTAAAACTAGACATTTAAACTTGACATGTCAAAGTTGTTATATATTAAAAAAAAAAACTAAAAATTGCTGTGTGATTGAATGCTTTTTGAAGATTAAGAACAGTCCCCACCTGAAATGCATTACCTAGATAATTCAATAACTAGAAATAAAACACAAAATTTCTTTTATCCTATATTTTTATATATTTTAAAAACCACCACTTTAAACTGAGAAATGGAATAGGTTAACATTTTAAAAGCTACTTTCTCATGCACACATAGAGAGTGCCATATTTTATGAAGTTTGCTTCCATCCAAAAGTAACAGCAAGGTCAGCTCTTAAGCTCTCACAAAGAACAAGACTCAAAGACTATCTTAACATCATATAAGTAACACCATGCTCATAAAACACGCAAAATAAACTTGCCTTTGCAGCACATTACAGGGGAATTTTCTACTTCCATTACAGTATGGGAAAATAAATAGCATTTGGGTTCCTCATCAGCAACTATTCTGTGCTCTCTTTCTTTGCCCAGGTCAGTTAGTTCAGCCTCTCAGTCGTGTCCCACTCTTTGCCACCCCTGGACTGCAGCACACCAGGCTTCCCTGTCCATCTCCAACTCTTTGCCCAAATGAACCAACAGAAGCCAACAAGCAGTACCCCTTCTCTTCCTCTCCAAATAGTCCTTTATAGGAAAAAACATTAGTACTTTATAGTAAAAGTAAATCAGTGTTTTATAGTAAAAACACTGATTAAAAACCTGTTTTCTCACTCTAGTCCCAGTACTATCTTGCTACCTAATCTTTAATACATAATTTCCTTTGTTTTTAATTCAGACAACACTGAGTTTGCACAGTCCCCACAGATGGGCAACATCTCACCTCAATTCCCCCCATCTGCTGTCAGAAATCTGAAGGCTGCAGGGCAGAGATTTCTGTGGAAACCTTACATCTGCAGTCCTCGAAGGAGAAGCCTGCAGCAGTGGTTGGTGAGCCCCAAAGAAGCTTACAGGAAGGATGCTCGGTATAGAGCAGAGTCAAACGCAGGAGTCTAGAAGGAAAAGGATTAGGACAAGAGCTGCAGATAAACTCTAAGGCCAAGTCTCTGTCTTCTGACAAGCTTCTTCAGGTGACCAGGAGGAGGAACAGGGCCCCGTCACCATGTAACATCAAAAGGTGATGGGAAGTAGGACTTTCCTGCTGGCTAAGACTTTGCGCTGTCAATGCAGGGGGTCTGGGTTCAATCCCTGGTGGGGGAACTAGATCCCACAAGCCACGATTAAGACATGGCACAAATAAATAAATAATATTTTTAAAGTAACTGAAAGTGAATTTCTTCCCAAGATTCTATTTATATATATACGTGTGTGTGTGTGCGCGCGAAGTGAAGTGAAAGTAGCTCAGTTGTGTCTGACTCTTTGCAACCCTATGGACTATACAATCCATAGAATTCTCCAGACCAGAATACTGGAGTGGGTAGCATTTCTGTTCTCCAGGGGATCTTCCCAACCACACTGCAGGTGGTTTCTCCACCAGCTGAGCTATCAGGGAAGTGTGTGTGTGTGTGTGTGTGTGTGTGTGTGTGTGTGCACATGTACATATAATCTTACTAATACTGGTATTCTTCAGTTCTTCCCAACCATATTGCAGGCGTTTCTCCACCAGCTGAGCTATCAGGCAAGAGAGCGTGTGTGTGTGTGTGTGTCTGTGTTTGTGTGTGTACATATAATCTAATACTGGTACTCTTCAGTTGGACCTTCAAGTAATTTTCCCTAGTTTCTTATAGGTACAAATTCTCTGTATTTTGGAGGTTCAGCTGTTCTGATTTTCATGCTCAGGGCTGGGCTTAGTTTGTGTAGACCAGTTAGTGTAGTTAAACAGCACTGGCTTTGTTTCAGATCTGCCCAGAGAAGAGGTGCTAGGTCTGCCTCCAAGAGACAGACTTCTCTGCCACTACCGTCACTGGCTCTCAGAGGAAGTAGAGGCCTCAACTGCTCCTTCAAATTCAGTCCCTCCTGGAGGCCCCTTACACTCTTTTTTAAATTAATTATTTTACTTAGAGGCTAGTTACTTTGCAATACTGCAGTGCTTTTCGCCATACATTGACATGAATCAGCCATGGGTGTACACGTGTCCCCCCGTCCCTTACACTCTTTTTAACGAGGCCATCTGTCTGCATGGTGACCAGATCCATCACAGACCACGTCATGGACTCCTCGGGGCCAGAAGTGGTGCCCACAGCGACTAGGATCACAGTCAACCGAACACACTTTGGCCACAGGAAAAGAGGGTCCCGCTGTGTAGGAAATGGGATAATCTAAAGCAGAAAGGCATCCCTGACAATTCCAGCTAAGCCAGATCCCAGGTGAGCTGGCTCCCATCCTTCCCACTTAGCACATTTACTGAGGGCATTGGTCCCGCGTGATTGCTGGATTGCTGATCCGCTACTGCACTAAGCTGTAAGCTCCTCCGAGCAGGACCATGTCTTCTGTTCTGCTTTACTCACTATTTTACACCTGGTGACCAGCACAGTGTCAGGCACACATGGAGGCTCAATGCCACGTGTTACCTGAATGAGCACAGAAATTAACAGGTGAACAATGAACAAACAGACATCAAGAGACATACACTCTGGTCCTCAGTTTCCTCAAATGCGGATGGAGGCTTCAGACAAGACTGTTTCTTTCATAGTCACAACAAAATTATTCTTTTCTTTCTATGTCTACATTACCAGGTATAAACCACGCTTGTGTTTAGAATACATTCACTCAGCATTTGTTGAAAACCGGAAATGCAAAGCTAAAAGATGAAGACTGCGCCCTTAAGATATTTCCAACCCAATTATAAATTCAGACAAGTTTATTATGAGGCAGAGTGCTGGCAACTCTGCCGCGGGCACATCCATAAAGCTGTGAGGGGCCGCAGGACTCTATCAGCTATCCTGGAGGAGAAACTGTGGCAGACGGGAGGGAGGCAAGTGTCTAGAAGGTTTTACAGGTGTGTCCCAAGACCTGACGGTGGGTTCATCAGATGAAGAAAGGAAGGAAGGAGGACTTTCCGAGAACTCGCATGTGGACAAGGGGGTAAATGAGAACTTGTTACTTTCCACACAATGCCTGGAGCTGGCTGCACATGGCTGGACGCACATGGCCCATCTGATAATCCACAGGTTCATCTTTTGGGGATCTAAACTTTTTTTTTAACCAACCTAAATGCATCGGAAGAATCTGAAGCTGTGATATGTCTATTATTCACTATAAAATACAGATGTGTGATGCTCAAAGCTCAGGGCTGTTGGGAGCCATGTCACTCAACAGGCACATTATCTGGATAAGTGATACTACATACAAATTTTTTAGATGCTTGAGATGACTCTTTCCCTCCTTTCTAGAAACACTGCCAGTTTCAGAGAACCTAGAAGAACTGCTGTCCCATTTTATAGATGTACACTGGAGGCAGGAACAGACACTTGCCGATATCTTCTAAGTAACTAATGTTATAGCCATGAGAATGTTCAGTACTTCCANGCTCAAAGCTCAGGGCTGTTGGGAGCCATGTCACTCAACAGGCATATTACCTTGATAAGTGATACTACATACAAATTTTTTAGATGCTTGAGATGACTCTTTCCCTCCTTTCCAGAAACACTGCCAGTTTCAGAGAACCTAGAAGAACTGCTGTCCCATTTTGTAGATGGACACTGGAGGCAGGAACAGACACTTGCCGATATCTTCTAAGTAACTAATGTTATAGCCACGAGAATGTTCAGTACTTCCAGTTCCTGAGAAATTTCACACATCTGCTTCAAGCTATTGATTTGAGTGCATATTTCAGGGTCTTTGCTGCGGTTTCATGGACCGGGAACTCTGAGTGGTCTAAATCTGCTGTCAATCAGCTGATTGACAGAACAAGTACCAATGAGGAGATAGGAGGGACCAATGAGCTCTGGAGCCCTTCTTTTAAACCCTGGACTCTCCACATCTGCCTTCACTGCCCACAGCTAGATCTGCTAGGAGCTACCTGGGAGGAGATAAGCAAGCAGGTGATTCAGAGAAAGAAGCAGAAGAACAACCCTACAGATTAGACAACTCTCTAGCCCATATGGCTCAGAAGGATGCTCGAAGCCATGGGTCACTTCTTACTTAACAACAATGTCTGTAAATTTAGGTACAAAGAGGATTTCAGTGGCGTCTCTATACTTCAGCCTCACCTCAAGTCCACATTCATATTTTTGTTATGAGACTGGCCATTTCTAGCTCACATACAGCAGTTTTCACATCTTTGTAAAGGTTGCATATTTGAAGTCATTCTCTTAAAGAACAAATTCAGTTACCACACAGGCAAAAAGCCAGTAAAATTATTTTAAATGCTGATATTATTTTTAAAGGGCAAATCAATTTCCAAAACCAAATTAAATGGAAAAGTTATTAAAAAGTCATGGCAGGGCTAAAGCATGTGTTTAGGGATGTCATTTTAATGCCCAAATCAAATTAAGTTCAAAAGCAACGACTTTTTGTCTCAGAGCAAATAGTTTACAAGAAAAAATACAAATATCAAAACTAAAGGCTGAATGTTAGATATTGTGTCACAATCTAGCATTAGGTTGTGCGGAGTGTTACCCACTCTACTGTCTGATTGGATATTTCACATTTTCCCTATCTTTGTAATAAATGTCAGACCCAAATTTGACAAATCCTTTGCAGTTTAAAAGAAATATTGGGGACATTTTATCTGGCTTAACAATAAATGTGTATACAACTCAATGAAAAGCATTTCCTAACCACTCACAACATTTTTCTCTACAGAAACAAGTAACAGCTTACGGTTGCGGGTGTTAGCCAAGCCTGACTCTTTGCGACCCTGTGGACTGTAGCCTGCCAGGCTCCCACTGTCCATGGGATTCTCCAGGCAAGAATACTGGAGTGAGTGGCCACTTCCTTCTCCAGGGGATCTTCCCGACTCAGGAATTTAATCTGGGTCTCCTGCATTGCAGGTGGATTCTTTACCATCTGAGCTACCATGTTTCGGAAGTATTCCTTAAGAATTAAAAAAAAAAAAATGCCTTCTATGTGCTGTATATATGAACATGCACTTGCTTTTTAAATCCATATTTTACAAACTAAATATTTCCAAGGTTTTCCAACTCTCCAAGTACAATATTAAGTTTGCTTACATTCCAAACCCAACCAAGAGCTGAAACACACTTTCAGCCTATTGTCATATACAGTAATCACGTGGATTCTACTCAGCTTTGGAAACACCAAGCCTTGTAACAGACTCTCCTGTCATCCTGACTCCTGTCCTTATGAAATGAGAGGTGCTTGATTTTTCTTCTTCAAAGGGCAAGGGGAACTGTCAGACTTTTCTTCAAGTTATCCGAAAGGTGAAATCTTTCACCCGAAATGATTACCAGATTAACAGAAGAAAGCAATCAAGTACCAGATCAAGCTATCTGCTCACAACAGGTGCTTGTGGGTTTAGGATTTTTCATGAAGTTATTTGGAAAAACCTTTTGTTCTTTGAAAGGAGAACATGGAAAGAGGCCTTTGGGTCTCAAACTTCTCACTTTAGGTNAATGATTACCAGATTAACAGAAGAAAGCAATCAAGTACCAGATCAAGCTATCTGCTCACAACAGGTGCTTGTGGGTTTAGGATTTTTCATGAAGTTATTTGGAAAAACCTTTTGTTCTTTGAAAGGAGAACATGGAAAGAGGCCTTTGGGTCTCAAACTTCTCACTTTAGGTTTCTCTTAAAGCTGGGCTCTGTCTCTGCCTCCTGTTTTTCATCACACCTTCAGATTCAAGAAAGACTAATTGTAGCTGAGTGCATCACAGCAGTTGCAAAGTTGTGATGGACACAGGGTGGAAAGCAAATTTTCTCAGGACAACTGGAGGAAAAGTCTGTGGTTTTCTTGTTGGGATTGTTGCCTTTTTTAAAAAAAAACTATATGCAATTGGTTTAGGTCCTAACTAAGACGANCCACCCCTGGTAGCTGATCACTCTAGCCTGCCTGAGCAAGAATCCTGTTGGCTTTTGTTTAACCAGCCTCCTCCCTGCCCCCAGATGCTTCTTAGTGAAGTGAAAGTGAAAGTCACTCAGTGGTGTCCTACTCTTTGTGACCCCATGGACTATACAGTCCATGGAATTCTCCAAGCCAGAATACTGGAACAGGTAGCCTTTCTCTTCACCAGGAGATCTTCCCAACCCAGGAATCGAACCAGGCTCTCCTGCATTGCAGGCAGATTCTTTACCAACTGAGCTATTCAGGAAGCCCCTTCTTAGTGAATTTCCAACCAATGACTGACGACTATTCTGCTCCTTGGCTGAAAATCCCTACTTTCTCAAGCTGTTATCAGAACCAAGCCTGGTTTTAAATGGAGGTCTCTTTTCCCTATTGCAATAGTCCTGTAAAATCTATTTTTACTGTTTTAATTACTGTCAGCCTCTGGTTTTCCTTTAACAGTGGAGGTGAGGGGCAGGGCGCATGGAAGACAAGTTAAACAAGAGGGCTCAGCAGGGACTAAATTCAGTGAACATGAGGAAATAAGGCTGAATAAAAAACAGTCAATCCAAAAGGAAGTCCACTCTTAATATTCATTGGAAGGACTGATGAAGCTGAAGCTCCAATACTCCGGTAACCTGATGCCAAGAACCAACTCATTGGAAAAGACCCTGATGCCAGGAAAGATAGAAGGCAGGAGGAGAAGGGGATGACAGAGGATGAGATGGCTGGATGGCATCACTGACTCAATGGACATGAGTTTGAGCAAGCTCTGGGAGTTGGTGATGGACAGGGAAGCCTAGTGTGNAAAGACCCTGATGCCAGGAAAGATAGAAGGCAGGAGGAGAAGGGGATGACAGAGGATGAGATGGCTGGATGGCATCACTGACTCAATGGACATGAGTTTGAGCAAGCTCTGGGAGTTGGTGATGGACAGGGAAGCCTAGTGTGCTGCATGGGGTTGCTAGGAGTCAGACACAACTGACGGACTAAACAATACCAATTTGGGGAAGAAAAAGTCACACAGGGAGAGCAGAAAGTTTGAAAAATTCTGTGTTCAGATCTCTATTAGATGATTGGAGCTTAATGACACTGTATTATTTTCTCACCTTTTTAGACAACAGATTCAACCAAAATTTCCCTCTGCCACATTTCTCAGAGACAAGGAATTCAAAACATAAATATGTCACAGAGAGGTCCATTTCGGATCCAGAGATGGAGAAAGATGTCAAAACCATCGAATTATCTGCAGGAAAACATGGCAGTGTTACTGAACAGGGAATTCAGAATCCTCCACTCCAGTAATGCATTTATTAAAGCACAGCCAAGTGTGATGGACAAATAACCCCTTGTCACCTGGGATGAGAACGTCAAGGATGGATCAGCCTGAGACTCTCAGGGATTAGGTGGAGCTCGCACTCCCTTTGGGACAGAATGTTAGAAAGAAAAGGAAGCTCACTGTGCTTTCTAGTATGAAGCAGGAGGAAAAGATAAAATACTATTTGACATTTGCCTAGTGGACAGCCACTGCTCTAGCCTGGGGACCAAGAATGACAGGGTTTTATCAGGGATACTTCTGGTACAGTTAGAATATGCTGCTTGAAATGAAGTAATTCTTCTCTCCTGAAAATAGCTTCGATATGCTCTCCTGATATCTTTCTTTTCCCTCCAGCTTTATTAAGATATAATTTATATAGAATACTACCACCCAAGGTTACGGTGTACAGCATAATGATTTGACTTACATACATCATGACATAATTATCACAGTAAGTTTGTGTGTGTGTGTGTGTGTGTGTGTGTGTGTGTAAGACTCAGTCATGTCCAACTCTTTGCAGCCCCATGGACTGTAGCCCGCCAAGCTCCTCTGTCTGTGGATTCTCCAGGCCAGAATCCTGGAGCAGGTTGCCATGCCCTACTCCAGGGGGGTCTTCCAGACCCAGTGATTGAACCCTCATCTCCTATGTCTCTTGCACTGGCAGCTGGGTTCTTTATCACTGTGTGAGTGTGTGTGTGTGTGTGTTAAATTGCTTCAGTCGTGTCCAACTTTTTGCAACCCTATGGACTGTAGCCCACCAGGCTCCTCTGTCCATGGGATTTTCCAGGCAAGAATCCTGAAGTGGACTGCCATGCCCTCCTTCGGGGGATCTTCCCAACCCAGGGATCAAAGCTGCGTCTTTCACATCTCTGGCATTGGCAGGCGGGTTCTTTACTACTTTACAGGGAAGCCCCTCTTTACCACTAGTGAGCCTTAATTTACTTATTTTCAGGGAGAAGTAAATAAGAATGAATACAAGGAAATAGAGTTAATTCCATCAGAACTCCCAGCATGATATGCATTTCACCTATGATGGCCCATTCCACATTATGTTACAGTTATTTGCAAACAAGATTTTTCTATTATCTTGCAAACTTCTTCATCCAAAACCACAATCTGACATCCTCTTTGGAACCCAAAGTAACATCTACCATAATGTTTTGCACACATCAGGCATTAACAAGTATTTGCTGAATGTTCAAGTTACAAAATGTTTAATATAAACCTCCACCATCACAATATTACATAAATGTACATACTGAGGAAGACACTGGTAAGAACTGCCTGTGGTATCCAGCCTGAATGCAGGTTTAAAGGAATTCATCATTTTGTCAATTAAGCCTCAGGATGCACAATATAATACACAAGGAATCAAACAGCAGCCTCGCTGACTTTCTCTGTTTGCTTTCTATCACTGTGCACAGAAACCCATGTAAGATGACTTTAGTACTGACCTGCCTTAGAACACCCTGCTTATAATGCAGTAGANGGTTTAAAGGAATTCATCATTTTGTCAGTTAAGCCTCAGGATGCACAATATAATACACAAGGAATCAAACAGCAGCCTCGCTGACTTTCTCTGTTTGCTTTCTATCACTGTGCACAGAAACCCATGTAAGATGACTTTAGTACTGACCTGCCTTAGAACACCCTGCTTATAATGCAGTAGAAATGAACTTCCAGCTTGCCCACCCTGCCTATACCTGCCTGGGGTTCAAACCCCACAGTTAAGCCTTGACAGGAGGATGACTTTTGGAACTCTATGTCATGGATGTCAGCACAAGAAAGCTCTTTGGATCCATCAGGGGAAGAAAACTCATTAGCATGAGACCCAAGAATAAACTTTCTTGTTTTGAACTCTGTTCTATAGATGACACGGTACAATAAGGTCTTGTAAACAGAAAATAAATTAAATGGATACTGTTGCAAGTCTATCTTTTTCACTTCATCAGTATCAGCTTCAGGGAGGAAGGGATCTCAAATGTATTGATTTGAATGCAACATATGGTGACTTACCCCAATGGACCCCCAAAAATCTTTGGTCAGATTGCAATTAAAGAAATCCTAACTTGCTAATTAGGAGCAAAGTGACTTTCTTGGCAAAAGGAAAAATACAGATCTCCTAAATCCATGATCTTCATTCACTTCTGTTGATCTGGGACTATTCAATAGAGCATTTTCTCCATCCTTGAAAATCAGACTGTAACTGCTCTTAAAAACTGACTCCTAAATTTCAAGGTCAAGAAACACTTAATCAACCCCTGAAGTCCCAAGCAGTTAGGGTGAACTGAACTGCAGGGACATTACAACATCATCTCTCACTTAGAAAACAAGCTAAAATGGAAAGAGGATCCACTTCAATTACACACAGGGGAAGTTAATGAAGAATAGATAAAAAAGGAATCTCTTGATAGGAGGACTTTCTCCTAATGTACAAACCTTGGAGACTATTGGCAGAACTGCCTCTAATATACTGTGAGTGTGATAAGTTCACACAACTATAAAAACAGTGGCCCCAGAAGAAAAGATTTCTAGAGAGAAAAAGGTAAGGGAGGAATTCATAGAAGCATTGCTCTTTTTAAGCTATTCTAGGCTCCCCAAACTCACTCTTAGCTTTTTTTCTCAGAAACTACTTTGGGAGAGGAAAAGGAAAAATACACACATCAGGCCCCCAGAATGTTCCAGATCCTACAGAAGTACTCTGAAAAAATATTCAGTCACTTAATCGAAGCGACAGTCTTTTGAGGGTAGGTTTTATCTCTATTCCCTAGAGGTTCAGTTGGTAAAGAATCCGCCTGCAATGCAGGAGACTTTGATTCGATTCCTGGGACCAGAAGATCTGCTGGAAAAGGGATAGGCTTCCTGTTCCAGTATTCTTGAGCTTCGCTGGTGGCTCAGCAGGTAAAGAACCCACCTGCCATTCGGAAGACCCTGGTTCAACTCCTAGGTCAGGAAGACCGGCTGGAGAAGGGATAGGATACCCACCTCCAGTATTCTTGGGCTTCGCTGGTGGCTCAGCTGGTAAAGAATCCACCTGCAATTTGGGAGACCTGGGTTCGATCCCTGGGTTGGGAAGATCCCCTAAAGAAGGGAATGGCTACCCACTCCAGGATTCCAACCTGGAAAATTCCGTGGACTGTATAGTCCATGGG
The DNA here is from genome assembly GCA_006410615.1 of Neotragus moschatus. Taxonomy (NCBI): domain Eukaryota; kingdom Metazoa; phylum Chordata; class Mammalia; order Artiodactyla; family Bovidae; genus Neotragus; species Neotragus moschatus. Next base: position 1,021,799 of record SJYA01003206.1, read on the forward strand.
GTCACAAAGAGTCGGACACGACTGAGCAATTTGCACTTCACAGATGAGTCAAGTGAAGCTCGAAGCAGCTACAGAACAATAGTGATGGTGTAAGTAAAGTAAGACCACCTTGGATAACATAGTTCCCAAAGCCCTCTTTGAGGGTACACTTTCTATTGAACTCAACTTTTTCTTTCCTCTTGGATACCTTTTCCTGGCAGGAAAATACCACCATGTCATCTACCGTTGAGTTCCATGGGCTGATGCCAAGAGGCAAAACTGGAGGCGGGAATCACGCAACGAAGGGAGCAGACTGGGAGGAGAGAGAGCTGCCCAGCAGGTATGTGTGCGGAGGTGAGCGGAGACTCTACACGGACAAGACGCTGACTGAGCCTTTCAGCGTGATGCTGTTCCAGGAGCTCCCGAGATGGGCAGGTGTGAAAACAGTACCAAGAGAGCCACCTCCTCTCATTCCTCCCATGGGCAGCGTGTTCTAGGGGAGCAGAGCCTGACATCTAGCTGGAGGCAGACTGCCTAGGTAAGAACCTGCTGGCATTCGTGCGTGCTAAGTCACTTGAGGTGTGTCTGACTCGGGGCGACCCTATGGGCTGCAGCCCGCCAAGCTCCTCCGTCCACGGGATTCTCCAGGCAAGAATACTGGAGTGGGCTGACATTTTCTTCTCCAGAGGATCTTCCTGACCCAGGGATCGAACCTGGGTCTCTTATGTCTACCTGTATTGGCAGGCAAGTTCTTTACCACCAGCGCCACCTGGGAACCTGGTTACCACTTTCCAGTACTGTAACACTAAGTCAATGACTTCCTCTCTCTCTACCTTGAATGGCCTCATCTGTACTAACAGTATCAACCTCATGTGGTTTGGGAGCAAGAAATGGACTAATATACACAGAACTCTCTGAACAATACCTGACCAGTGATTATTAAGCTGTCTGACTCTCTGTGAGCCCAGGGACTGTGGCCCACCAGGCTCCTCTGTCCATGGGATTCTCAAGCAAGAATACTGGAGTGGGTAGCCATTCCCTTCTCTAGGGTTCTTCCTCACTCAGGGATTGAACCCATGTCTCTTGCATTGTAGGCAGATTCTGCATCCATCTGAGCCACCAGAGAAGCCCCACCTGGCCAGTGAGCACTCTAAAACTCAGTTGTTACCAACACTTCTTATTTCTGATATGGTATTGAGTGTGAAGCCCCGATTCTGGGTCATTCAACAAAAGATTACCTGAAGCACATTGACAATGACTTATGAGAAACATAAAACAAAAACAGGGACTTTCCTGGTGAAGACCCTGTGCTTCCAACACAGGGGCCTCGGTTCAATCCCTGGTTGAGGAACTGTGATCCCACACGCTGTGTGCTATGGGCAAAAAAAAAAAAAAAAANTTACCCCAATGGACCCCCAAAAATCTTTGGTCAGATTGCAATTAAAGAAATCCTAACTTGCTAATTAGGAGCAAAGTGACTTTCTTGGCAAAAGGAAAAATACAGATCTCCTAAATCCATGATCTTCATTCACTTCTGTTGATCTGGGACTATTCAATAGAGCATTTTCTCCATCCTTGAAAATCAGACTGTAACTGCTCTTAAAAACTGACTCCTAAATTTCAAGGTCAAGAAACACTTAATCAACCCCTGAAGTCCCAAGCAGTTAGGGTGAACTGAACTGCAGGGACATTACAACATCATCTCTCACTTAGAAAACAAGCTAAAATGGAAAGAGGATCCACTTCAATTACACACAGGGGAAGTTAATGAAGAATAGATAAAAAAGGAATCTCTTGATAGGAGGACTTTCTCCTAATGTACAAACCTTGGAGACTATTGGCAGAACTGCCTCTAATATACTGTGAGTGTGATAAGTTCACACAACTATAAAAACAGTGGCCCCAGAAGAAAAGATTTCTAGAGAGAAAAAGGTAAGGGAGGAATTCATAGAAGCGTTGCTCTTTTTAAGCTATTCTAGGCTCCCCAAACTCACTCTTAGCTTTTTTTCTCAGAAACTACTTTGGGAGAGGAAAAGGAAAAATACACACATCAGGCCCCCAGAATGTTCCAGATCCTACAGAAGTACTCTGAAAAAATATTCAGTCACTTAATCGAAGCGACAGTCTTTTGAGGGTAGGTTTTATCTCTATTCCCTAGTGGTTCAGTTGGTAAAGAATCCGCCTGCAATGCAGGAGACTTCGGTTCGATTCCTGGGACCAGAAGATCTGCTGGAAAAGGGATAGGCTTCCTGTTCCAGTATTCTTGGGCTTCGCTGGTGGCTCAGCAGGTAAAGAACCCACCTGCCATTCGGGAGATCCTGGTTCAACTCCTAGGTCAGGAAGACCGGCTGTAGAAGGGATAGGATACCCACCTCCAGTATTCTTGGGCTTCGCTGGTGGCTCAGCTGGTAAAGAATCCACCTGCAATTTGGGAGACCTGGGTTCGATCCCTGGGTTGGGAAGATCCCCTAAAGAAGGGAATGGCTACCCACTCCAGGATTCCAACCTGGAAAATTCCGTGGACTGTATAGTCCATGGGGTCACAAAGAGTCGGACACGACTGAGCAATCTGCACTTCACAGATGAGTCAAGTGAAGCTCGAAGCAGCTACAGAACAATAGTGATGGTGTAAGTAAAGTAAGACCACCTTGGATAACATAGTTCCCAAAGCCCTCTTTGAGGGTACACTTTCTATTGAACTCAACTTTTTCTTTCCTCTTGGATACCTTTTCCTGGCAGGAAAATACCACCATGTCATCTACCGTTGAGTTCCATGGGCTGATGCCAAGAGGCAAAACTGGAGGCGGGAATCACGCAACGAAGGGAGCAGACTGGGAGGAGAGAGAGCTGCCCAGCAGGTATGTGTGCGGAGGTGAGCGGAGACTCTACACGGACAAGACGCTGACTGAGCCTTTCAGCGTGATGCTGTTCCAGGAGCTCCCGAGATGGGCAGGTGTGAAAACAGTACCAAGAGAGCCACCTCCTCTCATTCCTCCCATGGGCAGCATGTTCTAGGGGAGCAGAGCCTGACATCTAGCTGGAGGCAGACTGCCTAGGTAAGAACCTGCTGGCATTCGTGCGTGCTAAGTCACTTGAGGTGTGTCTGACTCGGGGCGACCCTATGGGCTGCAGCCCGCCAAGCTCCTCCGTCCACGGGATTCTCCAGGCAAGAATACTGGAGTGGGCTGACATTTTCTTCTCCAGAGGATCTTCCTGACCCAGGGATCGAACCTGGGTCTCTTATGTCTACCTGTATTGGCAGGCAAGTTCTTTACCACCAGCGCCACCTGGGAACCTGGTTACCACTTTCCAGTACTGTAACACTAAGTCAATGACTTCCTCTCTCTCTACCTTGAATGGCCTCATCTGTACTAACAGTATCAACCTCATGTGGTTTGGGAGCAAGAAATGGACTAATATACACAGAACTCTCTGAACAATACCTGACCAGTGATTATTAAGCTNACCAGCGCCACCTGGGAACCTGGTTACCACTTTCCAGTACTGTAACACTAAGTCAATGACTTCCTCTCTCTCTACCTTGAATGGCCTCATCTGTACTAACAGTATCAACCTCATGTGGTTTGGGAGCAAGAAATGGACTAATATACACAGAACTCTCTGAACAATACCTGACCAGTGATAATTAAGCTGTCTGACTCTCTGTGAGCCCAGGGACTGTGGCCCACCAGGCTCCTCTGTCCATGGGATTCTCAAGCAAGAATACTGGAGTGGGTAGCCATTCCCTTCTCTAGGGTTCTTCCTCACTCAGGGATTGAACCCATGTCTCTTGCATTGTAGGCAGATTCTGCATCCATCTGAGCCACCAGAGAAGCCCCACCTGGCCAGTGAGCACTCTAAAACTCAGTTGTTACCAACACTTCTTATTTCTGATATGGTATTGAGTGTGAAGCCCCGATTCTGGGTCATTCAACAAAAGATTACCTGAAGCACATTGACAATGACTTATGAGAAACATAAAACAAAAACAGGGACTTTCCTGGTGAAGACCCTGTGCTTCCAACACAGGGGCCTCGGTTCAATCCCTGGTTGAGGAACTGTGATCCCACACGCTGTGTGCTATGGGCAAAAAAAAAAAAAAAAAGGTACAAAAATGAAACCCCCCTCCTGCCACACCAAAGGTTGCTCACTCACACACCAAGTGACAAGAGAGCTTCCCCTTCGTGATGAAAATTGTAACCTTTTAACTAAAAGATCACAACAGTATCATCAATCGAGGGGAAANAAAAAAAAAAAAAAAAAAAAAGGTACAAAAATGAAACCCCCCTCCTGCCACACCAAAGGTTGCTCATTCACACACCAAGTGACAAGAGAGCTTCCCCTTCGTGATGAAAATTGTAACCTTTTAACTAAAAGATCACAACAGTATCATCAATCGAGGGGAAAAGGTGGAATAACTGGAGACCAGAAATAGACGGTTCAAGTTTTTTCCATCATGAGCATCATATACACAATCGAGTTATTTGAATTGGACTCACATCAATGACACCATTGTTCCCTCGATGCTCTGTGAGGGGATCAAATCAAATGGAAGAGGATTAAGCAGCCTCATTCCCAGAAAGCACAGGCATGGGTACACTTCTGCAAGTAACAAAGTGCGACCAGATTCTGGCTTTAAAAGACACAGCCTATGGAAGAAGCAGGCCACTGCTGGAGAGAGATAGAAAGCAACCAATTTCTCATCTAATTATCTGGACACGGGAGTGATGTAAAGCCACATGACAGTTAGTGTCACTACAGATTTCTGTGCAGACCTAGAGCTGAAAGAACAAACTCCCCCACTGCATAGCGGACTCTGGAAAAACGCTGACAACCGAGAACACAACCCCAGCTCTTCCAGCCACGACAACACTAGATTTATAAAACTGCTACGTCTGTTGCTGGTGAGTAATTGTACCACCTTGTTCCCATACATGAAAACTAATAGGACAGATGCTGGCTGCAAGGTTCACTGAAATTCAATATAAGTTGGGTTTTTTTTTTTTTTTTAATGGCAATAAAACAGAGGTAGCCTTCTATGTCCAAACTAAATGCTTATTTAGAAATAAAAATGTTCACAGTTTGCTACATCTCCATGTTAATACACATCCTCAACAGTAAATTTTAAAACACAAACTATTTTTGTGTCTTAAAATTCCTGAGACTGTTTCTTATTGTCTTCAACATTTTATGAAATCTAAGATTTGGTAGGATTGTCACCTAGGGCAGCTGCTTGTCAACTAGTAGTTAAAGCTTGTCTTGACAATGCAAAAAAGAGGAACTGAACAAACAGGAAAAAAAGAAGAGGAAAAGCCACCCATACATTTTGCCCTAACAATAAGATCAAAGGCATATCTATGTACTTAGTTAATCATTAAGAGGCATTAAGCAAATTTCCATCAAACGTCTACTATGTTTCAGATACTGAGCAAGGTGACATGGATAGGAAGGTATGTTTCCTGGCCTTAAGAAGCCCCCAGTCCAATTGAGGAAGACAACAAATGATAAATTATACTAAAGAAACATGCACTAGGATAAATGTACAGGATAAAGATTTTTGCTGTGGTACAAAGTGTTTTCATGACTCTCACTATCTACAAGTTCAAGTCCAGATTCTTTCGAACAGTGTGCAAAGACCCTCCACGACCGAGTACCCTCCATGCCTCTACCCTGGGCTCCTGAAAGACCCATCCCACCATAAGCTACATAAGTTCCTTCAAAGTACCATGGTCTTCAAAGCATCTACTGTGTCTGACCAGAAGTCTGCCTGCCACTCCTACCTTCCTAACAAATAAGTCACTCATCATTCAAAACTCTGTTTAATCATTACTTCTTCAGCAATAGAATTGAGCATTTCTCCTTTTGAGAGCCAACTACATCCTGTTGCTGTTTTTGCTGTTCAGTGGTTCAGTCATGTCTGACCTTTTGTGACCCCCAGACTGCAGTACATCAGGCTTCCCCATCCTTCACTATCTCCCAGAGTTTGCTCAAACTCGTGTCCACTGAGTCAATGATGCCATCCCACCATCTCATCCTCTGTCGCCCCCTTCTCCTACACCCTAGACAAGCAAATGCAAACATCTTTTAAATTGTGCTACAAATCTAATAACCAGCAAACTCTTCAAGGGAAGGGATTCTAATCTGTCTCTGAATGCCCGTAACCAAGCACAATGCCCGACACCTAGTAGGCATTGTAACATTTCTGCTTCATGTACATGCAAATGTGAATTAATGAATGATAAACCCAAATAAATAAGCATAAAGCATACGTCACACTTGAAAGAAACATGACTATGTGGAAAAGGAGAAGCTGCTTCTCAACAATGGCTCTGCAGTATCTTCCCCCTTCTCTTGTCTTGTGTGTATCCTATTCAGCACCTAGCGGAGAGATACAAACCCATCAGGGGCCCCAAGATACTGAATGAGAAGGATGTCCAAATGACAGCAAATACATAACCATCCTCATAGTAAGGAAAGTGGGTCAGTGAGAATATTTCTCTGTGTGTATGTGTGTGCACGCTCATGCTTGTCCATCTGAGGCTGGAAAAACCAAACTTCTTGAGCAGCAGATAATGGATCCCCTCTGATGGGAGGTCAGAGTGCTGCTGCTGCTAAGTTGCTTCAGTCGTGTCCGACTCTGTGCGACCCCAGAGATGGCAGCCCATGAGGCTTCCCCGTCCCTGGGACTGACTATTTGCTACAAAGTGGATTTGTAAAAGGAAGTCTGTCTTGAACCTTCGTTGAAAGGATTGATGTTGAAGCTGAAACTCCAATACTCTGGCCACCTGATGCGAAGAGCTGACTCATCTGAAAACACCCTGATGCTGGGAAAGATTGAAGGTGGGAATAGGAGATGACAGAGAAAGAGATGGCTGGATGGCATCACTGACTCAATGGACATGGGTTTGAGTGAACTCCGGGAGTTGGTGACGGACAGGGAGGCCTGGCGTGATGCAGTCCACGGGGTCGCAAAGAGTCGGACACGCCTAAGCGACTGAACTGACTAAGTGGGATGGAAATGAAGAGACTAAGGCAAGGCTCGGGGGGAACGCAGTCAGACTTGGCTGGGGAGGAGAGAGACTGTATTTGTTATATGCTGATATTTCCTGCCTTGGAGAGAATGTGAATGTTTCCATTTTATCTGAATGTAAAGAAAAACAGAAAGACAGGAAATACCCCGTGTGACCTTTCCCTGCTTCGCAGATGATTTACCTTATTCAAAGACCTTGCACGTGGGCCAGCTCCCCCAGTGTGTCTGGTGCGTTCTGTGACTACGGTTTGCTGGCTGGCTTTGTCACCGCATCTGCAAGGGGACCACTGCAGCTGGAAGTGCGTCATTTGCCCATCGCCTTGGTACTAAATTTAGGCCCCATATGTTTTCTTAAATTGTTTACTGCTCCATTTGTTCAGTTGCTTGTCCTTTTCCAATGAACACAGTGTGTGCTCATTCTCTCTGCTTTACAGGGACACTCAGAACATCCGTCTTAGGAGGGCCCCTCCCCCAAATAATTCTGAGTTTCTAAACCATTCTTCACACAGGCCTCGGGAGTCTGCTCACATCCTGGAGACCAATATCAGGCTTCTTACCCTCCTCTCAGTGAAAGTCACTCAGTCGTATCTGACTCTTTGAGAGCCCAGGGACTGTACAGTCCATGGAATTTTCTAGGCCCGAATACTGGAGTGGGTAGTCTTTCCCTTCTCCAGGGGATCTCCAGGGATCAAACCCAGGTCTCCCACATTGCAGGCAGCTTCTTCACCAGCTGAGCCACCAGGGAAGCCCAAGAATACTGGAGTCGTTAGATAATCCCTTCTCCAGCGGATCTTCCCAACCCAGGAATCGAACCGGGGTCTCCTGCATTGCAGGCGGATTCTTTACTAGCTGAGCTATGAGATAAAAATCCCATCCCTACAACCTCGCAGGGTAATGCTTCACTCATAAGATTCCTGAGCAAGGCAAGGGAAGGTGACTAGAGCTGAGGAGAACACTGAGCGTGTTTTGCTAAGCACTTCTATGTGTTAGTGATATTTTTGCCTTTCCTCAAATAACATTTTCTGTTTCCATTTTGTGACTAACTGGGAATATAAAATGTAATTTGGGTCAAAACAGTTGCAAAGAGAGAGAGTGGGCTACTTTGTGACCTGAAACATCTCGCTCAAAAATAAGAGAATCTAAAGGGAAAAGGCTTTCCAGTTTGAGCACAGAAAAGGATATTCTTCACTTGTCTCCCAGCGGGTTTTACAATTTTATATGGCTAGACATAATTCTCCTTCCCCATCACTAGAGAATTGCATAATAACACAGCACATAACACAAGGAATAATGATCCGTTCCTTTGGGGAAATAAAGCACAAACATACACAAAAACAGCAATAAAGGGAAAATGTTTCATTTCTTTGTGGCTGAATTTCCAGCTCTTATCATTTGACACTTTGCTCTCTTGATGTGAACATTTGTTTTGAGTCAGGAAAAAGAAGTAATTACCACTGAATTCACAGAAGGGAACTCTGGTATTCTTATATAGGACAAGAATTGGGAAGGACCAGTAAACAAAGGATGAGCAGAGAATGACTGAAACTTAAAAACAATAAGGCTTCTTAACTATAAACCTTAAGTACTTAATTTAACATAGAATATTAATAACCCTATGGAGATTAAAAAATAGATGTTGAAACAGCAGTTACCAAAATTTAAATTGGTTCTTGATAAAAAATACTTAATAAAATATTTATATCTTAATCTAAAAGGTAGTGCTATATTTCAATGGGATAGCTGAACCTTTCCCAGGTGAAATAAAGAACAACAAAACATTGCCTCAATTTTCTATTACAGTTTAGTTCCGCAGGAAATACTGAATACAATTAGGCCAGAGAAAGAAAAGTAAGGGCATAAAAATTGAAAAGAAAGAGATCAAATTAACACCTTCTATACATTTATTCTTGGGACCTTAGAAAACATAAGAAAATCAATTGCTAAAATGTTACAAAAATCAGATAGTACAGAAAGTCCGAAGTTAATGTATACAAGTCAATAGCTTACATTTATACAAAGAACCCACTTCAAAGGCATAAAAGGATAATGTGGGAATAAACTAAATAAATGTGTCATATCTACAGAACACTGCCAGAAGTTCCAAAAGAATCCTTAAACAAAACATAAGATATACCATGTTCCCAGACAGAAATAGTCAACATCATTTGGGTATTTCTACACCAATCTTGACATTATCCTAATAAAAATAACAGTAGAACTTGTTTAGGGAATCGGCAAGCTACGTCTAAGTTTTACAAGGAAAAGTAACTCAGAATGGTGAGCAACACTCTGAAAAAGAAATGTAATGGAGAATAGTCCTACAATATACTAAAATATATTTTAGATATAAAATAATATAAATAATACCAGCAAAAAAACAGATTTCATGGGACTACAAAGTAAGATACCGTCTCAAATACCAACTGAAATTTGGTATGTGATAAAGGTGGAATCTCAAATATATGGACAAAAGATGAAGGTGATCTGGGGACAACTGAGCTGTTGTTTAGGAGACAGAATTCATTTAAGTCATACTTTACATCTTTAGGATAAATGCCAAATAGATTAAAATAAGTATTGTTTATTCTCAGAATAAAAAGGATCTTTCAAACTACAACAAAGCCAGAAACTTTAAGAATACTGACACAGTTATCTGCATAAAAATGTAAAACTTCTCTACAGTAAATACTAGCAAAAGCAAATTAAAAGGACAAACAATAAACTGAAAAAAAAATCTGCATTGTTTGTGATACATATATTTTACCCAGTAGATAAAAACGGGTAACCAAAAATAAAAAAAGAAAGGTGGAAAATGTACAAAATATACAAACACATTTCCCAGAAAAAGACAAATAATTTAATGGACATAAAAGATACCTCGTTCTAGGGGAAAACAATGTTTATTAAGACAACACAGACTTGTTTTTGTTGTTGTTGTTTACTTAGAATGGCAAGGATCAACCAGTCTGATGACACATTGAGTTGATAAAGACACAGAGATCATATTATATTTATAGACTGCCAGTGAGGATTAAAAAATCATGTCATCTCTATGAGGAGCAATTTAAAATACTATCAAATTGTAAATGCACACACACCATTTGATCGTACACTTTCATTTCTAGGGATTATTCTCCAGATGCATCATCTGTACACATGGAAACTATAAACAAGCAAAGCAGTTCACTATGGCCTAGCAACAGGGATTTCATTAAATAGACTAAGGTTGATGTGTAAATGGAATTCTGTGCACTTGCTTTAAGAGTAAATTCTGTATACTCGTTTGGAAAATCTCCAAGACAAAATATTTAGTGGAAAATAAGAATGCAGAGCAGTATACAATGATATCCTCATATTTGCTTAAAATGCGAACATTTTGATACACTTAAAAGACCTGAAAAGATACAAAAGCAAAGGAAAACCATTCCCTTTGGAGAGAGGATTCAATGGCGAAGAAACGGGGATGGGAAGAGAACTTTATTTTGAATCCTCTGATCCTAACGTATGTGCAAACTATGAGTATATGTGAACACATGTCTGAAGATGTTACCATATGGCCTATCAAGGCTTCCCAGGTGGTGCTAGTGGCAAAGAACCCACTTGCCAATGCAGGAGACATAGGAGATGCAGGTCTGATCCCTGGGTGGGAAGATCCACTGCAGGAGGAAAGGGCAACCCACTCCCATACNTAACGTATGTGCAAACTATGAGTATATGTGAACACATGTCTGAAGATGTTACCATATGGCCTATCAAGGATTCCCAGGTGGTGCTAGTGGCAAAGAACCCAGTTGCCAATGCAGGAGACATAGGAGATGCAGGTCTGATCCCTGGATGGGAAGATCCACTGCAGGAGGAAAGGGCAACCCACTCCCGTACTCCTGCCTGGAGAATCCCATGGACAAAGAAGCCTGGAGGACTACAGCCNAAAGAACCCACTTGCCAATGCAGGAGACATAGGAGATGCAGGTCTGATCCCTGGGTGGGAAGATCCACTGCAGGAGGAAAGGGCAACCCACTCCCATACTCCTGCCTGGAGAATCCCATGGACAAAGAAGCCTGGAGGACTACAGTCCATGGGGTCGCAAAGAGTCAGTGCAACTGAAGGACTTAGCACGTGTGCAAATATGGCCTATTCTATAATTATAAAACTTAAAATAATCATGATTAAAATAAGCCACATTTAAATTCAAGATTTAATTCTGGTTGCAATGCTTTTGTCAATATAAACCTGTCCTAACTCAAATAACCTTAAAATACAATATTTCAAGAAAGCATTTTAAAACTTTCTCAAGTTCTGATGCAACAAACAGTGGACTAGAAGTCAAGAGGTGAAGGTTCCAAGCTTAGGTTTATTGTTTTTCTTGTTCTGGTTCTATATTCATCTAAAATAAAATGAATACATTGCATATGGTCAATTCTAAGGTCCCATCCTGAGCTAATATTATGGACCTGTGCTACAAGGTTGCCACACGGCTATTTCAATTTATACTTCAGTTTAAATTATTTAAAATTAAATACACTTTAAAAGTCTTTTTGTCACTTGTGCTAGCCACATTTCAAATGCTCGACCATATGTGGCAAATGGCTACCATATTTGCCAGTACATAGAACACTTCCATCATCAGAGAAATTTCTACTGGACAAGGCTGTTCTAGGCTCAGTACACTAGGATGACACTTCAATATATAACACTGTTTGATACAAGACAGTTAACGCAAAAGGGAAGGGCACACACCCTCTTTCTTGTCTGTTTCACACTGGTTAATGTAGGTGAAATGAATATTCGAGGGCAACTATGACGGGAAAAATATGCCACTACAAGAGCAATATACAGCCCTTAAGGGGAGCAAGCCAGGCTGGGTGATTTGATGAATCTGAATCCACTTATCCACTCACCTGGGTCTGATGACCCAAGCTGTGAAATCAGATCACTATCCATCATCATCNTCGAGGGCAACTATGACGGGAAAAATATGCCACTACAAGAGCAATATACAGCCCTTAAGGGGAGCAAGCCAGGCTGGGTGATTTGATGAATCTGAATCCACTTATCCACTCACCTGGGTCTGATGACCCAAGCTATGAAATCACATCACTATCCATCATCATCATCCCTGAAATATCAAGCATCTATAGCCGTCACCCATTTCCTTTTCGACACCAGATTTAATGAGGCTAAATAGGATTTTCAGTTTAGGACATAGATAAACAAATGACATTTACACCCTCCTATATATACAATAGGTAACTAATAAGGACCTACTGTATAGCACAGGGAATTATATACTCAATATTCTGAAATGACCTATATGGGGAAAGAATCTTAAAAAGAGTGGATATGTGCATATGTATGACTAATTCACTTTGCTAGACATTTGAAACCAACACAACATTTTAAATCAACTATACTCCAACAAATGTCAAAAAAAAAAAAGCCTGCAGATTCTCAATCCAGTTAAAACACAAAACAATCTTCAAGAGGGTGTACTTTTCTAAATGAGGAGCTACTGAAGGGCACTGTTATTTGATATAAGTAATGTATGGATGTGAGAGTTGGACTGTGAAGAAGGCTGAGTGCCAAAGAATTGATGCTTTTGAACTGNGCTCCAAAATCACTGTAAATGGTGATTGTAGCCATGAAATTAAAAGACGCTTACTCCTTGGAAGAAAAGTTATCACCAACCTAGATAGTATATTCAAAAGCAGAGACATTACTTTGCTGACTAAGGTCCGTCTAGTCAAGGCTATGGTTTTTCCTGTGGTTATGTATGGATGTGAGAGTTGGACTGTGAAGAAGGCAGAGTGCCAAAGAATTGATGCTTTTGAACTGTGGTGTTGGAGAAGACTTTTGAGAGTCCCTTGGACTGCAAGGAGATCCAACCAGTCCATTCTGAAGGAGATCAGCCCTGGGATTTCTTTGGAAGGAATGATGCTAAAGCTGAAGCTCCAGTACTTTGGCCACCTCATGTGAAGAGTTGACTCCTTGGAAAAGACTCTGATGCTGGGAGGGATTGGGGGCAAGAGGAGAAGGGGATGACAGAGGATGAGATGGCTGGATGGCATCACTGACTCGATGGACATGAGTCTGAGTGAACTCCAGGAGTTAGTGATGGACAGGGAGGCCTGGCATGCTGAGATTCATGGGGTTGCAAAGAGTCTGACACAGCTGAGCGACTGAACTGAACTGAACTGAACTGAACTCAAGCATGAGAGCAGGAATTATGGGTGTGGGAAGGGAGAAGAGTCACTTAAGTGGTCAGTTATCTTAGTTACCTAGGAATTTCTGAAAGAGGGGCTTTCATGGGTGGGGTTGGCCTAGTTTTTCTTGACTGCTTGTTTTGATGGTAGCTGTGTCATACAGCCGGCAATCTATTTATTCAAGATGGATGTCTTTTGAAAAGCATACCTCGGAAGCTTAATGCCAGTCACTTACACTATAGAGGAGCACTGGAAATGGTAAATATGGAGGTCAGTATACGATCTATTTATTTTTATCTTTTATTCTCTTAATTTCTTTAAAACTGCAATCTTGTTTAAATCAATAATTATACTACTATATTTTTGTATTTATAATGTATAAATGTAATATATATGATAGTAATAACATAAAGTGTAAAGGAAGAAATGAAGAATTATTGAAATAAACTTGATATATTTTACCAGAGTGAAGTCAATATTAACCTGAAGTAGGTTTTGATAAGTTTAGAGATGCATATACTAAATAAGTTTAAAAATGGATAAAAATCAACAGAGGAATGGTAATGGTGTCCTCAGTTCATTTCAGTCACTTAGTCGTGTTTAACTCTTTGCAGCCCCATGAACTGCAGCATACCAGGCCTCCCTGTCCATCACCAACTCCCGGAGTTCATTCAACTCATGTCCATCAAGTTGGTGATGCCATCGAGGCATCTCATCCTCTGTCATCCCCTTCTCCTCCTGCCCCCAATCCCTCCCAGCATCAGAGTCTTTTCCAATGAGTCAATTCTTTGCCTGACATGGCCAGAGTACTGGAGTTTCAGCTTTAGTATCATTCCTTCCAAAGAACACCCAGGACTGATCTCCTTTAGGATGGNAAATTCTCCTGACTAACAGATAGTACGATTCCTCTGAAAGAATACCAGGAAATCCAACTACTGGTTCTAAGAATAGCTGCAGGAGGGAAAGAGTGTTGGTAAAGCTGACTTCAGGCTAAAAAAACCCTAGAGTTTGACCTGCAAGTACAAAGGCAAAAGAGTAAGCTGAAACATGATGGGGGAGGTGAGCAACATGCCAACAGGTGCCACCCACTGCGTAAGTCCCAGCGCTCCCTGCTCTGCTGGTTTGTTCTCTTGACAGAGCAGCTGACGCTGTTGCACAGAGCGCCAGTAGTGTTTACACCAGAGGAGACCATCTGGAAATGTAATCAGAGACCTGAGCCTCAGGGGATTATTGGACCCAGCCGAGCACGAAAGGAAGATTTGTGCCCAGAGCTCTCTGGTTCAGTCATGACCTTAGCTCCATGCAGCTATAATTTTGACCCTTTAATGTAACTAAATCAACTATAGTTACTTTCACAGCCCCCAGCCTGGTCACTGGTCATCCAAAAACAGGAGTTATATGGAGGCAAGTAACATAGCAGCAAAAAGCAATGGTTATTTTGCGAAGATAAACACTCATCATGAATACGGTCCAGAGGAGATTTTATCACGGAAATTCCATAGGATACATGTGGTATACCATGTCATAAATATGCATCATATACAATGTGATTTCAAAACGAAATGATACTGAAAATACTTGTAGGAGTCTTCAAACATATCTGGGCACTCATAGAAACTTTGGACTTTCCAGGCCTTAGGAGCACTCTGATAATGCTTTGGTACAAGCAGGTTTCACAGGCTCAAATCTTACTGTGTTTGCAATATCACATATTCTCAAGTTCTTAAAATTAAACTTCCTGCTGCCCAAAGACAAGATTCCTTTGGAATATCAACTAATTTCTTTAAATCCTAAGCTAAGAATAATTTTCTGGCCATATCCTATGGATGTAAGGCTGGGTCCCTAATACGCTAAAATGTAGACCAGTTTATGCAGAAAGATTTCTACAGAGCTGACTGCAAGCACTCAGTGAAGTCAGGAATACATATAGAACTGGATTTAATGAAACAACAAAAGTCACCCTATCAAAATAATCAAATAAAATGAAAAGGGAAGAAGAGAAATTAAAAAATGGAAGCAGAAATAATTTATCTTTTTGTCGAATGAAATCAGGTTAGGAAGGCTACCCAAGTGTTATCAGAGAAAAATGATATTCATTAGAGCCAGCCTTAAAATATTTGATTTAATTTCTTGATAGTTCATCATCTTAAAATCACGCTACAAAAGCTTAGCTATTTACATACAGAATTTTAACCATGCTGCTGCATTTATCTTTTCCAAATGACTATGCCAAAGTCTTACTATTATTCACTCATTAAAATTCATACCAAACTCCATGTTATTTTGTAAAGAGAAAAAAAAAATCACCTTCCCAAAAGATGAAAAATAAAGGCCCATTTCCTCCTAGAAACTGAGGGACCATATGGAAAAGTCTTACTCAAATGGCCATTACTCTTTCAAGACAAATAGCTCACATAATTGGAGCAGTTAGAACTAAGAGTACCCAGATATTGGAGGGGGTGGGAACTATCCCAAACTTCTGTTCTTTTTTTCAAATAAAATCAGTTCAGTTCAGTTGCTCAGTTGTGTCCAACTCTGCAACCCCATGGACTGCCTGGCCAGCATGCCAGGCCTCCCTGTCCATCACCAACTCCAAGAGCTTACTCAAACTCATGTTCATCAAGTCAGTGATGCTATCCAACCATCTCAACCTCTGTTGTTCCCTTCTCCTCCCACCTTCAATCTTTCCCAGCAGCAGGGTCTTTTCCAATGAGTCAGCTCTTTGTATCAGGTGGCCAAAGTATTGGAGTTTCAGCATCAGACCTTCCAATGAATATTCAGGGTTGTCTTCCTTTAGGATTGGCTGGTTTGATCTCTTTGCAGTCCAAAGGACTCTCAAGAGTCTTCTCCAACACAACAGTTCAAAAGCATCTATTTTTTGGTACTTAGNATCAGGTGGCCAAAGTATTGGAGTTTCAGCATCAGACCTTCCAATGAATATTCAGGGTTGTCTTCCTTTAGGATTGGCTGGTTTGATCTCTTTGCAGTCCAAAGGACTCTCAAGAGTCTTCTCCAACACAACAGTTCAAAAGCATCTATTTTTTGGTACTTAGCTTTCATTATGGTCCAAATCTCACATCCATACATGACCACTGGAAAAACCACAGCTTTGACTAGACAGACCTTTGTTGACAAAGTGATGTCTCTGCTTTTTAATATGCTGCTAGGTTGGTCATAACTTTTCTTCCAAGGAATAAGTGTCTCTTAATTTCATGGCTGCAATCACCATCTGCAGTGACTTTGGAGCCCAGAAAAATAAAGTCTGACACTGTTTCCACTGTTTCTCCATCTATTTGCCATGAAGTGATGGGACCAGATGCCATGATCTTAGTTTTTTGAATGTTGAGTTTTAAGCCAGCTTTTTCACTCTTCTCTTTCACTTTCATCAAGAGGCTCTTCAGTTTCTCTCCACTTTCTGCCATAAAGGTGGAGTCATATACATTTCTGAGGTTATTGATATTTCTCCCAGCAGTCTTGATTTTAGCTTGTGCTTCATCCAGCCCAGAATTTCACATGATGTACTCTGTATATAAGTTAAATAAGCAGAGTGACAATATACAGCCCTGACATACTCTTTTCCCAATTTTGAACCAGTCCGTTGTCCCATATCCAGTTCTAATTGTTGTTTCTTGATGTGCATACAGATTTCTCAGGAGGCAGGTAAGGTGGTCTGATATGCCCATCTCTTTCAGAATTTTCCAGTTTGTTGTGTCTAAAGCTTTAGCATAGTCAATGAAGCAGAAGTAGATGTTTTTCTGGAACTCTTGCTTTTTCGATGATCCAACAGATGTTGGCAATTTGATATCTGCTAAAGATCCCTTTTCTAAAGATTCTCTCCCTTTTCTAAATCCAGCTTGAACATCTGGATGTTCTCGGTTCATGTACCTTTGAATCCTGGCTCGGAGAATTTTGAGCATTACTTTGCTAGCATGTGAGATGAGTGCAAATAGTCAAATAAAATATCTAACCCCAAAACACTATGTGCTAAGTCACTTTAGTTGTTTCCAACTCTATGTGACCCCATGTATTGTAGCCCACTAGACTTCTCTGTCCAAGAGATTTTCCAGGTAAGAATCCTGGAGTGGGTTGCCATGGCATCCTCCAGGGGATCTTCCTGACCCAGGGACTAATGTACAACTCTTCTGTCTCTTGCACTGGCAGGTGGATTCTTTACCAGTAGAGTCACTTGGGAACCCCTCCTCCCCCCAAAAAAACTATCGCTGTTGTATAAGCAGCTTTCTTAGCATTAACTGAAGATACTTCAATTACAGAAGCAATCAGCTCAGTAAAAAAATGTAAATGTCCACTTTCTTTTGTGATACTCTGAGTCAGAAGAACCAGGACACAATTCTTGCAAAAGGGTCAGCAAAACCACTGCTCAAGGACTTCCAGAGCTTTCCTGATGGCTCAGCAGTGAAGAATCCTCCTGCAATGCTGGAGATGCAGAAGATGCAGATTCGATCCCTGTGTTAGAAAAATTCCCCTGGAGGAGGAAATGGCAGCCCGCTCCAGTATTCTTACCTGAAAAATCCCATGGACATGGGAGCCTGGTGGCCTACAGTCCAAAGGGTCACAAAGAGTCGGACAAAGCTGAGTGACTGAGCATGCACGCAAAGACTTCCGTAGGCCCTCAGCTCAATTTCACTTAGCTTTTAGGTCATTGTCCGTTGCAGCCCAGTGAACAATTTTCTTTCCAGTGGATTTCTAAAGTTATCTTATCAAGAGTGTGCATCAGTCAGGATTAGCTTTAGCATCATAGAGCTGAAAGAAAAGGGATTAAAAAAGAAAAAAAATACCAACCTAACCTAAACATAATACAATAGCATTTCTTTCTCATATGAAATGGTCCAAGGCTGAAAGAGGATCTGTTGGTCATCAGGGAAACCCCCGCTCCAAACCCCTTCTGTCTTCCTAATTCAGGCCCAAGCACTGGTTTCCGTCTTCTAGGTAACCTCATGACCCCAAACAGTGACTGAAACTCCACTCCCATATGGTTATTGCAGGCCACAGGGAGCAAATGGAGAAAGGCTAATTGCATTTCTCCCAGCTGAACCTGATCCATTGGGAAAATTTCACCAAAGTCCTTCCAAAAACTCCTACTTAGAGGTCATTGAACCAAGTCTCAAGGTGTCACCTAGCTGTAAAAATAGGCGATACAGCCTTTTATCCCAATTGGCAATGCACGCAGCTCAAAAGAATGATTCTAAGGAAAACAGGCACTATGGGCAGTGATAGTGAACTAGAATTCTGTGAGTCTGTCACAGGGGGTGCCTCTAGGTGTGTGGGCAATAGCTAGAAACTAACTTGATTTTACAAAATGATAATGTAAGTTGACTTGCCATTCAAGATTACGTTTCTCTGTCTCTGTCTATATCTCTGTCTCTGTCTGTCTGTGTCTGTCAATCCTTCTCCTTTATCTTAACTCTCTTGTGTCTCTTCATTATCTTGAACAAGTTACCTTCATCTCTGTGCCTGTTATTCTTCCAGAATAACAGGGGATAACAATAGCCCTGATCTGAGGTTGTCCTGAGGACAGATGTGTTAATGTAGTGTTAGATACTTTTTCTTTCATTTCTCTGTTTAGCTACTCTTCCTCCTCCCCTTTTTGAATTTACTTCCATTTTCCTTAAACCAGCAGCTAGAAAAACATAAGTGGGGAACGTTGCAAAAAAAAAGAAAAGAAAAAATCTGTTGTATGCATTAACAGTTTGCATCCTGGTTATTAAGTTTTACAAGTGATTTTTATCCACATGATTTTATTTAATAAAACAAATAAATGACACACAAAATCTACAATGTAATTAAATATGTTATTTTAATTCCATGTGATTAGTGATTGTTTTTCTTTTGTGGCTCAGTGATCCCCAGTTAAAATATATATATATATATTTAGCCCATATTTCAATAACCAGATATTATTCTTTATATATGTATAAAGCATAATTATAGCATATATTTGGTCACTATGCTATCATTTTCAAAGTGGCATGACACTTTTATTTGTTTAATTTATTGTGGACAAGATGTTTCCTTAAGTCCAAAGGTATGTGTCAAAATTTGCTCTACACTTTTCCCTTATCAACACATTTCCAACTATTGAACTGACCTGACCAGAGGTTAAATATGCCACAAGACGAACAGAGATGATGCTCATTTGAAAACAAACCAAGTATTCCAATAAAAGTTCTTCAAAAAAAAAAAAATGCAGTGTCCAAGTTGCCAGCCAGCTACAGTTCATACAGTTATAATACAATTGAATTGGCAATGAAACGCTGTATTGAATTTACAACGAATTCAACTGTTGCAGATCAATGGGAAAAAATTGAAAGTTTCCATAACCAAAGTTTTCTTGATGTGGGAGAAGCATTACTATTAACTATAAGATGCCTACAGCACACCGTTAATTAGGTCAAGGATCTGTATGGGGTTACTAAGTTAAAAGAGATCCTGCCAATACATCCTTAACCCCACTGACAATTTTTTTCCAAGAGGCAATCAGTCACTTGGTGCTAAGACTAAGAGGGAAAAAGAGGAGGAGAACAAGGATTCAAGAGAATATAAACAAAACTACCACAAAAGTACCCTTGGAAATAATTGTGAGAAAGTGTTCCATCTCTCCTGGTTGTCAGAGACTCTGTATTTATTTGCTTCTGTATCTCTTCTGCAACTGTTCCCTTAAAAATGTCAGAGCTAATATTTGTAGCCACCTCAATTCATAAAACATGGCCCCCTCTGTTGGCTCCTTCAGTACCAAGGAAAATATTGACAGCAAAGCCTTGCCAGAGATTGCTACTAAAAATAAACTTCATAAATTTCTCAGGCCATTGTTATTTGTCTCCTGAGACTGTTTCTATTTGCAAAATAAGACACCTTCCCCTAACACGCCTGCATATAAAACTGAAATCTAGACTTCCAGAATAAAAATACAGAAATAAGAATTCAAGAACTTGGAGTTTGTTTCTGGCTTCTATATTAAATCAATATTTCATCGCCAGTTAGACCAGGGCCTGCCTTTTGCTTTAAATGTCAACTATTACATAAAATGAACTAAAAACACTTTGCCTTTCAGAAGTCTCTAGTACGACTGGCAGGCACAGGCGCGGCTGTGATATTACTGTTGACAAATAATCACTGTCCCTCCTTGGAGAAAAATTCTACTTCCTCAACCCATAAATGTCAGGTTTTTCCACTGGACTTGTTTGGATCAGTGGAACGTGAGCCAAAGTGACACATGTCGCTCCCAGGACAATGCTTCAGGAGTCTCACAAGGCTTGTTTCTCTCTCTGCCATGACTAGTAACATTTAAGATAGTGGCTGCCAGGTCACACAGGGTCTAAGAGTGAAGATGACAAGTATCAAGGCTACAGATGATCCACAAAGGATTCACAGAAGTCTTCACTTATTTGTGTAAGCCACCAAGATGCGGGAGACATTTGTAACCATAGTATTACCTAGCCTATAAAAACATACACATTGTTCAGAAGAACATGGCCTCTGTATTCAGGCAGATGTCAATTCGCATCCTGATTTTCACTTTCCTATGCGACCACGATCAATGTCTTAACCCATTCCCATCCGTAAAATGTGAATACCTATCCCACTAGTTTCCTTACAAGGGGTCAGGGAAACAATGCTTATAAAGCTCAACGGAATGCCTGGCTATGTTAAAGCTCAACAAAGTTTAGCCATTACTAAATAAGGACTCTGTAATAGTTTCTTTAAATATAGGTGCATTAACAGCCTCTCCAAAGATCTCTACTTAGTGAAATCAAATCAAATCCAAGAAAGACTAGGAACCACAAAAAAGCCAGGGCGCTCTTTCTATCAAGTGATTGCCAAAGGTACCAGTTAACCAAAAGTCTAATCTTCTTTCTTATGATCTGAATAATTATGGAATGGTTTCTGAAGCTAAAAATAATAGAAATAAAAGGATCATGTTATAGTACTTCCCAATGCATGTTTCCGTCTCTAAGACTTTGTGCCTAATTCTAGTCCATATTTCTCTGAAGCCATCTTCACCCACCTTGGGGAGTGTAGGGGTGTTAGGGCTGCAGGTGGAGGTCCCAAAGCATCTTCCTTCCTTAGAAATACCTTATGCCCCTGACTTATTGTCTTTTTTTGCACCCAGATCTCTCTTTATGTATTGATAAATTAATCTCATAAGGAAATTTGAATTGATGAGTTCTGGAACTTCTCTTCCTTCCCAGGATCCTTCTAGTCCTACTGCTGACTCATCATACTGATGAATGATCGTGGTAGCGTTACATTCAGAACAGATTAATGGAGATGGGAGTAGGGTATCTTCACTATGAAGCCTTCAAATTACAACATACACGTGTCAGTGTAACTATCTCTCCAAATGCTCTCATCAAAATGAGAATTTGTTGGTTTATGGAAACAGTTTATTTGAGCATCTATACAAAAAGAATTTAATGTAACTACAATAATTACACCAGTCTTCTCCACTCTTACTTCTCCCAAGAGAGAGTTCTGATGAGTGATATCCTATCCATGATAATTAGAGTCACAGTTTAGGCAAATGTTTGAGACAGTACTCTATAAAGGAAGGTTACTTGAAAATCATTCAGATGATCACGTCTAGGTCAAGCTTTATTTAACATGGTCAAAACAAGGTTTAAAGAATACATTATGCCCAAATCTCACTTAAATCTAATGAAAACTCCCTCCTCTCAGTCAGTGATATTGGAAGTTTCATCCTGTTCAAAAACACATATACATTGTAAATTTGTAAAAGAAAAGTGGAACATATTTTTTTAACTTGGGGTAAATATTGAAAGGCAGTTCACACTAAGAGACAAGATAGCACATATAAGCCAGGTTTCTAATTTTGGATGTACTTCAAAACAGTTCCCAGAATCCACCTTCACAAACATCCCTTTGACACTGTAAAGACTTTAAGAAAAGTGAGAATTCATGCTTCCTGGGTTCTAACACACACACAAAAATGACACAAATGAATCTGGTTTCCCGCTATTTTTTCCAATTATATCAGTGATCCATGCCATCTCTCTGAAACAAAACTGGCAAGCACTGCATTTTCTTGTGAGTAGAGTATCAGACAAGTATTAAAGAAGTAAATCCACTCCAGGCATAAGTTTAGAAAACTGTTAAGAAGAACTAAGGATACAGAAGTATTCTCACAAAATTGGCATGTATGTACCTGAGCCCAGCAAATACTTTCCTAATGCTCTTTCAACTGTCTTTGGAAAGAAGATAACCAAGAAGGAGATCTTCAACTCAGTCATAGTGGGAGTAAAATTTTTTGGGGATTGCTAGTAGCCACAATGCATACAGTTTTATTACATAAACCAAAAACAATGAAAATCTGGCTCTCATTCCATAGTTTGAAGGTGGAGAGCTAGCTGTAACATTCCTACACAGCTTTCACCAAAGCATATGTGACTTGAGAACCACAAATACACTACAAAGGTGGAAAACCAATCACACTGAAAGAGGGCATGTAATACCACTTGTCTCATACGTAGCTTGATTTTGCTTTTACAGGGCTCAATGACTACTGGTATGCTCAGACAATATGAATTACAATCTAGAGATAACTTACACAAAACATAAAAAACCCAGATAACTTGGAATATATGTGTCTTGACTCTAGTCATTAACCAACAGAACTATTTTCTCACCAAGTATGAATGTTCCATTGCCAGGTAATTTATGTCATTTCCAATGCTTGTGATTTGAGTGCAAGAGTTCAGTCCCTACCAACGATTTCAAGGACATTGAACAATACTGCACTAGGTACCATGTGCTGAGAGACAGTTCTCCATGAATATTTTCACATTTCTTCATGATCGGGGGCTTCTGAGCAAAGAGCGTTGGCAAGGATGGTCCAAGGATGATGGAATGGCAAGTAAGGCTTAGAAGTTAAAAGCAATGAATTGCTCTGCAAAGATGTAGAGGTGTTTCTCTTATGGAGCCATTTGTTCACGAAATGAAACCTACAGACATGTTTCCACTCTCCCCACGTGCTTACCCTCCTGAATGAGTCTCCCTCTCTCTGGAGGGAAGGAAAGGCAAACGTGCTAGTTGTCCTAGGTAAGCTCTAAGTCTCATAATTTCTGGGCTGCTCACATGTAGAGCAACACTGCTCCACACGCAGATGGATTCCAGCCCTCATCCACCACCTCCTAGGACTGGGGCCTGTGAGACCGACTAGAGATGTTCTGGGAACAGAAAACAAGCTGCACTTTGATCCAGAGATCTTGTGCTTCTTTACAGCATAGATACACTTAACACCCTTCATCACACAAAAGAAGTACAGATGGTCCCCATCTTATAATGNGCTCCACACGCAGATGGATTCCAGCCCTCATCCACCACCTCCTAGGACTGGGGCCTGTGAGACCGACTAGAGATGTTCTGGGAACAGAAAACAAGCTGCACTTTGATCCAGAGATCTTGTGCTTCTTTACAGCATAGATACACTTAACACCCTTCATCACACAAAAGAAGTACAGATGGTCCCCATCTTATAATGGTTCGACTTTGGATTATTTTTGGTTCTTGGTGGTGTAAAAGCAAAATACATTTGGTAGAAACTCTACTTTGATTTTTGATCTCTTCCTGGTCTCATGATATGTAGTATCACTCCCTCTCTGGTGATGCTGGGTGGTGGCTGTCTTAGTGATCATGAGGGTAAATCACCCACACACTTAAAACCATTGTGTCCAGACAACCATTCCATTTTTCACATTCAGTACAGTCATCAGCGACATGAGCTATTCAACACATGAGACATTCTAACATTTTGTGTTAGACGGTTTTGCCCAACTGTAGCCTAAAGTGAGTGTTCTCAGCATGTTTGAGGTAGGCTAAGCTATGACATTTAGTAGATTTTCAACTTAGAATATTGGGTTTGCCAAAAAGTTTGTACTTTCAAGTTATGATGGGTTTGTGGGGACATGATCCCATCACAAGTGAAGGAAGATCTGTATCACATATGATTCAGAAAGGCATCTCTCCCTTCCTGCCTGATTATCTTGTAACTATAGTCTGTTGAACCGTATTGTGAAAAACAATGGGTTAAAAGGAGTATATAGAGATAGGAAGTTTGAAAAAACAAAATAATAAGAATTATGAAGCTACAACATGACCTTGAATTTGCTTAATCATATAATAATGTCATTAAAACCCTTTCTCACATTAAAGAGACTAATTTTTAAATGTCAACTTATGGGAGGCTAGGTTGAGTTGTTCCATTTCTAGAAGTAAAAAACTTGCTCTGATCAATTAATTTATTATTTTTTCAGTTTTTTTAAGAATCTCTATTAATGGAGGCCTGGCGTGCTGCAGTTCATGGGGTTGCAAAGAGTAGGACACAACTGAGCAAATGAACTGAACTGAACTGATCTGATTAATACTTAAGACCTAAAAGAAGGCAAACTGCACATTGAGTAGGGTGAGATTTCTCATTCATTACGCACTGTCATTATGTTATTTCCCTGAATTCTGCCAAATTCAGGATCTAATAACTGTGTTTACTTCAGTTCAGTCGCTCAGTCGTGTCCCACTCTTTGCGACCCCCTGAATCGCGGCACGCCAGGCCTCCCTATCTATCATCATCTCCTGGAATTCAGTCAAACTGACGTCCATGGAGTCGGTGATGCCATCCAGCCATCTCATCCTGTCGTCCCCTTTTCCTCCTGCCCCCGATCCCTCCCAGCATCAGAGTCTTTTCCAATGAGTCAACTCTTCTCATGAGGTGGTCAAAGTACTGGAGTTTCAGCTTTAGCATCAGTCCTTCCAAAGAACACCCGGAGCTGATCTCCTTTAGAATGGACTGGTTGGATCTCCTTGCAGTCCAAGGCACTCTCAAGAGTCTTCTCCAACACCACAGTTCAAAAGCATCAATTCCT
>SJYA01003206.1:1047866-1065470 GCA_006410615.1 Neotragus moschatus
TTTCTCATGATGTACTCTACATATAAGTTAAATAAGCAGGGTGACAATATACAGCCTTGACGTATTCCTTTTCCTATTTGGAACAAGTCTGTTGTTCCATGTCCAGTTCTAACTGTTGCTTCCTGACCTGCATACAGGTTTCTCAATGACTGTGTAGGGAATTGAAAATGTAAAAATTTGCTAAAACTTGGGAAGAGAAACCGCTTGCATTAGGAGGGTGTGATCATTAATAACTGCAAAGGGAGGATTACCTTTAAAAATTCATTATGTTAACTAAAATACTAAATAAAGCATATATCGCCAAAACTGGCAGTCCATGCCAAACTATACCATGGAACTCCTTAGTGTAGCAAGACTAGGAATTCAACTATCCTTCTAAAGATATGTTTTTCAGAAATACCTGATAGATTTTATTCTGTATTTCAATCATCATAGAATTCTTGGAAAAGTTTTCATAATAAGAGCCTATACAATGGCAAACAAGCTGTTAGGACAAGGGTCCCCAACCTCTGAAATCTAATGCCTGATGATATGAGCTGATGCGATAATAACAGAAATAAAGTGCACAATAAATGTAATGACCCTGAATTATCCCCAAGCTATGCCCCATCCCTGGGCCATGAAAGAATTGTCTTCCAGAAACCCAGAAACCAGTCTCTGATCCAGAAAGGTTGGGGACCGCTGTGTTAGGGTATTGTTTTTCTCACACAGTATGTACACAGCACCATAAAAAATGTTTTTGGTGGAAAGAAGGCTTAAATATAAAAATCCAAAAACTATTTTAATATAAGTTGAGATTGAATCATGTCAAAACAGCTTTCCAATGTAACTTGACCCAGCACCAGGCCACAAATACGTACTCAGTAGTGAAGTGCCAAGTCAACATCGACGCCTCTTTCTCAGTGTCATGAGTACACCTCAGATATGTATTCAAGTTGACCTTATGCTTCTTCCTTTTCCTTTTACTGAGGCAGACTTGATAAAGGTCTTGCTAATAGCATCCATGGGAATAACTTACTTGCAGGCACAAAAGTAGCAACAGCAAATCCAGAAATTGTTCTAAGAAATCACTTCCCTCTCCCTCAAAAAATACTTCAAACTAACGTGTAGAGAGAAGAGGAGGTCTACAGAAACTAATTTAAAATATTCATTATTCGTCATGCATAATGGGGATTTTCTGAGGAATGTAGACGCAAGAATAAAATTTATAATTCAAGTGTTCTCTGTAATATCTCACAAAACAAATTTCAGATGGTGAGACTGATTTTAAAATAACTGAACTTAGACAACGGAAAACATGTCCTATTTACCTACAATGCCAGTCAGCGAAAAGGAAAAACTTTTATTTTGCAGAATGCATACTGTTTTTGCTTAGATTAGAAAAACAGCTCCATTTCTTATCAGATGCTGCAGTACTGGGACATTTATTTTAAACACAGGATAAAGAACCAACTAGAAAAGGGGATATTCCTGGATCTACTATAATACATCAGACATTGAATTTTTTGAAGAAAAGAAAAAATGCAAATATCAAGATTTTTTTTATTTATCGAAAAGCATGGGTCCCNCTCCATTTCTTATCAGATGCTGCAGTACTGGGACATTTATTTTAAACACAGGATAAAGAACCAACTAGAAAAGGGGATATTCCTGGATCTACTATAATACATCAGACATTGAATTTTTTGAAGAAAAGAAAAAATGCAAATATCAAGATTTTTTTTATTTATCGAAAAGCATGGGTCCCCCATTCACGTGTGAACGCACTCTGTCGATTCTGACTTGGCACCAGTAACAGATATTATACGAGAGAGGAGAGTGCCCCCTTGCAATATACCCGACTCAATCATCTCAGTAGCTAGAAGAAAATCAAGAGTGTGTAACAGAGAGTTTCTGATCCTCCTTAATTGGTCGCCTCAGTGGAACGCCTCTGGTCACCCGCTGACAGAGTCTCCTTCTAACGTGCAGGCCAACACACAGAACTCCAAGTAGCAGGAAACGCCAGGGAGGGACAGAAGTCATACCCTGCAGTGAGAGAGGCTGAAATGCTAACAAGATCATGTTAAAATGTCCCTAATACAGAATTTCTCACACGGTCTTAATGTGATCATTTTTGTTCAACCGCATTTGCCAACTTCTTCAGGCCTTGGGGAAGTGCTGTCTGCTCTGGCAGAAACTAAATGCAAGTATGATTTAGAGATACATCACATCAAAAAGATATAACCTTATAACTAGTAACTCTTTTAGAATGTTTTCTAACAGGAGATGGTTCAATTTTACATCTAAGGTTTTTAACTTTTCACACAAAAAGAGAAAAGCAACATTTAATACATATAAAGATATAGAGGGCTTAGCTTCTGCCTTTTGGAACTTAATTTACATAACCTTTAAATCAGTCAGTAGGGGAATAAAAATAAAATATGAATTTTTATAGATGTCAGGAAGAATGTCAATAAAACACTTAGCCGGGCTCTGTGATAAGAGCAGAAGAGGAAAAGGTATTCATCTGGCATCTCTTGTAAGGATGTCCCAGTGGAACAATACAAGCCTCAGAAAGCAGACACAGCCGGAAGAGCTGAATTCCAGTCCTGCTTCTGCTCCTTATTGGCTGACTCAGCTCGGGAAAATCAAACATTCTCAGATATGGGATTTAACACCTGCCTTGTAGAGTTCACAAAGTGAGGCCCCTGAGGAAAAACATTCCCCAGATGATTTTGAAACTTTCAGAGGGTCATATAAATGTAAATGATGTTAGACCCACTGGTCAATATAGGATTAGTGGGAGGGCAAGGCAGAGGGATGGTGGGAGGAGGGGCAAATGAACTGAAATAAAATAGACCGGAAACTCTTCANCCAGGAATTGGTGGTGGACAGGGAAGCCTGGCATTCTGCAGTCTGTGAGGTCTCAAAGAGTCAGACACAACTGAGTGACTGAAATGAACTGAACTGAATGGCAGCGCTAGCGGTAAAGAACCTGCCTGCCAATGCAGAAGAAGTAAGAGGTGTGGGTTTGATCTCTGGAATCAGGAAGATGCCCTGGAATGGCAACCCACTCCAGTATTCTTGCCTGGAAAATCCCCAGAGACAGAGGAACCTGGTGGGCTGTGGTCCATGGGATCGCAGANACAACTGAGTGACTGAAATGAACTGAACTGAATGGCAGCGCTAGCGGTAAAGAACCTGCCTGCCAATGCAGAAGAAGTAAGAGGTGTGGGTTTGATCTCTGGAATCAGGAAGATGCCCTGGAATGGCAACCCACTCCAGTATTCTTGCCTGGAAAATCCCCAGAGACAGAGGAACCTGGTGGGCTGTGGTCCATGGGATCGCAGAGAGTCAGCATGACTGAGCATGCGTGCATGACAACAATGAGGACCTACTGTATAGCACGGGGAACTCTATTCCAAGCTCTGTGGTGACCTAGACAGGAAGGAAATTCCAAAAGGTCGGGAAATTTATTAGACATACAGCTGATTCATCTTGCCGTACAACAGAAACCAACACAACACTGTAAAGCAACTTTAATCTAATAAAAATAATTTAAAAATAAGAAAGTAAAACTTCTTCCGACCTTTGTGCACACTAACCCCTCAAACTATTTTTTCCTAATTAATTTCAAGAGCAAGCTTTTAAACATCTGCAATCTTTAGTACTCTATATTTAAGCAACTAATCCTACATTCTATCAAAGATCAAAAATACCTATAATCCATTTCAGAGCCTGAAATTTCACAGCTGTTATATATGGGGTGTATGTGATACTCTAAGCCCCCACGTGTTCTATTTCTATCCAGGAGGTCATGAAGCAATTTTAGATTACAAAGTGGCAGAAAGGACCAGAGCTTAGAGTGAGAGCCACAGGGGCAAAGGGGTATGAGATCTCGCTAGTAACTGTCAATCTGAGGTACTTCATTCACTAATATAGCAAGAAAAACAAAAAAACCAGTGGGACTATCTAGTAGTCTAATTAATTTGTGTATCATAATGCAAGAGACCAGTTTCAATCCCTGAGTCAGGGAGATCCCCTGGAGAAGGGAATGGCAACCCACTCCAGTATTCTTGCCCGGAGAATTCCATGCACAGAGGAGCCTGGTGGGCTACAGTCTGTGGGGTCGCAAGAAGTTGGACATGTCTTAGCGACTAAACAACAAATAAAATAAAAACGATGGAGACAGCTCTCTAGCTACATTTAACAAACCACAAAAAGAAAACAGAAGACCAATAACATGTCACAGAGCCAGAAGAAAGAGAATTTAAATGTGGGACTGAACATATACATCTACGCCAAATCTCATTGAAATTAGGAAAAACCATATTTTGTAACAAGTTAATGCCAACATTGGAGGAATTTTTTATATATCAGTAGATAAGAAATTTGGGAAAAAGTTCCTAAACAGATGGGATTCGCTGAAGGAGAAACAGAAGTAGGGGAAATCAAAGCACAAACTTAAGTAGGAGAAACCTACTCTAATAAGATCGATTCTCTTTAAAGAAACTCCATGTAAAGCTCTAAAAGAGGCAACCATGAGAGGCAACCAATATCCAGCGTCAAGAAGTAGTAACCAGGATAATTGTGAAAGAGTCATGGTGTGAACAGCTGTGAACAGTTCGCTGCTTTCCCCCATGTCTTTGTTTATTCTGTGACCAGCAGGCACAGCACTCAGCACTAGCATCAAGTCCTAAAACCTGCTTTCTAAATCAAGTTAACCATCTGCCTTGGGAAGGCTCTCAGCCAGACTGTAGGGGAAGACAATGCAGAGCCCAAGATACTCAGGATCATTCAGAATGGCAACCTCCTTCAAAGGGACTTATGCCAGGACTGTTGTGTTCAGTGCCCCTGACCCCACGGCAGGCCACTGCGGACTGCATCCTAGTCATCAGACAAATGAAGCCTGCCCATTACACCTCGCTTTTGTGGGCTTGGAAACAGGAAGCATGGCTCCTGAGACCTGTCGTTATTACTGGGACTATTACTGCTGGGATGCATTGAAGACGAGAGTTTTAGGTTTGCTTTGTAGCAAAATTCAGGAAGGTCTGAATGGCATACTTCTTTGATTCTGATTTTCATGCAAAATTATTTTATTTTTACCAAAGCCTTTATGTTGCCAACTTACTTGCATTTTTGTGTGCGGGTGACATTTCAGGTGTTGAGTATGTCTGGGTTTCTCTTTACACTGAAAATAAGGTCTGACTAATATACATAAAATTGAATATTTTCTTATTTGTGCTTTAAATTACTTGTGGTGTCACAGATTATATAACAGTCATTCAAAAACAGAAAAATTACAAGGACTGTACTCATGGCCTTGGGGACTTTTATATTATCATTTACTTCTCATGAGATATCTGTAGGCAATTATTATAGATAAAACAGCATAATTAATTGTTTGTTCAAGATAAATCTATTACATCTTTTTCATAAGCACAAAACTTCCTTGGTTTTATTTAAGATGTGGACGCCATGTCTACTTCTACTGTATAACTGATAATTATGAGTGTATTAGCATTTTTGCATGATATTGCTTAAAAATCTGCCTGGAAACATTTAAATGAAATATACACACATACTTTGCAGCTAGTGCCTGCCTATCATTGCCAGCATTGCCTTCTTAGAAGACATATAACCAAAGTCAAGTTTTTTTTAATATTGAAGGACAAATGGTAAGATTATAAAGTTCAGCTAGAAGAAATCATATAGGATTATTATTAACTGGAAGTAATTAGATTCAGGAAATTGTTAAATCTTGGCTATAATAGAAAGGAGAGGAGCATGGTCACGATATAGAGGTAGACCATACATGCTGTCAGCAGAAAAACTGAATTGCTAAATGTCTTAAATGTACTTATTACTTAATCACAAATTTGATTTCTTCAGCAAATGGTAACGCTTTACATGAATGCTGAGTAATTGAGTACTAAATGAAAACCGCTACTAAGCTAAATAAATTATTGGCATATAGTGTCCATTTACCAGTTAATAGTCTTACCTCTGCCATCATTTACAACTTAATTATGCTATAAATATATTAATGTTCCACATTTTTTCAATATCCCTATCAATATGGAGTTGATTCCATTACAATGTAAAGTAAAAAAACTTGTATAACTATTACTTCGGCTTCACAGAATATAGATTACTTATCTTCTAGTAACATCCTGTAATTTATTTAGATACCTGCATGTATGGGATTGATTTTTAAAAATTACCTAACTTTATGCTCTCTCATCTTTAATTCCTATGAGAAAGGAAATCCCTTTAATCAAAACATACATTGACAGTTAATCAGACTATGAAACATAATAACTAAGCCATAGATTGTCAGAGATATATTAGTAAGAAACTTTTATTTGAATTTTAACTCAGTAAATTAGGTAGTAAAATGGAGGTTGTAACTATGTAGTTTCGCCTTCTGATAAGACCAACCCATTCAGTTGCATATAAATATGTCTGTATTCAATTTAACAACTTGTGAACTTTATATATACTGAGCTGTTTTGTATAAATCATTTGGTAACTTTTATAGACTTGAATACAAATGCTTCCCAAATTTAATATATCTCAGAGACAAGTCTACATCTCCTCCTGAAATTACTCTTTGCTAGATCTTCCTGACCTAAGTGAATAGCAATTTCATTTATTCACCTGTTTAACCTTGAAAACTCATACTCATCCCTGATCCTCTCACATCCCATATACAAATTCTAGTGAGTCTTTAGGCCTTGATGTTCCTACTGTTTGTGACACTAAGCACTTACCACCTCCATTCTTGCCTCCCATCAAAGCTCTCAGCATTTCTCCTTGGAATATTCCAACACCGTCCTAACTAACCTCCCACTTCCCCTCTTACCACACGAGGCTTTTCTGCCCACAGGGGCCTGACTGACATGAACTAATGACAGCAAACACACACAGCGTTGCGATGTCCCAGGTGCTGAGTAAATCCTTCATGCATATTAAGATACTCAGTCCTAACATTCATTTATTACTTTACTATTCATTTGTTTCCTTAATGATGCTTACTTAACTTTATTTACTTAGTCATTTACATCCTTAAGTTATTTACGAATTAACATATTTGATCCTCAAAATTAACATGTATGATTCTTTATAGAACCTGAATCATTTGAGTTGAAGCCATGTCCACAATTATCACCGCATACCAAAAATAATTATTTGATTATTATTTTTTGATAACTCGTTCTGTTCTTGAGATTTTTCTAACAGTTTATTTTAGTGGTATTTCCAAAGAACCAGATTTAATTTTATTCAGTTTATTTTCCTTTATAATTTTTAATATCTGGTTTTATTATTATTCCTTTTTAAAAAATTTTAAGGTGATTATTTAGTTGACATATTTTCACTTGTTTTCATTTATTATGTGTGTAGTTGAAGCTATTTCTATTTTTTCAACTACTACTTTGGACAAATTCCACAGATTTTAACAAAAATAGCAAGTTTTGTCTCTTGTAGCTATAATTTCAACTTTATTTTCTTAATGCAACCATTGTTTAGGAAATTTTATTTCTAATTATGAATTTATTTTTGCTATTGTTGTGTGATCAACTTCAAGTTCTATTAATTGTTATCAGAATATATATTTAAATACATACTTGTTTTTACTTATTTTTTTCCTGATATTAATAATGGCACACTCATTTCTTTGTATAAGTTCATGTTTGGAAAATATTTTCCTAGCTTTTTAGTTTCACCTTGTCTTTGATTTCAGTTGTTTGTCTTGCAAACAGTATATAGCATCCTAACTTCTATTCAAACTCAGAATTTTAAAGAGACTAACTTTTAAGACATAACAAATTTAATAGATTTGACCCATTCACATTTGTTGTAATTCATGATGTTTCTATCTTTTCCTTTCCTTTCAGTTTATTTTTATGCCTCTTTGCTGCCCGGAGAATCCCAGGGATGGGGGAGCCTGGTGGGCTGCCGTCTACGGGGTCACACAACGTAGGACACGACTGAAGCGACTCCGCAGCACTGCTGCTCTCCACCCACCTCTTCCACGCTACCGTTTTCTACAATTGATGCTCTTTGTGTTGTTCTTCCATCATTTTTCTTCTCATTAAGCTCAAGATTTACTTATTTTTTCTAGTGATTGCCCTTCATCTTTTGAGAAGTATATATAAACACATTTTATGTCAGTGTCTAGACTTAATTAGTATTAATATCTTCTCTTGGACAGGACTTTGTCCTTAGGATACATTCCCTTTCTGCCTCATCTTCTTTTAAATAAGCAGATATTTGATCCAGATAGCCATTATTTTGCCTCTAAGTTTTGCCATAGATATTTTTTGGATGTGAACACAAGTTGTTTGCATCCCATCCTGATGTTTCACGTTACCCATGTGTCTTTATTTCCTAGGCTATTGTTTGCTTTGTTTTATTGAATGAGTAATTTTTTTCAGGACAAGCCTATAGATATTAGATTTTTGAGCACTTAGGTATCCCCAGATGTCTCTGCCCTTATATTTGAATGATGGTTTGACTAGGTCTAGAATTTTTTTTAAAACTTAAGAGTTTTTCTATGGATCTGGGAAGATATTGTTTCATTTGCTTTAGTCTTACAGATGAAATAGCAATACCAATCTAATTTCTATTTCTTTGTAAATAATATGCCTTTTCCCCCCTTCTGCAATATTTAAAAAATCCACTCATTATTTTTTGAGTTCTGGAATTTTATCAGCATATGTCTACTTGAAAGTCACATTTATTAGTTCTTCTGTAGCCAAATGGAGTTTTCAATCTGAAGATACATGACTTCCTTCGGCTCTAAAATACACCTATTCTCTTGTTTGACTACTGTCTCTCATCCAGTCTGTTCTGTACTTTTTAATGTCTTATTAGACGAATGATGGAATTACCACTTACATCCTCTATGTCTTAACTTTCGTACTCTTCATCTCTTTATTTGTCCTATAACCTGAAACAACATCAAGGATCAAAATTGTAACTCACAAAATTTTCACCAGCCACTGTTTTCTATTTATCATAAATAATACTTTTTATAGGGGTTATATCTTTGGTGTTTCTTTTTGTTATACAAAGCACTTTTTTCCCGTGGATATGAGACCTATCAAATTTCTTAAGATAGTTAATTATTCCTATCTCAAAATGTTCTTCTATTTATTATTAATAACTATTTTCTTGAGAGCCAGATTTTCTGCTTGTTGGATTGGGATGGCGGAGACAAGTCATGTCTCCTGAAATCCCATTTTACTCTTTCTCCTTCAGCCTCCTCTGTGGCTAAATGGTCCATGTACTGAATTTTGGCCAGGAGAATGAGAAAAGTCACTTCCAGGCCTTGATTCTAAAATGGTCCCCAGGAAGTAAGTGAAGAGGCAGTGTGCATTCTCCATGTTCCCATCACTTGATTGCTGGCAGTATACACAGGGGCAGACTCTGAGTCATAGATGTTGGCACAGCTACTAGTTACAGGAGACTCGATCCCTGAATGATTGTGGACAAAATCTCCCTTTGCATCTCACCTCCCATCAATCTGTAGTGAACTGTGATATATGTGAAAAGTACACTTTATTAAGCCACTGATAGTTTTATGTACATGATTCAAGAATTATCCTATTCTGATTACTGTTTGCTTGCCTCACTTTCTGGCTCTTTTTATTCTTCACGTATTTGTTCATATTTGGTTTTCTGTTTTTGTTTAAGGGTCTCAAATGCATTTTTTTAATTGAGCTATATAATTGCTTTACAATGTTATGTTAGTTTCTGCTGTACAGCAAAGCTAATCAGCTGGATATATATATATATCCGCTCTCTCGTGAACCTCCCTCCCCACCCACATTCCACCCTTCTAGATCATCACAGAGCACCGGGCTGAGCTCCCTGGGCTACACAGCAGCTTCCCACTAGCCATCTATTTCACACATGCATGAGCAGACTCAGCGCCCCATGGACTGTAGCCCACCAGGGTCCACTGTCCCCGGGATTTCCCAGACAAGAATACTGGAGTGGGTTGCCATGCCCTCCTCCAGGGGATCTTCTCAGCCCAGAAATCGAACTGGAGTCTCCTGCACTGCAGGCGGATTCTTTACCAGTTGAGCTGCCAGGAATGCCCATATGTGTCAGTACTGTTCTCTTAACTCGTTCCACTCTCCCTGCAATTTGTTTTTATTCTTTGAGGATTTCTATTTATGCAGGTGCCTCTTATGGCTGAAGGAAAGGGCAGGAGCTTTAATTGGGTAATACATACAAAAAGCATGCCTTCTGGGTGTGGGGACCCTTCCTGGGCTTCTCAGGTGGCACTAGTGGTCAAGAATTCACCTGCCAAAGCAGGAGATATGGGTTTGAACCATGAGTCGGTCAGGAAGATCTCTGGCAGAAGGAAATGGCAACCCACTCCAGTGTTTTTGTCTGGGAAATCCCCTGGACAGAGCAGCCTGGCAGGCTACAGTCCACGGGATTGCAAGAGTCAGACACGACTGAGAACACAATGCTCTACTTTTCTGACCTCAGTGCTATTTTTTTAGCATTTCCTAGAGTCAGAACTTTCCACCCATCACGTCTGCCTTTACGCTCAGTCTCATGAATCCAACTATGTCTTCAATACTTCCCACTCTGATGTCTGTTTGATGGGCCTTTCAAATGGGACAGGCCACACACTGACCCACCACAGGGCATGCGTGACTCTTCGCTAGTGCCTTCCCATCAGGAGATTCCAGCTGATGCCATGGGCCCTACTGTTTATGCCAGCCTTGGAGTCATCCTTGTCTCCTCCATTTCTCCTCCATCCTACACCTGATGCTGCTTTCAAACAGCTGCTGTATCTGACCACCCGTCATCACTGCCCAGCCACATCCCTACTCCAGGTCCCCAGCATCTCTCACCTGTTCTAGTGCAGTCATCTCCAGTGTCTCCCTGCTTGCTTGCTTTCCACTCTATGCTTAATTTCTACTCAGGTTATCTTTTAGAATAGTAATCAAGCCCCTGAAAAGAAATCACAACAATTAAAGTCCCAATAATAACAACATCAAACTTTCTCATGATCCTCAGAACAACAAATAAAATAAAAATAAAATCCATAGTCTGTAGCATGACCACACAGAGACCCTTGGTGGTCAAGCTCTTGCTTACTTCTGATTTTATTTTCTGTCATTTTTTTCCTCTGCACCATCCCTCACTGTGTTCCAGGCATACCAGCCTTCTTGCTGTTTGGGGAAGGATGTCCCTACCTCAGGGCCCTTGCACCTTCTATTTCCTCCCCCAAGACTGTTTCTCTAGATAACACTTCAGCTGGATCTCAGACTAAATGTACTTGCTATGTAATTATCGTCCACTCTTTATCATCCCTTCTCTGACCCTCTCTTTTGGTTGTTGTTTTCACAGCACATAAACTGCCTAATACGAATGATAAAGGTTTATCCTTTGTTTTGTTCCTCACCAGAATGGAAGCATGACCAGGGTAGAAAGTTGACCACTTCTTCATCAGGGTCTTCTTCAATGGCTGGAGTGTTACTCAGTACATTCAGAGGATATACTGAATGCTTGTTGCCTGAGGCCACAGATCAAAGGGCTATGTGATGGTGGGTGGGGGGCATCAGATGACTCTTTTCTTTGGCCTTAGGTCAAACTACAGGGAAGGAACTCAGCCCCACCCATCAACACAAAATTGGATAAAGAATTACTGGGCCCATCCATTAGAGCAAGACCCAGATTCCCCCACAGCCAGTCCCTCCCATCAGGAAGCCTCTACAAGCCTCCTATCCTTATCCATCGGAGGACAGACAGAATGGAAACTACCTGACCTGCCTCTTGAGAAACCTGTATGCAGGTCAGGAAGCAAAATTTAGAACTGGACATGGAAAAACAGACTGGTTCCAAATAGGAAAAGGAGTACGTCAAGGCTGTATATTGTCACCCTGCTTATTTAACTTATATGCAGATTCCATCATAAGAAATGCTGGGCTGGAAGAAGCACAAGCTGGAATCAAGATTGCCAGGAGAAATATCAATAACCTCAGATATGCAGATGACACCACCCTTATGGCAGAAAGTGACGAGGAACTAAAGAGCTTCTTGATGGAAGTGAAAGAGAACAGTGAAAAAGTTGGCTTAAAATTCAACATTCAGAAAACTAAGATAATGGCCTCCATCCAGTCCCATCACTTCATGGCAAATAGATGGGGAAACAGTGAAAACAGTAGCTGACAATTTTTCTCGGCTCCAAAATCACTGAGGATGGTGACTGCAGCCATGAAATTAAAAGACACTTACTCCTTGGAAGGAAAGTTATGACCAACCTAGAAAGCATATACAAAAGCAGAGACATTACTTTGCCAACAAAGGACTGTCCAGTCAAGGCTATGGTTTTTCCAAAGGTCATGTATGGATGTAAGAGTTGGACTGTGAAAAAAGCTGAGCACCGAAGAATTGATGCTTTTGAACTGTGGTGTTGGAAAACACTCTTGAGAGTCCCTTGGACTACAAGGAGACCCAACCAGTCCATCCTAAAGGAGATCAGTCCTGGCTATTCGCTGGAAGGACTGATGTTGAAGCTGAAACTCCAGTACTCTGGCCATCTCATGCGAAGAGTTAACTCACTGGAAAAGACCCTGATGCTGGGAGGGACTGGGGGCAGGAGGAGAAGGATGAGATGGCTGGATGGCATCACCAACTCGATGGATATGAGTTTGGGTAAACTCCCGGAGTTGGTGATAGACAGGGAGGCCTGGCATGCTGCGATTCATGGGGTGGCAAAGAGTCGGACACAACTGAGCAACTGAACTGAACCAAAATGATCACTTGCATCACAGCCTTGTCTAACTCAGTGAAACGATAAGCCATGCTTTGTAGGACCACTCAAGATGGACGGGTCATGGGGGAGAATTCTGACAAAACGTGGTCCAC
This sequence comes from Neotragus moschatus, assembly GCA_006410615.1. NCBI lineage: Eukaryota > Metazoa > Chordata > Mammalia > Artiodactyla > Bovidae > Neotragus > Neotragus moschatus. The sequence goes on from SJYA01003206.1 coordinate 1,060,743, forward strand.
TGGAGAAGGGAATGGCAAACCACTTCGGTATTCTTGCCTTGAGACCCCATGAACAGTATGGAAAGGCAAAAAGACAGGACACTGAAAGATGAACTCCCCAGGTCAGTAGGTGCCCGATATGCTGCTGGAGAAGACTGGAGAAACAGCTCCAGAAAGAATGAAGAGCCTGAGCAGAGTGAAAACAATGCCCAGCTGTGAATGTGACCGGTGACGGAGGTAAAGTCTGACGCTGTAAAGCACAATATTGCATAGGGGCCTGGAATGCTAGGTCCATGAAAAAAGATCAATTGGAAGTGGTCAAACAGGAGATGGCAAGAGTGAACATCAACATTTTAGAAATCAGTGAATTAAGATGGACTGGAATGGGCGAATTTAACTCAGATGACCATTATATCCACTAGTGTAGGCACGAATCCCTTAGAAGAAATGGAGTAGCCCTCATACTCAACAAAAGAATCCAAGATGTAATCCATTTGGGTGCAGTCTCAAAAATGACAGAATGATTTCAGTCATTTCCAAGGTAAACCATTCAATATCACAGTAATCCAAGTCTATGCCCCATTCACTAATGCCGAAGAAGCTGACATTTAATGGTTCTCTGAAGACCTACAAGACCTTCTAGAACTAACATCCAAAAAAGATGTCCTTTTCATTATAGGGGACTGGAATGCCAAAGTAGAAAGTCAAGAAGTACCTGGAGTAACAGGCAAATTTGGCCTTGGAGTACAAAATTAAGCATGGTAAAGACCAACAGAGTTTTGCCAAGAGAATGCACTGGTCATAGCAAACACCCTCTTCCAACAACACAAGAGAAGGCTCTGCACATGGACATCACCAGATGGTCAATACAGAAATCAAACTTATTATATTCTTTGTAGCCAAAGATGGAGAAGCTCTATACAGTCAGCAAAAACAAGACCAGGAGCCGACTGTGACTCTGATCATGAACTCCTTATTGCAAAATTCAGGCTTAAATTGAAGAAAATAGGGAAAACCACTAGACCATTCAGGTTTGACCTAAATCAAATGCCTTACAATTATACAGTGGAAGTGAGAAATGGATTCAAGGGATTAGATCAGATAGACAAAGTGCCTGATGAACTATGGACAAAGGTTTGTGACATTGTACAGGAGGCAGGGATCAAGACCATCCCCAAGGAAAAGAAATGCAAAAAGGTAAAATGGTTGCCTGAGGAGGCCTTACAAATAGCTGAGACAAGAAGAGAAGGGAAAGGCAAAGGAGAAAAGGAAAGATATATCCATTTGAATGCAGTTCCAAAGAACAGCAAGGAGAGATAAGAAAGCCTTCCTCAGTGATCAATGCAAAGAAATAGAGGAAAACAATAGAATGGGAAAGACTAGAGATCTCTTCAAGAAAACCAGAGATACCAAGGGAGCATTTCATGCAAAGATGGGTACAATGAAGGACAGAAATGGTATGGACCTAACAGAAGCAGAAGATATTAAAAAGAGGTGGCAAGAATACACAGAAGAACTATATAAAAAAGATCTTCATGACCCAGATAACCACAATGGTGTGATCACTCACCTAGAGCCAGACATCCTGGAATGCGAAGTCAAGTAGGCCTTAGGAAGCACCACTATGAGCAAAGCTAGTGGAGGTGATGGGATTCCAGTTGAGCTATTTAAAATCCTAAAAGATAATGCCATAAAAGTGTTGCATACAATATGCCAGCAAATTTGGAAAACTAAGCAGTGGCCACAGGACTGGAAAAGCTCAGTTTTCATTCTAATCCCAAAGAAAGGCAATGCCAAAGAATGCTCCAAGTACCACACAATTGTACTCATCTCACACGCTAGCAAAGTAATGCTCAAAATTCTCCAAGCCAGGCTTCAGCAGTACATGAACCATGAACTTCCAGATGTTCAAGCTGGATTTAGAAAAAGCAAAGGAAACAGAGATCAAATTGCCAACATTCGTTGGATCATTGGAAAAGTAAAAGAATTCCACAAGAACATCTACTGCTCATTGACTATGCTAAAGCCTTTGACTGTGTAGATTACAACAAAGTGGAAAATTCTACAAGAGATAGGATGCCAGACCACCTTACCTGCCTCCTGAGAAATCTGTATGCAGGTCAAGAAACAACAGCTAGAACTGGACATGGAACAACAGACTGATTCCAAATTGAGAAAGGAGTACACCAAGGCTATATATTGTCACCCTGCTTATTTAACTTATATGCAGAGTACATCACGTGAAATGCTGGGCTGGAAGAAGCACAAGCTGGAATCAAGACTGCCAGGAGAAATATCAATAAACTCAGATATGCAGATGACACCACCCTTAAGGCAGAAAGCAATGAGGAACTGAAGAGCCTCTTGATGAAAGTGAAACCAGAGAGTGAAAAAGCTGGGTTAAAAGTCAACATTCAAAAAAAGAAGATCATGGCATCCAGTCCCATCATTTAATGGCAAATACATGTGGAAACAATGGGAACAGTAGAGACTTTATTTTCATGGGCTCCAAAATTACTGCAGATGGTGACTGCAGCCATGAAACTAAAAGACACCTACTCCTTGGAAGAAAATCTATGAACAACCTAGACAGCATATTAAAAAGCAGGGACATTACTTTGTCAACAAAAGTCCATCTAGTTAAAGCTATGGTTTTTCCAGTAGTTATGTATGGATGTGAGATTTGGACCATAAAGAAGTTGAAGGCCGAAGAATTGATGCTTTTGAACTGTGGTGTTGGAGAAGACTCTTGAGAGTCCCTTGGACTGCAAGGAGATCAAACCCATCAATCCTAAATGAAATCAATCCTGACTATATATATTGAAAGGAGTGATGTTGAAGCTGAAACTCCAATACTCTGGCCACCTGTTCGGAAGAACTGACTCACTGGAAAAGACCCTGATGCTGGAAAAGATTGAAGGCGGGTGGAGAAGGGGATGACAGAGGATGAGATGGTTGGATGGCATGTCTGACTGGATGGACATGAGTTTGAGTAAGCTCCAGGAGGTGTTGATGGACAGGGAGGCCTGGCGTGCTTCAGTCCATGGGGTCCCAACAAGTCGGACACAACTGATTAACTGAACTAAACTGACAGTACCCAGTTATTTTTCTGTTTGTTTGCTAAAATGTTTATTGGAATATAGTTGTTTTGCAATGCTGTCTTAGTTTCTACTGTACAGCAAAGTGAATCAGCTAAACTGATTTAGCTGATTTATTTAGGGTAAATAAGTATATACCCTCTTCCTTGGATTTCTTTCCCACTTAGGTCACCAAAGAACACTGAGCAGAGATCCCTGTGCTATACAGTAGCTTCTCATTAGTCATCTATTTTATACATAGTAGGGTATATACGTCAATCCCATCTCTCAATTCATCCCACTCCCCTCTTCTCCCTTGGCATCCATGTGTTTGTTCTTTACATCTGTACCCAAATTAACCAAACATTAATCAAACGATTTTGTGAAGGTATTTTATAGATGCAGTTAACATCTACCAGTGGCCTAACATAGAAGAGATGCTTGAGAGTGTCATTCAGTCAGCTGGAAGGCTGTTTGAGCAAACACAGGTTTCCCAAAGAAAATGATTCCATTCAAGACAGTATCAACAACCCCTACCTGAGTTTCTAGCCTGCAGGCTTGCCCTACATGACTTGCTAATTACATCATCACATGAGCCAATTTCTTAAGTCAAAGTTTCTTTTATATAGAGACACATAATAGGTTCTAAAATAAATCATAGCTTTTCTGATCCTGTGACTCTCTATTTCCTGTACGGAGAGGGGTTCTGATCGAAATCAGTGGCTAAGACAGGGACATCTGATCCAATTTAAGATGGGTCTTATGAAAGACAGGAGATAGGCCTTTCCCTTTTAAGTATTGAGGAGCATTAACTGAGGATCACAACTACCAAGAATGTCAATTAAAAGTGACCTCAGATGGCCAAGAGAGCAAATGTTACAGTAGGCAACTGGATATGCTTGAAAGTGTATTTTTTAATACCTATGCAAAATCAACGAATAGTCCAATTTTACTGAGCTTATTACCTAAAAACCCTTTTAAGGTTTTCATTTTCTTTTTTCATTCAACAAATATGCATAGATTGTTCACTGATTGCTACTGTGACCCTAATGTGAACAGGATATCAAGATCTCTCTGTCCTCATGGAGGACATTATAGTCGGGAAAAGATAATTAATAAAGATATAAATAGCCATGCCACAAAGAAAATAAGATAGCATAATGAAAGTATCGAGGGAAGGAAGAAAAGCTAGGGAAACTGCAGAAAGGCCATAAAGGTTGAAAGTTTTAACTACTTGGGAGCTTCAGGCAGAGAGAACAGCAAACACCATGCCCTTGAGATGGGAATGTGCTCTCAGTTTGGGTCAAAAAGGAGGCCAAGTGGCTGCAGCATAGTGCACTCAGGACAGAGATAAGAGATGAAGTTTCAGGGGAAGNGGTTGAAAGTTTTAACTACTTGGGAGCTTCAGGCAGAGAGAACAGCAAACACCATGCCCTTGAGATGGGAATGTGCTCTCAGTTTGGGTCAAAAAGGAGGCCAAGTGGCTGCAGCATAGTGCACTCAGGACAGAGATAAGAGATGAAGTTTCAGGGGAAGGTGGGAGACAGAGCACACAGATCCTTTTGGTGGTGGAAAGAAAATGAGGATTAATTCTAAGTGCAGTGGAAACCAGTTTAGTATTTTAAGCAGCATACAACCAGGATCCAGCTAATACTTCTTAGGGACTCTGAGA
>SJYA01003206.1:1065560-1170424 GCA_006410615.1 Neotragus moschatus
GAAGAAAAAGAAGATGCTGTTGAATGTGGTACTGGAGAGTAATGAAAGTTATATGTTGACAGATGGTGAGAAGTTCAGAGAAAGCAGCATCATTCAAAAGTCGTACACATAGAAAGTAAGCTTATTCTTGCTGGCCCATAGATTATATTGCCCAGAACAGAGGAATGATGGGTAGGGGTCTTGGGTAAATGCATCCAGAAAACACTTTGAGAGAGTTCACTTAGATTGCTTGCAATAGATTCTCAACTTCTAATAATCTCAAAAATTATTCAGGTTTTCCAAGACAAATCCACATGATAGGTTCAATCTCACCAAATTTAAATGTGCTGTCAACTTTTACTCTTACATAGAATTTATCCTCCATGAAACTATCCAGTGTTTTAAGATAGCTATTAAGAGTTTGGAGCGCTCATGCTAGAAAATTAAGTGTTACCAAGTAAAGTCCCTTTTGAATTCAGGACACTTTCCATTTTACTGGGAATCCATTCTGTCTGGTGTTTCTAATTCAGCATTTTTTTGGAAAAATCATTCTACAACGCTTCTGATCTTGTTTAAAAACTAAAATTACGTGGTACAGATCCAAATTTCCCTAAAAGTGATTCTGCTAATGAATTCATTTCATTGTCCCCTCCATCTGCAAAGAATAGTTTTGTTTTTCTTCTCTAGCTCAAGAACACCTAATCCTTACATTTTAAGAAATAGAACTGGAGTGCTTTCATTGCCAGAAGTCTCATTGTAATGCAGCTAGAATATTCCCCTGTGAGTACTGGATAGTGCTGTTACTTGTTCACACATACTTTTTAAATTTCCAATATGATTAGTTATAGGCAAGTCACTGAGTATTTCAATTTAGTACAGACAGGTTTTCAAACTACCTGGGAACAGCAGCTTGTAAATTAGAGGGATTGTGAGAATCTGAAATCTGAGCAGGGCTGCCTAAACTCTGGAGGCTGTTCATTATGCTTCCTTCTTGACTTGCAACACCTGCTCTCTGTAGAACCAGAGGTCTGTGTGAGGTGGTCTCCTGAGTCTTAGGTTTTAGGCTGGGGTGGGAGTTGTAAGAACCTCACCAGGAAGATTTGGCATGTTCTGAACTCTCCTGTCACTGAGAATAATTTGAAAGCTGAAACAGAGCTGGGAACAGTAGAATCCTCAACTCAAGAGAGAAGTCCAAAGACCATAGGAGATTTTAATGCCCATTAGAGGCTAAAAGAAAATAAAAATAAAAATCTAGAATAGACAGGGAAGCCTGGCATGCTGCAGTCCATGGGATTGCGAAGACACAGTGAACACAACTGAGCAACTGAACTAACGAACTGAGAACAGTACTGACGTGCTAAAACCCAGAATAAACAATAGTATTAAATTTTTACTCAACTGTGTCTCGAACCTTAACAAAAACCTAACTTATCAGTTGACAAGTGAACCAAACTGTTCTAAACCAGAGGTAGTAGAGCTGTATCAGATAATATGCAAGAGACCAAAACTTATCAAGTTTTGGCTTCTTTGTCCTGTTCTGCTTCTTCTGACATGTACCATTAAGCATATCACTTACCCCTACAAGACCCTGAATTTTAATTTTTTCATCTAAAGAAAAAAAAAAGAATTTGGACCAGAAAATAACTAAACTTGCTTCCAGAAGTAAATAGGGATTTCATGTCATCTGACTTATACCTGAACAGTTCTAAAAAGACAGAATATTTTCTATCTTTTATAAATATAAGTTTCAGAAGTTAACCTCTAGTTCCTTATTAAGAGTAATCTACATTTTTTCTCTCAAAACAATTTCAGATGATGAGGATGAGCACAAAGACCTGAATAAGTGAATGTGTGTGTGTCTCTTGTTCCAGAGTATATACTCATTTTCTTCCAAAATCCTACAAAGTTTTAGTAGGTGGAGGGTAAGGGCCAACATAGCTGCTGCTGGTCTGAGGTATGCCTCCTTCACAACTCCTATGAGTAAAACAAGGAGCCAGAACATGTCAGCAACAAGAGAAAGCTTCCTTCAACATCACACATGAAAAGGTCCATATCAAAGTATACAACTGAGCTGCCAAGAACTGGACTTAGGCTGTCAAAGTCCTGAATGTTCATTGGCAGGACTGATGAAGCTGAAACTCCAATACTTTGGCCACCTGATGTGAAGAGCTCACTCACTGGAAAAGACCCCAATGCTGGGAAAGATTGAAGGTGAGAGGAAAAGGGGACGACAGAGGATGAGATGGTTGGATGGTATCACCGACTCAGTGGACATGAGTCTGAGTAAACTCTGGGAGTTGGTGATGGTCAGGGAGGCCTGGCGTGCTGCAGTCCACAGGGTCACAAAGAGTCAGACACGACTGAGTGACTGAGCTGAACTGTCAAAGCCACAAAGGACAAGGTATCTGCCTTTCCTTTCCTACTGTATACCATCATCTTATGAAAGCAAAAGTGTCAGTAGCTCAGTCGTGTCCAACTCTTTACGACTCCATGGACTGTAGCCCCACCGGGCTCCTCTGTCCATGGAATTCTCCAGGCAAGAACACTGGAGTGGGTAGCCACTCCCTTCTCCAGGGGATTTTCCTGACCCAGTGATCGAACCTGGGTCTCCCTCATTGCAGGCAGATTCTTTACTATCTGTGCCACCAGGGACATCATGATCTTATAATGAGGGACAAAACTAGAGCCAGTCTGTACTCTGAGCTGTGGTCCTGCCAGGCAGCTTGAAATCCTAGTCAGATAGGCCACCTGATGCTAACGCAGAAGTCTAAAACAGTTAGCAGTGTGAAAAATGACAGTTCATTAAAACCCACTGAGGATCCAAGCGTTGACAACGATGCATTTCCTAATGGCAAAATCCAAGTTTGCTCGACCAAGACATGTTTCTTCACTTAGACAGAAATACCTTTAGACAACATCAATATTATGAGTGATGGCAGTTAAAAAAATAAGGCAGAAGAAACACTGAAAGTTCAGTCTCACAGAATACGTATAAAAGCATAGCTTTGAGAAGAGGTGCAAACATAGATGGTACTCCCCCATGCTGGTTACATGGCAAATGGCAATAATCCATGACAGTCGTCTTTTCTACAGTACTAGGGTGGCCAGAAAGCTCATTCAGGTTTTCCCATTACAGCCGATGGAAAACGCAAACGAACTTTTTGGCCAACACCTGGCTCTCAGTTCTACAGTCTTTCTCAACAGCCAGGTCCTACTAATCAACCAGAATCTGCATAAGAAAGACAACCTATTTAACATTCTTCCCATAGGAGAAAAGAGCTCTCTACTGAGAACTAAGGAAACTTGCTAGTCCTTTGGGCTTTACATTAACCAGCTAGGAAAAGTCACTTTTGTAACTCAAGGCCCTTCCACCCTTAAAATTTGAACTATCTCTGTTTCCTTTGTGTGTTTAAACTGTAGACATGTATACCCTTGGGACTGACATATGACTCAGATGCTAAAGAATCTGCCTGCAATGCCGGAGACCCGGGTTCTATCCCTGGGTCAGGAAGATCCCCTGGAGAAGGGAATGGGCCACCCACTCCAGTATTCTTGCCTGGAGAATTCCATGGACAGAGGAGCCTGGAGGCTATATACAGTCTATGGGATCGCAAAGAGTCGGACACAACTAATCGACTTGCACTTTCACATTTTTACTCTAAAGCCATGGGGGAGTATCTATGAATGATTGTAAAACCTTAACTATCCCATAACTCAAAGAAATAGTTACTCACTGAAGTTATAAATTTTCATCACTATTTTTTTTTCTTCCTAAAGAGCTGCAAATACTAATTATAAGGTTCTTTGTCCAACTGTGGTTATCTAAGCCATGAAATATATTCTCATCCAACTCCTTCACAGATGAGGAATTACATGTAAAGAGAGGTTAATTGATTTGCATAACATCATGTCACTAAATCTGCATACTTAGCTTATGATTATTAACACCAAGGCATTTGCACAATTATTAGTTTTTGTGGAGTTTACAGAGTAATTTCCAAACCGCAAACCCAAATCTGCTGACAAGTCAGAATCTTTCTTCCATCACTATTAGTCTTTACGGTCTATTTTTGTTTTAAACTGGAATATAATTGTTTTAAAATGCCGTGTTAGTTTCTGCTATGCAAACAACACGAATTAGCTGTAAGAATACATACATCTCCTGCCTCTTGAGCCTCCCTCCCACCCCACCATCCCACCTCTCCAGGTCATCAGAGAGCACCAAGGTGAGCTCCCTGGTCATGGTCTCTTGTTTGTGTTAATTTCCTTATACTTAAATATATTAAAGGTGCCTACATTCCTCCAATTCCTTAGGATTCTTTTTGTTTCCGTAATCATTGAGCACATTCATACCAGCAATCTGAAAGTTTCCTGATTTAGAATCTCTGAAATGTTTACTGGTGGGGAACGTATGTAATTCCTTCACCACTTAACAACTATACTAAGTAAGCCCTTACCTAACGCAAACCCTGTGGAACCCAAAGGGCAGCCACTTACTGCTCTCTTTTTGTCTACTATCTTTTACCTGCATATACCTGCTGTATATGCTTCTTTGAGTGTAAATTCTTTAACTGACAAAAAAAATCACCATGGTATGCCATAAAATGATCTTAATACGTCACCATGTCTGATACCTAANGGAACCCAAAGGGCAGCCACTTACTGCTCTCTTTTTGTCTACTATCTTTTACCTGCATATACCTGCTGTATATGCTTCTTTGAGTGTAAATTCTTTAACTGACAAAAAAAATCACCATGGTATGCCATAAAATGATCTTAATACGTCACCATGTCTGATACCTAAACTTGAATCCGATTTTCAAGTGCTTTATGTGGATTTGATAATAATACAGAGTGATTTCAGGCATGAAATACCGTGAACATAAATTCACTGAGATGAGTTTAAGTGGTGAGTTAGATAAGCAGGCAGCAGATCCACATTTCATCCTCAACTTTCACACTACAGTACAAACTTGCACACTCCTCTTCCTTGAGCCCCAACTATAAAGTGAGGAGTTNTTATGGGCCAGGCATTGCTCTAGTCACAAAGCGTCTATCCTCATTCTAGAGGGAGAATGTAGATTCTAATGAACAAACACGCAAGGAATTGTGTCTGATAGTAATTAGTGCAACGAGATAAAGGAGCGGAAGATGAAGGCTATAGGTGAGGCTGGTGGGATGCTGCTTTTTAAAATAAGGGTGGCCAAAATGGCTTGTTACTGGGGTTGGAGCCCAGGAGTCTGTATAAAACCCAGTGGCTTGATCTGCATTTTATTTTTGTAGTCAAAGTTCATCTGTTTCTCCACACTCCATTTTGTTCTAGTATCATATGCTATTTGTTGTCATTTAGTTGCTAAGTGATATGCAACTAATTTGTGACCCCATGGACTATAACCCACCAGCCTCTTCTGTCCATGGGGATTTTCCAAGGCAAGAATCCTGGAGTGACTTGCCATCTCCTTCATCAAGGGATCTTCTCTACCTAGGGACTCAACCCATGTCTCCTGCAATGGCAAGCGGGTTCTTTACCATCAAGCCACCAGGGAAGCCCTTTATTACCATATATACCATTAATATTACAAAAAGTAATGTTACTTAATCTTTCGTGCCAAAGTCTAATGAAGCTAAATCATATTTATCAAGTAAATTCCAATAGCATAAATTTGAAGATAAAAAAAATAGANTGGAAGATGAAGGCTACAGGTGAGGCTGGTGGGATGCTGCTTTTTAAAATAAGGGTGGCCAAAATGGCTTGTTAGTGGGGTTGGAGCCCAGGAGTCTGTATAAAACCCAGCGGCTTGATCTGCATTTTATTTTTGTAGTCAAAGTTCATCTGCTTCTCTACACTCCATTTTGTTCTATTACCATATGCTGTTTGTTGTTGTTTAGTTGCTAAGTGGTATGCAACTAATTTGTGACCCCATAGACTATAACCCACCAGCCTCTTCTGGTCCATGGGGATTTTCCAAGGCAAGAATCCTGGAGTGACTTACCATCTCCTTCATCAAGGGATCTTCTCTACCTAGGGACTCAACCTATGTCTCCAGCAATGGCAAGTGGGTTCTTTACCATCAAGCCACCAGGGAAGCCCTCTATGACCATATATACCATTAATATTACAAAAAGTAATGTTACTTAATCTTTGGTGCCAAAGTCTAATGAAGCTAAATCATATTTATCAAGTAAATTCCAATAGCATAAATTTGAAGACTGAAAAAAAAATAGAGTGGTCAAGGAAAACTTGTGGAGAAGATGGCTTTTGAGCAAAGACTTAAATGAGAGAAGCGAGAGCTATACTACTGAAAGGAAGAACTTTCCAGCAGGAAGTGATTTGGTGCATCCAAAGACCAAGGACCTTCTCCAAGCTCATCCTTGGAGAAGACGAGATCAGGGAGGTGGGATGAGAGTGGTCACTCGTTCCAGTCATCACAGAGCATAAGTACCAACTGCTGTAAAAACATTAGGAAAGAGACCACAGGGCTATAAATCTGCTTGGGTTCAGTGTAGAAGACCATGCCATCTCTTGCACTAAGTTGAGTAAGGTCTCTCCTAGAGGAGATGGGGTCTCAAACACTGCTTGAAATATGACTTACTCCCATCAGAAAGCAATTTATGCTTCTCTCTCTCTCTCTTTTTTTATTTTTTTTGGAATTTCAGCTTAAAATATAGTTGCTAAGTACCTCTGGCAAAAACCAGATTTTGTTTCAGAGGGTCTGGCACATACTTGGCAGGAAACATACTCAACTGGAATTAAATAATAATCCCATGACTGGCTATCATTCAGAACTGTATCTTGGCTACCTTTCTAGGCTTATGTTCATAATTATTCAAGACCGCATTTCAACAGTACTCTAGCCATCTTGCCTGAACATCTGTTTCAAGAACTACTCTGCCTTTGGCCAACATGTACTCTCACTCCAGACAGCACACCAGATGACCAGTGGCATCTCCTTAATATTGTTCATCCACATCTTGTGTCTTTGAGCCTGTGCCAAGTTCCCACTGGGAGAGACGCAGTTTTGGTAACGAGGGACACGTGCTCCTCTCACCGCCACGTGTAAACCATATGAAAGAAATCATGACTCTATTGCAAAAGAAGTCATGCCAACAACTATAAAGATCAGCCCAGCCTCCAAATAATGACTATCAATTCATACAACCTTTGTTCACAGGCTAACCTAATCCATGCTAATCTCTCTCCGTTATGCCAATGAAGATACTACAGTCACTCCTCACACTGAACAGCTTCAATCAAATTAATGTTTCATGTTGGCTCTATCTTAAAATATTTCCTCTTCTTCATCCAGAATGAAGGATGAATAAATCTGTCTATGCCGAATACGCCTCCCAAGCATTTGCCATCTAATCCAGCCAAAATGAAATTTACAAGTCAAAAAAAAAGCTAAATAAAAACATGGATAATAAATGGGTGACATTATTCACTTACAGATAGGTATAATCCACTTTAAGAAATTAATTTATGAGAAGAAAAATGGCAGGATTATTATTCACAGAAAGTTCCCTTTTCCCACTCAATTATTGTTACAACAGTGAAGCCAGACAGGACCAAAGGAGGTCATTATTTACAGATAAGAAAATGCTGAGTTTAGGAGGCAAAAAGGCCTTGCTCAAATATGCATAGCTCTGATGGCAGAGAAAGCACTAGGACTAAGGTCCTTTATTTCTCCCAGACAGTCCACCGCATCCCACCTTCACCACCATCCCCCTCACACACATACACACCAGGACTGTCTACAGGGTTATAGGACAGAGAAGCTCCTGACTTGCTCTAATATTTGTTTACGTATCATTAACTATTTGGGAGGGTGGGGAGAGGAACTATGAAATCCAGAGTTAAAATGGCAGGAACCATTATTAACTGAAAATCAATCAGAAATGAAAATTAAAGCATCTCTGAAATTCTAATGCAAGTCAGTGGGAAAATTGGATTCAATTTTTTAAAAGAATTAATCTTCGCAACTCTCAGGAACATGTCTACTGTACTGCAAGTGAAAGTGTTAGTTGCTCAATAGTGTCTGACTCTGCGACGCCATGGACTATAGCCCACAGGCTCCTCTGCTCATAGAATTCTCCAGGCAAGAATATTGGAGTGGGTTGCTATTTCCCTCTCTAGGAGATCTTCCCAACCCAGGGATCAAACTCAGGTCTCCTGCACTGCAGGCAGATTCTTTTATCATCTGAGCCATCAGGGAAGCTCACTAAAGCACCCTTATATATTGTAGTGAATAATTCCAAGAAATCATCCAATCCATCTGTTCCATACTTGACCACGCTCAACTTTGCAGGTGGTTGCTAATACAGAGAGTAGAAAATGTTATTACTCAAAATCCAACTTTATAAAACCTTAAACCTTTCACAAAGAAACTGGCATGAAATGTGGCTTCACACTTGCAACTGCAACAGTATGGGGGAACTAAGAGTACCAAGAAGCAGTAAACAAGCTAGCTAACCCAAATTTGTTTTTCTATTTGCCAACTTTGGTTTAAGGAGTTTTGTCAACCAATAAAGTGTTCCTCAGGAAGTGTGTCAACGAATCAAGTGTTCCTCAAGAAGTGTCAGTGCTCAAAGTACATGACAGGACANTCCATACTTGACCACGCTCAACTTTGCAGGTGGTTGCTAATACAGAGAGTAGAAAATGTTATCACTCAAAATCCAACTTTATAAAACCTTAAACCTTTCATAAAGAAACTGGCACAAAATGTGGCTTCACACTTGCAACTGGAACAGTATGGGGGAACTAAGAGTATCAAGAAGCAGTAAACAAGCTAGCTAACCCAAATTTGTTTTTCTATTTGCCAACTTGGNCAAAATCCAACTTTATAAAACCTTAAACCTTTCATAAAGAAACTGGCACAAAATGTGGCTTCACACTTGCAACTGGAACAGTATGGGGGAACTAAGAGTATCAAGAAGCAGTAAACAAGCTAGCTAACCCAAATTTGTTTTTCTATTTGCCAACTTTGGTTTAAGGAGTTTTGTCAACCAATAAAGTGTTCCTCAGGAAGTGTGTCAACCAATCAAGTGTTCCTCAAGAAGTGTCAGTGCTCAAAGTACATGACAGGACATCCATAACACAATAACCATATTAAAAACCCTGTTGATGGATCCCAGTAAATCCTCTGCTTATAAAGACCCTGATGGTGGGAAAGATTGAGGGCAGGAGACAGGGGTGACAGAGGATGAGATGGTTGGATGGCATCAATGACTCAATGGACATGAGTTTGACGAAACAGTGGGAGATAGTGAAGGACAGGGAAGCCTGGCATGCTGCAGTCCAGATTCAGACACAGCACAGCAACTGAACAGAAACAGCAGCAGAGAGCACATTTCCCTTGCAGTCATCTGCTTGGTAGAATCTTCGGCATGCTGGAAGATCCATTCACAAATACAGCCCTCTTCTTTGACAGACTAGAAAACTGAGATGTTTAATGATTTTTGCCCAAAGGCTATTACAGCTTAATCGTGAAAATCCAGGCCAGGAACTGGGGTCTCCCGGCTCCTGATCAGGGGCTGTTTCCACTCTGTCAAGCTCCCTCCTCTGAGTCACTCCCCACTGAAAGATACAATCTTATTTTATCCTCCAAATCCAATTCAAATGGCCCACATTTTAATGCACCCATAATTGCTACATTGGACCAGCCAGTTTAAAAGCAACTGCTTTTTCTATTATAGTGGAAATTTTGGCTCAATAATTATAAATGTCTTACAACGTTGTACGAAATGCCAGCCTTTCCAGAATGTGTTTGGGGTTTGTTTTCTTTTCTTTTTTCTTTACTGTTCTGGGCTGTCTCTGAACAAGCAACTTCACTGCTGTGTGATACAGCGGGAAGGCTGCAATCTAGCAGAATACTTCACCAGGTCAAGACTTTTGACTCTCATTTCAAACCTGTGGCTTATTTAGGTAATGCCAGCAACATAGATACAGCCAAGTTTTCTTGACTGTGGACCCCAAGCCGTTCTCACTAACCAAATCTTTTGCACACACAGTGTCTCACTTAAACTGCATCACGACCCTGAGAGATGGTTATAGTGAACCCCACTCAACAGATGAGTAAATTCAGGTTCAGAGATCTTAGTCATCTGCCAAGGTCAGAGAGTAGATGGAAAATTCAACACTGAAGTTCTCTGCTCTGCTAAAATGTTCCTAAAGAGTATCAACAAAATACAGCTCCCATTCTTCAGCAGAGAATGCACTCTTTAGGCCCTCCTCTTTTCCAGGATCTAAAACAGAGAGAGTTAAGTGGAAGATACTGATACAATTCTGCTAAGAAGCTGAATACTTCAGTTACATTTGTCTGCTAAATCAACCTCCAACCCACAGAGACAGAATCTTATTTTCTCAGCCCCAGCTATTCCAAAGCACAGCAAAACGACTTCTGCACATTTCTGCTTTTACAGTAGTGAAACTAGGCTTTATCCATGGGGTCACAAAGAGTTAGACACAACTTAGCAACTCACCAATGACAACAGCAAATCCCCCCAAAAGGAATTGTTGCCCCATGGAAAAATGAAGTTCATAATAGCTATGTTCAGGGCTGTTGAGAGGACTAAATGAGCTATAATACTACATGAAAAACCCTTTCATCAGGCCACATTGTAAACACTCTGCAAATATTAGCTGCTACTCTCATTGTTTTCTGTAACTTCATCAAACTAATCGGCCAGGTAGAAACGTGTTTTTGTATCTTGGGCTGATCATTCAGCTTACGAGCAGTTGTTTAGCAGTGACCAGGTGCAGGCATCTGTAACAGGAAGTGAATGAGAAGTCATAAAGAGAAAAACAGATTCACTCCCAGCTCTACAGGGCAATCCACTTGAGGGAAGAAAGACAGAAGCAAATGAGGCTGAGAACAAAAAGGAACAAACATTTCCATGCACTGTGTGTATATAAGTGCTGGGCCAGTGGTGACCAGAGGCCAGCCAACTTCACAGAGCCAGCAGCATGGCCCTGGACCAGAGGAGGGCTACGCCCTGCAAAGCACAGTGCTGAGACTCAGTGGTGGCGGTGGACCACCCAAGATGAGTGTGAGCATCCCTGGGAACATGAATTAGTACTTTGGAAAGCACAAAAGTGCTCAAGATTCAGAGATGATTTCCAACATGAACAGCTCTGATAATTTTTAATTTTTTTATACTGGAGTAGAGTTGATTAACAATGTTGTGCTAGTTTCAGACATCGAGCAAAATGATTCAGTTACACATATATCTATTCTTTTTCAAACTCTTTCCCATTTAGGTTATTACAGAACATTGAGCTGAGTTCTCTGTGCTACACCGTAGGTCCTTGTTAATTATCCACTTTAAATGTAGTAGTGTATAGACGTCAGTCCCCACTCCCTAACTATCCCTCCCACCTCCACTCTTTCCCACTGGTAACCATAAGTTCATCCTGTAAGTCTGTGGGTCTGTTTCCATAAAAATTTTAACCAAACCGGTGTTCACAACTCTTGATCGGAACAAGACCTGCATGATTCTGTCTCTGAGAGTTTCACCCCCTTGACGCCAAAGAGCTAGGATGTTTGGGGACATCCAAACGGCTGGCGCTGGCCCCACCTCCATCACAAGACTCCCATCCAGGCAGCTCCATCACAACGAGCAGAGTGCCCTGTGCTGTACAGCAGGATCTTGTTGGCTATCCATTTTAAATGTAACAGTGTGTACATGTCCATCACAAACCCCCTAACTATGGCTTCTTTTCGTTCCATCACAAGGTACGTGGACCTGGGATCCAGACGACCTGAGCTTGGGGCTCTGCTCTGCCATTGACGGACATTGTGATCCTGGACATGTATCCTCTGGGTCTCAGGGATTCCTCATCTGTAAGATGGAGCTAATAATAGCTATTTCCCCAAGAGAGATGTTGTGAAGACTCAATAAATTAACAGATGAACAGTTCTTGGAAGAGTACCAGGCACCTCGTGAGTATTACCCATAGATTAGTGTTACACGATCTTCATGACTCGGTTCTACGAATGGTGGTCTGTCCTGCTCAAGCTCTGATTATTCCATCTGAGACCAGACACCCAGTAGGCAAACCTTCAGTGCCGCATCCACCTGGCAGGACTCCAGGGATTTAGACGTAATCTCGTAACAGAAATGAGACAAAAGTGGATTGTGAGGCTTTGATCTTGAAAAACAGGCTGAGCCAGAACAAGAGTGAGAGGGAGACAACTTCTCCATTTCTTTACAGGCTCTAATACTTGCTCTAGCAGGAGAACTAGTATTTTTTTCCCCATCCTTCCCAGCGCAGAAGTCTGGGCATCCAAATGCAAGGAGAATACACTCAATGCCCTCCCGTAAAATCCACAGACACCCCAAAACTCTTCTCAGCCCCATCTGGAAATTAGGACGCCTAAGGACAGCTGTTGTTCCATTTATCCTCTTTTCATTTTGTGTGGACACAGCCCAGTAGTTCTCAAACTCATGGTCTACAACCCCCCCAAGGGCTTCAGCCAGGCCTNCCGTAAAATCCACAGACACCCCAAAACTCTTCTCAGCCCCATCTGGAAATTAGGACGCCTAAGGACAGCTGTTGTTCCATTTATCCTCTTTTCATTTTGTGTGGACACAGCCCAGTAGTTCTCAAACTCATGGTCTACAACCCCCCCAAGGGCTTCAGCCAGGCCTTTGTGCCCCACATCACCCTGTCACAAAAAGGTAAAACCAATAAGGAAAGAACCTCTGAGTTTCTAGTCCAGTTTACAGAAAGTGCGCACAAACAGCTGCGTGGATTCACACAGAGGGAATGTTTGTGGGAGACCCACTCTGTGGCAGGCTTTATCTGTTGCTTCTTTTATCTTTTTTTATCTTAAACCTTTCATTTTATTGGAGTATAGCTGATTACCAGTGAACCAGTGAAGTTCCTCAGTCGTGTCCGACTCTTTGCAGCCCCATGGACCGGAGCCTACCAGGCTCCTACGTCCATGGAATTTTCCAGGCAAGAGTACTGGAGTGGGTTGCCATTTCCTTCTCCAGGGGATCTTCCCAACCCAGGGCTCAAACCCAGGTCTCCTGCACTATAGGCAGATGCTTTATCATCTGAGCCACTTGTGATATTTCCAGGTGAAGAGCAAAGGGACTCAGCCATACACACACATGTATCCATTCTCCCCCAAACCTCCCTCCCATCCAGGCTGCCACATAACATTGAACAGAGTTCGCTCTGTCGTACA
The DNA here is from genome assembly GCA_006410615.1 of Neotragus moschatus. Classification (NCBI taxonomy): domain Eukaryota; kingdom Metazoa; phylum Chordata; class Mammalia; order Artiodactyla; family Bovidae; genus Neotragus; species Neotragus moschatus. Next base: position 1,078,736 of record SJYA01003206.1, read on the forward strand.
GTAGGTCCTTGTTGGTTATTCATTTTAAATACAGCAGAGTGTACGTGTCCATCCCAAACTCCCTAACTGCTGCTTCCTTTATTTAGCTCTAACAACCTAGGAAGAAGATAGCACTGGACACATTTGAAAGCATGCAAACTAAAACTTAGCAAGTTGAAATAGAAATGCTTCATATTCCAATAAAGAGCAACTTGATAAGGTTTAGATTTGCCTTCAGGCATATTTGACCTTCACTGTTACTCCTTTCTCAGTTCACTCATTTTACAAATATTCATCACAAACCTATTCTGGGCCAGATGTCATTCAAGGAAAGGGGATACAGCAAGAAAAAGACCATGTCCCTGATCTTAAGGGGTTTACATTCCAGCAAAGAAGAAAATAAATCCAAATATAGTATGATCTCAGAGGACTAAGAGTAATGAAGAAAAATAAAGCACAATTGGGAACAGAGAGTGACTGGATGGTGAGGGACCAGGGAAGGCTTCTCTGGGGAAGTGGCATTTGAGAAGATGCTTAAAGGAAACAAAAGAGTCAGGCAGGTGAAGATCTAGGGGAAAGAGAAGTGTCCAACAGAGGTACCAGCAAGTGCAATGGCCCTGAGGAATGTCCAAAGAAAAGCAAGAAAGTCAGTGTGATTAGAATGAACCAAACAAAGGGGACAGGGGTAGGTAAGACACGATTTTGAAGACGCTGGGTCAGGCTAGATGACACTGAGCTCTGTTAGGCCATGGGAAGGCTTTTGCATTACATTTGATCTTAAGAAAAACCAATGGAGGGTTTTGCAATGAGAATCATATTTTCAAACAAACTGTATTTTTAGAAGATCACTCTGCTACTTTGTGGAGAGCTGATTATATGAAAGCAAGAGTCAATGCAAGGGACTAGTTAGGAGTAGCCTGGATAAGAGATTCNTTAGGCCATGGGAAGGCTTTTGCATTACATTTGATCTTAAGAAAAACCAATGGAGGGTTTTGCAATGAGAATCATATTTTCAAACAAACTGTATTTTTAGAAGATCACTCTGCTACTTTGTGGAGAGCTGATTATATGAAAGCAAGAGTCAATGCAAGGGACTAGTTAGGAGTAGCCTGGATAAGAGATTCTAACAGCTAGGTCTAGATCTGTAGTTTGAACTCATATTTTGAAAATGTTCTTTCTGGTATGGAATCAGGGTGGTCCTTAAGGAATTCTTGCGGGAGAATTCTTTTCAAACGCAATTTGAGGAATGTTGAAGCCCAGACTCAGGAGACACTCTCAGTCTGTCACAGCCATGACTTAAACGCGATGTTATCACCCGTGTGGCAGTGTATCAAGCATGTAAGCTACCAGCCCGACAGCAGTGAACACTAAGCCACACTGACAAGGTCACTTTAACCTTTTTAAAAGGTGAAAGGGCTCACTTTCCTTTTAGTCATCCATCAGCCAGTTCCACTTTTATCTTGCTACACAAATAGGTTCTGAAATTCCAAACTTTTACAAGAATCACAGGCTTCCCACGTTTCCGCACTAGGGCAGTCGACTCAGCCTGAGCCAGGACACTGACAGATGGACGTGCCACGTGGTCAGTCCATTCCTTCTCTTAAGACCAGTCTTCTTAAGGATTTTGTGAGGTTTTTAGAATTTGGACATCCCTCCTATTTTATGATCATTGCCTGTCTACTTTCCTAATCCTAATCCCAATCCACTTCCTAAGAATTATTAGCATGATCTTGACAGACACAAAAATGAATTGATACATATTTTATTCCGCTAAAATAGACTCTCCCAGTGCTTTGGGGGAAACTGGTAACCTGCTCTTCATCCTTTTTAGTAACTCATTCCACATGGAGTGAAGTCCTAAAAATATAGATATACTGTTAGAATTCATATAATTGGGGAGAAGAGTAAAAATGTAAGCTCAGTAATTAAAACTGGACCAAAAAAAGGCAAATGTCTCTCAGAGTAAATGGGTAAACTGTGCTATATGCACACAAAAAAATACTTCTCAAAACTGAAACATGCAACTTGGATGGATCTCAGGGTGTTATGCTAAGTGAAATAAAAGCCAGTCTCAAATGGTTGCAAAGCTTATGTTATATTCTCGAAATGACAAATTTTTAGTGATGGATCTTAGTGGTTGATATATATGACTATGAAGGAGTTTCAGTAGGGAGCTTCTCTGGCATAACTGGAAGATTTTCTATCCTCAACGTGGTGATGACTACATGTGATTTCCCAGAATTACACACCCCTCCAAAAAAAAGTACCTGTAAAATCTAAATAAACTCTCTAGTTTAATTAATCATATTTAATCAATGTCAGTTTTCTGGTTTTCATCATTGTGGTACAGTTACACAATTTTTTTTTCCATGGGGGGAAAATGGGTAAAAGATACATGAAAGTGTGAGTGAAAGTGTTAGCCACTCAGTCATGTCAGACTCTGCAACCCCATGGACTGTAGCACGCCAGCTCCTCTGTCCATAGGATTCTCCAGGCAAGAATACTGGAGTGGGTTGCTATTTTCTTCTTCAGGGGATCTCCCCAACCCAGGGATCAAACCTGGGTCTCCCACTTTTCAGGCAGATTCTTAAGCATCTGAGCCACCAGGGAAGCCCAAAAGGTACAAAGGAATGTCCTAACATTTTTACAACTCCTGAGTCAAAAATTATTTTAAAATTTGTTGTAAGTTTTTAAAAAATATAATCTCATTGATTCCCTTTCCTCAGGTCATTCCAGTATCACTTCTACAAGTTGCTGAATTTTTACTTAATCCATGTAAATATCTGGGGTAAGAAATGGTAACCCACTCCAGTATTCTTGCCCGGGAAATTCCATGGACAGAAGAGCCTGGTGGGCTAGAGTCTGGCCAAACAGTTGGATACAACTGAGTGATTGAGCATTCATACTATGTAAATAACAAAACAGGAAGATTATTTTTTGCTACAGATATTTTGAATTCAGGTTTTTTACTACTAGATTTTTAATGATAAATAATTTCCTACTGAGAGCTATTTTAGCTCACAAATCTTTTTTGCGTGGACTTTTCTAGCTCAAGGCAGAGAGAGGGCATGTGTCAGAGAGGCAATATAATGTCCCCATGGAATGCCAGGAACCTTATGTGGACAGCTCCCTGCCAAGCCCCAAGGGCTGTTCTCTGTCTCAAGATGATTTCTCATGTTCTCCTTTATTTTTATTCTTAAGACTCTAGAGTACTGTCTGCCTTCCTCTCCTTTAAACAGATGCCAACATCTATTTCATGGGGATTTTCTCTCCCTATTGCCTCTCCTCATTGGGTCTGAATAAGGCACATCTCTGGAGCTTTGATGTCCTGGAAATGAACACATCAGAGCTGTTCTCCTAAGGGTTCTCTGCCCCTCACTAAAGTTATAAGGATACCAAGTACCTATAAATTTTTCAATATAGTTGTCCTTGGCCTATTTTCTTCTTTCCTTTTCTAAATATTCATAAAACATTGATGCTTCTGAACTTTATTTTTAGTGGTGATCCCCATGCTCAGCTTTCTCAGTCATAGGAAAATCCTGCTATAAATTATTTCACCACTGACGCCTTAAGCAATTTACAAATAGGAAGGCTCTCATCTCTCTACTCCCATACTTTGAGGGGCACTTGTTCTCAACGTTGGTATCTCCTTTTCCGTTATCCTTCAGTGTGCGTGTTTTGGCATATTTGATAACTTCTATCTCTTATTTCCTTAGTGCCTACTCTTGACTCTAGCTTATGCAACTCCACTTTTTCTGACCCCAGTGAAAACCTGTGGGTAGCTATGGTGCTAACAGTCGACAAACCAAAGAAAGTGAACAAGCTGTGGCAGAGACAGGGAAGCTATGCCCTCAACGCAGAACACATGACCACATGGTTCATAAAACGTGATCAGCTTTAACTTGTGCAGCCTCTCAACGGGCTAGGTGTCCTTGCAAGACCTTGAACTCTTAGCTGATGGAAGAGTTCAAGTTCAAGAGGTTAGATAAGATAGCTTTTTCCTGGGTCATTATCAACTGAACTCTCAGCCACAGGTGGAGGCGTAACTAGACATCCTCTAGGACTTTTCCCACTCAGATAGAAGTTTATCTCTAAACATAAATTTTCAGATAATTCTTCCATTTACTTTCCAAATTTGAGTTTGTTTGCCTTCTTTTGAAATTAAAGTCCAGATCTTTAACTACTGGACTGAATGCCTAATATCACGCAGTCACCAAAAAGTGGCTATACAGTCAAATGATCGTCAGTTCAAAATTAGTTTGATGCTTCACACATAACAGACACTCCATAAATATCTTCTGGAAAACTGTTGAGTGACTGTACGTTTCATACACCAAAAACTACTTCTGTGAGAAAAGCATGGTAACCATGTGAGAAAGGAAAAGATTTCTATAAATGAATTTTAACTACAATGACAGGTTTTTTATGAACCAAAAAGTTGGGCAAATACTATAATAACGGAATGAAACTTTGAAATTCAGATCATGCAAAAACTCAGGACTTATGGTTGTATTTCTTATAATTTACTGTGTGTACTGCACACTGTGATAACCGTACAATAATATAACAAGAGTTATAAATGTCTGTATATACACATATTATTGTCGTTCGGTCACTAAGTCATGTCTGACTTTTTTGTGACCCCATGGTCTTCTGTCCATGGAATTTTCCAGGCAAGAATACTGGAATGAGTTTGCCATTTCCTACTCCAGAGGACCTTCCCAACCCAGGGATCAAACCCATGTCTCCCCCACTGGCCAGCAGATTCTTTACCAATAGGTGCCACCTGGGAAGCCTCATACTCACTCCCTATTCAAACTTCCCCAAATTGTTTCTAAGTTATCTTTTTAAATTTAATTTCCTTGAATTATCATCAAAAAAGACTTACATGTTGTTGTTTTATTTATTTTTTTACTTGAAGGTTAATTGCTTTACAGAATTTTGTTGGTTTATGCCAAACATCAACACGAATATATTGCTTTGAGTTATCACTTGGTTCGCTTCATTCTATAAGTCCTTCCTTTCCACTCTTCATACTATAATTTACCAGATAATACTGGGCACAATTCCTGTACTCACTTTCGGTTTGGTTATTTCCTGTGATGTTGTTTAATGTGCTACTCTATTCTCAATGTTTAGCAAACTCCAAAAGATAGTGAAGGACAGGGAAGCCTGGCGGGCTGCAGTCCATGGGGTGGCAGTCAGTCAGACACGACTGAGCGACTGAACAATGTCTGAAAAGTCCACTAGGTGGTGCTATTAAGACCAATCACTGGGTTTAGGGTTTCCAGCCCAAACTTTATTGGAGAAGGAAATGGCAACCCACTCCAGTGTTCTTGTCTGGACAATCCCAGGGACAGGGGAGCCTGGTGGGCTGCCATCTATGGGGTCGCACAGAGTCGGACACGACTGAAGCGATTCAGCAGCAGCAGCAGCAGCCCAAACCTTTAGGTTCCCCTAATGGTTTTACTTGGTGATGATAATTGCCTAGATTAAGATTTTATTTTTAAAGTGTTGTTATTTAGTCACTAAGTAATGTCCGACTTTTTCTGCAAACCTATCTGCAGCCCATCAGGCTCCTCTGCCCATTGGATTTCCTAGGTAAGAATATCGGAGTGGGTTGCCATTTCATCCTTCAAGGGATCTTCTGGACCCAGGGATCAAAGTTGTATCTCCTGCATCAGCAGGCAGGTTTTTAACGACTGAGCCACCAGGGAAGCCCATTTTAATGTGTGTTCATGCTCAGTCGTGTCTGACTCTGTAACACCATGGACTGTAGCCCTCCAGACTCCTCTGTCCATTTTTAAAGTACCAGACCTCAAAAAAAAAAAAAAAAAAAAGAAGCTCTCCAGGTGATCCTACTGTGTAGCCAGGGTTGAAAACCATTGGTTTTTGTCTGAAAATGGCACACCCTTGAAGAAATAATTTAGCTATCAGAAATGGGACACACCACTTTAGGTACATGGAGCTGTGCACATCAGAATAAATATAGACATTTAATTGTTCTTATGCTTGGACAAAAAAAGGTCAGTCCTACAGAAGAACTGTGTGTCTGAAACTCTGAGGATATGAATGCACAGGATTGGATGTGTACATGTTGGCTGGGAGTGCCAGGCCCTTCGACATCTGATCCACATATAACATTCCTGCTGACTCCCAAGCCTGCTCCTTGATCAGATCTACCCCAGTGGGGGAATTTAACAAAATGGAAAACTGTCCCTGTCTCTCCTCTCACACCTTCCAGTTAAGCACTGGAAGTGCCAGAAAAGCCACTCAACGGGAATATACTTGCTCAACTCCCGAAGAGTTACTACATCCTACTATGGAACTTTCTCAAAGGATCCCTTTGACACCAGATCAACTTCAAAAATAAAATGTAATTTGTTCCCTACTGCTTTTTTCCCTTCCCCTCCACCACCTCCCCACCGGAAACCACTGCTTTTTCCTCTTTATCTGTGGGATTATATGAAATCAAATGAAGTGTGTCAAACTTGAGAAGTGTAAGGCATTATAGAATTGCTGTAAAGATTTGTTTATTTATTTGGCTGCACTAGGTCTTAGTTGCCGTATGCAGGATCTTCAGTTGTGGCACGTAGTGTCTAGCTCCCCGACCAGGGATTCAATCTGGACCCCTGGGTTAGAAGCATGGGTCTTAGCCACTCGATCACCAGGTAAGTCCCCAGAATTGTTTTTTAAGATAATTAAAAGGGAAAGACAGCGTATTATGAAAAACTAACAACACAGTTCACAGAAAAGAGCTTAAAAATGTGTCTTCCACATACTCTCTTTCAGAAAATCCCCAAATCACTTAATCATTATGTATTATTTGCTGCTTCTCCCTCATCAATGTCAGTGTCCCTGGATCCATCATACTCCTTTCTCTAATAAAATCTATATTATCTATACCTCATTCTTTAGCATCTCTACAGTGTTCATCTGTTTACCTGATCAAAGGTATTTATTTACTAAATTGATCTGTTAATCTACAATCATGGGAAAAGTATAAAGGGCCACTTCAGGGCAGGGTGGCTTCCCTGGTAGCTCAGTTAGTAAAGAATCTGCCTGCAATGTAGGAGATCAGGGTTCAATTCCTGGGTCAGGAATATCCCCTGGAGAAGAAAATGGCAACCCACTCCAGTACTCTTGCCTGCAAAATCTCATGGAAGAAGAGCCTGGTGGGCTATAGTCCATGAGGTTCCAAGGGTCAGACACAACTTAGTGACTAAACGCCAGGGCAGGGTAACCATGTGTTTTGTTTTGTGTTTTTAATTTTTGACCTCACTCTGAAGCATGTGGGACCTTAGTCCTCTGACCAGGGATTGAACCCATACCCCCTGCACTAGAAATGGAGTCTTTAACCACTGACTGCCAGGGAAGTCCCAACAATGTGCATTTTAAGACAGCTTTCTACAAATTGGAGCATTGTATTTGCTGACAAACACCTTAATGTTTTAGGTAGACAGCATAGTACAAGCAAAAATATTCTGAGATCATGATCTTTGAGTTCAATTAACTGGTTCTACCAGTTACCTTATTTGGGAAAGACATTCTACCTCTCTGAGCCTCTCTCTCTTATTAAATAGCGCATTTGGTTGAGACACAATTTAACCCTAACTCTTATAGTTTGATGAATGGTCAGTCCAAACCAGACACGATTGCTATTATAGAAGGTCATCTAAGNCTGGTTCTACCAGTTACCTTATTTGGGAAAGACATTCTACCTCTCTGAGCCTCTCTCTCTTATTAAATAGCGCATTTGGTTGAGACACAATTTAACCCTAACTCTTATAGTTTGATGAATGGTCAGTCCAAACCAGACACGATTGCTATTATAGAAGGTCATCTAAGGTAAATTCTTTTTAATAAGAATATGAGACACAGTACTCATAAAAAGAGATGAGCTGCCACAGGTATTACAGACATAAAAATATAAACCTTAAAGGAAATGACTAATAATTTAAAATTTATGCAAATTATTTAAATCTTTATTATGCCTGGGATTACTTTAAAATAGTTCAGCAAAAAAAANGGATATGTGTGTATTTATGGCTAATTCACGATGTTGTACCACAGAAACCAACACAACACTGTAAAGCAATTTTCCATCAATTAAAAATAAATTTAAATATGATAGAGAATATAAGGGTGGACCTCTGTTTCATTTCAGTTGTTGCTGAATTATTGCTGAATAAAAATCAAGAAATTTGGCCCACATAGGACAATTACAGAATTCTTCTAAGTACAATAATCTGTATTTTAGCTTACACCATTTACTTACAAAGATTCCTCAAAAGGCTTTCTTTTACTGCTGCTTACCATGATGAAATTGCACAAACACGAAAGATATAGGATATATCCAAAGTGGGGGAATGGTAAACATGNGCCCACATAGGACAATTACAGAATTCTTCTAAGTACAATAATCTGTATTTTAGCTTACACCATTTACTTACAAAGATTCCTCAAAAGGCTTTCTTTTACTGCTGCTTACCATGATGAAATTGCACAAACACGAAAGATATAGGATATATCCAAAGTGGGGGAATGGTAAACATGTTTTGTTAAACCAAGAACATAAGTGAACAGAGATAAAACCCTGGGGGATTTAAAAAAAAAAAAAAAAACAGAAAATCTGTAATTCCTATGGTACAAGAGCACAGGAGTCTGGTTTCTTCATAATGGGTGTTTGAAAACTAAACATTCTGCCACAAATTTAAACAAAGTAATCAACAAGTACAGTTTTCAAAGTTCATTTGAGCGAAAGATCAACAGACTTTGATCAATCATTCTGCTCCTGGGCTGTTTCTACTAAACCAAGGCACAATGTCTGCTATGAAGGCTACTGAGAATCTCTCTCTCTCCTTCATTTTAAGAGTAAAGTCCAACTTACATCAAGGTCCTGAAATAAAAAGAATGACTCGCTGCTTTCTCCCTTTAGGGTACAAATCAAGTAAGTGTTTGAAAACATTTATGGAACAGTCCTTCTTGATCCATGGAAACAAGAAATAAAACTTCCTGGAAGGATATAAATGCTCCATTGGGCATCCAATAACTGCTTAGAGCAAAGAAAATGCTTTTACCAAAGGGAAGTAAGTAAGCACAGATGAGAGGTTATGTTCTGCTCCAAGGTACAAGATGATAACAAGTGGTGATTTAATAACCAGTAAGCCACTCTTCAAATAAGAATTTATTTGAATTATTTAGTAAGCTGGCAAAGAAATTCAACTAGAGAAATTCTAGAATATTGCTCAAGGTAGAAAAACCATTAAACACCGAAGTTCTTGGGTTAATACCAAAGCCTTTAGTTTGTTTCTACAACACTATTCCTTTCCGTCTATTTTACAACACGGGGTGGGGACAGCTATGCAGCCGTGCTGTACATCAGAACGTACACCCATTTAGTTTGGATCCAGCTTATGGATGCAACAGATAGACTGTCACAAAATCAAAAACGGCACTGCCACAATGCTGGGTGTCAGGAAAGTCATTTTTTTTTCCCACCGTGTGAAAGTCACTCAGTCATGTCCAACTCTTTGCAACACCATTGACTATATAGTCCATGGAATTCTCCAGATCAGAATACTGGAGTGGTAGCCTTTCCCTTCTCCAGGGGATCTTCCCAACCCAGGTCTCCCACACTGCGGGTGGATTCTTTACCAGCTGAGCCACAGAGAAGCCCAAGAATACTGGAGTGGGTAGCCTATTGCTTCTCCAACAGATCTTCCCCGCCCAGAAATTGAACCAAGGTCTCCAGCACTGCAGGCTGATTCTTCACCAACTGAGCTATCAAGGAAGCACCTTCCTAACGTGAGGTCATAATAATGCAATAATGCCTTCCAAGAAGCTTGCAAAAAGTTGTATATGCTTTTATTAATAATAAAAATATTAAGGAGAGCAGTATCTGATCTTACAGAGAAACATTTTAATATTTCATTAACAAGTATGATGTTAGCCACAGATTTTTTTGTAGATTCTCTTCATCAAGTGAGGAACTTCCTTCCTATCTCAAGTTTGCTGAGAGATTTAATCATGAACCCGTATTATGATTTTTTCAAATATTTTTCAGCATCTCCTGCGGGGATCATATGATTTTTCTCCTCCATTCTGTCGAACATGATTGAGTGCACTGACTGACTTTCAGATATTAAACCAACCTTTCATTCCTTGGTAGAAAGATTTTATTCTTTATACATATTGCTGAGTTCAATTTTGTAATGGCTTATTAAGAAATTTTATATCTATGTTCATAAGGTTATTGGTTTTTAATTTTATTTTCTTGCATTGTTCTTTTCATGTCTTGTTATCAGGTAATACTAGCTTTATAAAACAAGTTGGGAAAGGTTTCCTCCCTTTGTTATTTCCTTAAAGAAATTAAGACTGGTATCATTTTCTTTCTTAAAATTTTAGAGAAGTAACTAGTGAAGTTATCTGGCCCAAGAATTTTCTCTGTGTCAAGGTTTTGTTACTGATTACAATATTTGACCTCATCACTTCTTTCCAATGTCATAATTAGAAATCTTAGCCAGAGAAATTCTCCAAAATAAAAAAAATTAAAGGCATAAAAATTATCAAGAAAAAAACAAAACCATCTTTATTCACAAAGGACATAATTGTGTACAAAGAAATTTCTAAGAAATGTACAAGGACCTACTAACTCTAAAGAAATTGATACAATGTACTCATAGGTTTGAAACCCAATATTATAAAGATACTAATTCTGCCTAAATTTATCTAAAAAATAAAAGCAATTCTATCAAAATATCAGCAGATTTTTAAAAAAACTGATTATCTGATGTTGAAATTTATATGGAGATTTAAAGGACCTCAAATTGCTAAAATATCTTTGAAAAGAACAACAGGGTTGGAGAACTTACACCATTTGATTTTGTGTTTTAATTATGAGTATAGTATAGGCATAAGGACAGACAAACAGACAACAAAATAGAGATTCAGAAATAGACTCCCACTTAAACAGACACTGGAATTTTTACAAACATACAAATGTGGATAGGTTAGTCCTGGGTGCCTGATGTGTCTACAGGGGAGTCACACTGACATGTGACAGTATTTTATAGACAGGTGATGAAAATTTATAAACTTCATAGACTTGATTTCATTTATTTTTAGATTTTATAATGAACATACAGTAAACTAAAGGGAAAAAAAAGAATGAAAAGTGAGGGGAAACCTTCTCATCTATTTCACCTGGTAGGGAAACATTTTCAACAAATGTGCTTAGTGGATATCTCTGTGGAGAAAAATTAACCTTGAGCCATATCTCACAATATACATGAAAATTAACTAAAGGTATATTGCAAACCTACTGTTAAAACTTTGAAGATCCAAGAAGAAAACAGAGGAGATTATGTTCATAACCTCAGGATAGACAAAGACTTCTTAGATACAATGCCAAAAGCACTACCCACAAAAGAAAATATTGATAAAATGGCATCCATCAATATTTAAAACTTCTGTGCCGGATACAACTGAAGCGACTTAGCAGCAGCAGCAGCAGCTTTTCAATAAACAACCTTTAAGAAACTAAAAGGGCAAACTACATTCTGGGAGAATAGATTCACAATTAGACTCACATCCACAGCATGGAAAGAACCATGAATAACAAGAAGACAAACAAATAGAAAATGAGTGCAAGACTTGAATAGACTTCATAAAAGAAGACATGCGTGACCAATACACACAATCAAACCAGTCCATCCTAAAGGAGATCAGTCCTGAATGTTCACTGGAAGGACTGATGCGGAAGCTGAAACTCCAGTCCTTTGGTCACCTGATGGGAAGAACTGACTCATTGGAAAAGACCCTGATGCTGGGAAAGACTGAAGGCAAGAGGAGAAGGGGATAACAGAGTATGAGATGGTTGGATGGCATCACTGACTCAATGGACATGAGTCTGAGCAAGCTCCAGGAATTGGTGATGGACAGGGAAGCCATGCTGCAGTCCACGGGGTCACAAAGAGTCAGACACGACTGAGTAAGAGAACTGAAGACACACAAAGATGCTCAACGTCACTGAGTGGAGAATGCAAATTGAAACCTTAGTGAGTCACTACTACATACCCTCTATTAAAAAGACTAATAATATCAAGTTCTTGGCTAGGATACAGAACAGCTTGAACTTTCATTCACTGGGGGCAGTGATATTGCAAAATGGTACAATCAGCATGGAAAAATGGCCACTTCTGATAAAGTTAAATAAGCCTGTGACTTATGATCCAGGAATCTCATTCCTAAGCACACTCCCAAAAGAAATTACAACACAGTTTGACCTCCAAAATTGAAAGCAATTCCATCAAAGCAAGATGCAATTCCATTCCTANTGCTTAGTGGATATCTCTGTGGAGAAAAATTAACCTTGAGCCATATCTCACAATATACATGAAAATTAACTAAAGGTATATTGCAAACCTACTGTTAAAACTTTGAAGATCCAAGAAGAAAACAGAGGAGATTATGTTCATAACCTCAGGATAGACAAAGACTTCTTAGATACAATGCCAAAAGCACTACCCACAAAAGAAAATATTGATAAAATGGCATCCATCAATATTTAAAACTTCTGTGCCGGATACAACTGAAGCGACTTAGCAGCAGCAGCAGCAGCTTTTCAATAAACAACCTTTAAGAAACTAAAAGGGCAAACTACATTCTGGGAGAATAGATTCACAATTAGACTCACATCCACAGCATGGAAAGAACCATGAATAACAAGAAGACAAACAAATAGAAAATGAGTGCAAGACTTGAATAGACTTCATAAAAGAAGACATGCGTGACCAATACACACAATCAAACCAGTCCATCCTAAAGGAGATCAGTCCTGAATGTTCACTGGAAGGACTGATGCGGAAGCTGAAACTCCAGTCCTTTGGTCACCTGATGGGAAGAACTGACTCATTGGAAAAGACCCTGATGCTGGGAAAGACTGAAGGCAAGAGGAGAAGGGGATAACAGAGTATGAGATGGTTGGATGGCATCACTGACTCAATGGACATGAGTCTGAGCAAGCTCCAGGAATTGGTGATGGACAGGGAAGCCATGCTGCAGTCCACGGGGTCACAAAGAGTCAGACACGACTGAGTAAGAGAACTGAAGACACACAAAGATGCTCAACGTCACTGAGTGGAGAATGCAAATTGAAACCTTAGTGAGTCACTACTACATACCCTCTATTAAAAAGACTAATAATATCAAGTTCTTGGCTAGGATACAGAACAGCTTGAACTTTCATTCACTGGGGGCAGTGATATTGCAAAATGGTACAATCAGCATGGAAAAATGGCCACTTCTGATAAAGTTAAATAAGCCTGTGACTTATGATCCAGGAATCTCATTCCTAAGCACACTCCCAAAAGAAATTACAACACAGTTTGACCTCCAAAATTGAAAGCAATTCCATCAAAGCAAGATGCAATTCCATTCCTACGTTTTCTTCTTGGATCTTCAAAGGTTTAACATACATTTAGGTTTGCAAGATATCTTTAGTTAATTTTCACATATATTGTGGAGGTATGGGTCAAGGTCAATTTTTCTCCGTGCAGATATCCACTAAGCACACTTGTTGAAAATGTTTCGTAGCATCTGCATAACATTCCAAAACTGGAAACAACTCATTATCCATGGTGTGACACATGATACTATAGAACACAAAGGAAAATGGACTACTCATACATGGGACAATTGAGACTACTCTTAAAAGCATTATGTTGAGCTAATGAATCTAGGTACAAAAGAGTACGAACTATATGATTCCATTAACGCGAATGCTAAGATAAGGAAACACCAAGTGATAGTGAGTGGAATCAGTAGTTGCCTCTAAGCGGGATATGAGAAAGAAGTGTGAGGGGCATGTGGAATTTTCTGGAGAGGTGAAATTGGTCTGTATATTAACGGAGGGCATGTGCACAAGTGCATAAAAAAATGAAAGTATTAGTCATTCAGTCATGTCTGACTCTGCAGCCCCATATACTGTAGCCCTCCAGGCTCCTCTGTCCACAGAATTCTCCAGGTAAGAGTACTGGAGTGGGTAGCCAATTCCCTTCTCCAGGGGATCTTTCTGACCCAGGGATTGAGCCCAGGTCTCCTACACTGCATGCAGATTCTTTACCATCTGAGCAGCAAGGGAACCCCACTCACAAATGAATACATCTGTCAAAATTTACTGAATACTTTAACTCTGTATTTCATTGTATGTAAATTTCACCTGTATATTATACTGTCAAAACATTGTGTGTTGATAACATCTGATACTATCTTTTCTCCCCTATTTATCTCCCTCTTTCTGCCACATAGGATCCTCCTATAGGACACAAACTGGGGGAAGAATAACTTACAGTAAGGTTTCTTCAAGCCCTGTCTTCCTGTAGAATTCCAAATTTGCCTTCTTGAGTCTAGCTACAGTATTTTTCTAGGCTGACCGTAGGAAATCCAGTGAAACTGTACATTTTTCACTTTTTGAAAAACATCCTCAGCATAAATGATCATTTTAGTTATGAATGTAGCACAGTGGAAAACAAATGGCCTCATTTAGCAGAGCTGTTTCTCTAGCCAGTGTGACAAATCCTAAATTATTTCAAACAATAAGACAACTGGGAGGACAATTTGTAAAAACCAAGAGTAACCCTACATTGAACAATAAAACTATGTTTCTATATTAGGCTTAAAACAGAGCTGCGAACAAGGAACTTAAGTTGCCATTTTCACCCTCCTTTAACTATTTTCTGGTTAAAGAAAAAAAAAAAAAGTACTAGTAAATCAGGCAGAAAGTATGTGAAAAAAAGAAAGAACAGTTTTCCAGTATTGAGACAGCTTGAAAACGGTACCAAGTCAAAAACAGCTCAATATGTACACACCAGAGACATAGTTCGGAGAAGGCAATGGCAGCCCACTCCAGTACTCTTGCCTGGAAAATCCCATGGACAGAGGAGCTTGGTGGGCTGCAGTCCATGGGGTTGCTAAGAGTCAGGCACGACTGAGTGACTTCACTCTGACTTTTCACTTTCATGCACTGGAGAAGGAAATGGCAACCCACTCCAGTGTTCTTGCCTGGAGAATCCCAGGGACAGAGGAGCCTAGTGGGCTGCTGTCAATGGAGTCGCACAGAGTTGGACACGACTGAAGCGACTTAGCAGCAGCAGCAGCAGCAGAGACATAGTTTTGATCACTCCTTTTCTCATAAAAGAAGCACCACAAAAATCCAAATGATGCTTCTTAACTTTGAAAATGCACAAGAACAGTGATATTTAATGGCAATCACACCTTGAATATATGCCTGGCCCTCTTGCCTTCAAAGGCTCAGCAAATGAATTACTGTGATCCTGGCCCCACTGTAACCTCAGTGTTTGCTTAAAGAAACTGCAAAGCTGCTGAAACAGAAACAGATTTACAAATCAAGCTGAAAGAAAGCAGGGAGGCTCAGTGGGCTCATCAAATCTATTAAGCATGATAGTTCTTTTTTCAGAAACTCTTAAGGATATGGGCACAAGCCAAACAGGTAATATATTCTGTTACTTTTTGAAGTCATAAGATTTTTTATTAATCCTCTGTTTGTTTCTAATAGATGCAAAGGGGAAATAAAATAGGCTGTAAAGTTAATGCAGACGGGCCCAGAGGTAGAGATGCTAAAGGATAATGGACACTGATCTTCTTTCATCTCAGTCTGGAAGGAGGCATGGTTGTCCTTAAGGAATTGACTACTGCTCCTCAACACGTGTAGCTTTAAGCCCTCCATGTGAGTGGCCAGTATCCATCAGTAACATGGCTGGCACTCCTGAGTCACCAGGATCAGCTTGGGAAAAGCAGGTGTGCCCATGAGGTTGCTTCAGTGGCCTCTCCCCTCTCTTTTCAGCACAATTCTGGCTTCTCTGTCTCCTCCTTTCCTGTTAGGAGACCTAGTTTCCACCCATCACCTGGGAAGACTCTCCGTTTCACAAAGACACTGTAAGAGGGTCTTATGAGCGTGTCTTCAGAGATACTTGTCTTTCTCAAGGACAGTCAATAGTATGTTCGTAATGAATAAATGATACAGAAGACTGACACTCTTCATAGGAAATGTGAGACATGAACTGAGGCCTCATCAACATTGTAAACCTGAGCACAGGGAAAGAGATGAAGATATTACGCCAGTCAGGATTTTGCAGACCAGCTCTACAAACGATCATTTGCATGGATTTAGATCCTAAGCAAACAGAAGGCTATTTACAAATAAAGTGGTGATGTAAATAATTAGCTTTCCCCTCGAGTTTGACTTTGTCCAAAGGGGTCTTTTTTCCCCCCTCCTCTTGGCCTTCCAAGCAACTTTGCACAACCTCCATCCTATAGGAAAACACTTGCCCAGCATCAAAAAAACAACTGAAATCACTCTTTTGGAACAAATGCATCAGGAATGGAGGAGATAATGGTGATCATCTCTTCATATTTCAGGGCTAAAGATGGTTAAGTTTGGGTGGGAGTAGACTCAGAATTCCCTCTCTCTTAGAATGGCAGATTTCCCCGGGAGAAATTGAATTCTCACTGTGGCCATGCAATGGAATCCCATGCCTCTGACTTGGTATTTGGCCAGCTTTTCAAATGAATGGCCAGTTCTCTTGGCTAATCATCAATACCCACTCCAGTGTTCCTGGGGCTTTCCTGGTGGCTCAGATTGTAAAGAATCTGCCTGCAATACGAGAGACCCAGGTTTGATCCCTGGGTCAGGAGGATCCCTAGAGATGAGAATGGCTCACCACTCCAGTATGCTTGCCTGGAGAATTCCATGGACAGGGGAGCCCGGCGGGCTACAGTCCATGCAATCACAAAGAGTCAGACACAATTGAGTGACTGACACTTTCACTTTCCATAGGAAGCAGAGCAAGGATTCATTAAGGCCCTGGCAAGGTTCAATAAAGTACTTCCTCAAAAAGTGAGGTTCAAGAACCATTCACTTGCTCTAAGAGTTTAATATGTGAGTGAAATCTGAACACTGGCCAACCATTCAGACAAGTAAGAGTTGCTAGAACTGAATGGGTGAAGTGTAATTGGAAACAGCACAGTGATGAGCTTGTGGGTCTGAATTCATGCTCAAACACCAGCTAGATGGCCTTTTGCAAGCAAGCTTCTCCACGTCCAGTGTCTCAGCTATAAAGTGTCTTCTTAGGGGTTGATGAGAGGTGATTAGCCGGAAGCTATATGTTGGAATGTCAAGACTGGGACTGCAGGTATAGACATCTTTATAAGAACCAGGCTGTGGCTCAATGCAGTTAAGAAAATCTATGGTTCAGATAAGGCCATGCAGGTCAGTCTTCCCTGCTGAGACTCTGAAGGAAGTGAGCTAATAACTCGCCATTAGCTGGCAGAATGCCCAGAGCAGTCCGAATCTGTCCAGGGCAGGAGCTGGGGAAGTACTGCAGGTAGTGAGGACAAGACAGAGGTGAGGGCAGGAAGGACAAAACCAGCCGGCAGTGCTCGCTGGGCGCACAGTGAGGGCTGGTTCTCTAACAAGCAGCCTTGCTTTCTACCTAAACACCTGTGTGGGTGGCTAAGGGGAAATCAAGTCAGCCAGCCACACATCCGCACAAAAGCAGGGGTTCAATAAAGATAGTTAGAACCATTTTTAGGCCACGTTGCACTAAAATGGCAACTTTGCTAACTTCATTGTGCAACCAACTGTACTTATCCCTACAAGTTTGGAGCTTGCAACAGAGGCCCCTCTCTTCATGGCAAATACATAGGGGGAAAATGGAAACTGTGACAGCCCTTATTTTCTTGGATTCCAAAATCACTGTGGACAGAGACTGCAGCCATGAAATTAAAAGACGCTTGCTCTTTGGAAGAAAAGCTTTGACAAACCTGGGCTTCCCTGGTGGCTCAGATGGCAAAGCGACTACTTGCAATGTGGGAGACCTGGGTTCAATCCCTGAGTTGGAAAAATTCCCTGGAGAAGGAAATGGCAACCCACTCCAGTATTCTTGCCTGGAGAAGTCCATGGACAGAGGGACCTAATGGGCTATATTGTCCACGTGATCACAAAGAGTCAGATACGACTGAGCATACTCTATATGGAAAATAGAAACAGTGACAGACTTTATTTTCTTGGGCTTCAAAATCACCGTGGACAGACACTGCAGCCATGAAATTAAAAGATGTTTGCTCTTTGGAGGAAAAGCTATGACAAACCTAGACAGCATGTTAAAAATGGAGACATCACTTCGCCAATAAAGATCCATGTAGTCAAAGCTATGGTTTTTCCAGTAGTCCTGTACAGATGTGAGAGTTGGACCATAAAGAAGGATGAACATCAAAGAATTGATGCTTTTTAACTGTGGTGCTGGAGAAGACTCTTGATAGTAGTCCCTTGGACAGCAAGATCAAATAGTCAACCCTAAAGGAGATCAATCCTGAATATTCACTGGAAGGACTGATGCGGAAGCTCCAACACTTTGGCCACCTGATGAGAAGAGCCAACTCATTGGAAAAGACCCTGATGCTGGGATAGATTGAGGGCAGGAGTAGAAGGGGGCGACAGAGGATGAAATGGTTGGATGGCACCACTGAATCAATGGACATGAGTTTGAGCAAACTCAGGGAGATAGTGAAGGACAGGGAAGCCTGGTTGCTGCAGTCCATGGGGTGGCAAGGAGTCAGACAGAACTTAGTGACTGAATGCCAAGACTTTTGTTTAAAGAAGGATTGGGACTGTTTGATTCTCTATCGATACCACTCGATCTTTCTCCATATCAACAATTACACTATTTGGCTTTTTTGTCGTTTGTATTTTCAGAGCATCACTTTTCATTTCGCTCAATAATTTTTTCTTTGTATTGACAACTTGTCTAGCCGGCAGAAAAGGCCAGGCTTTCGGCCTCTCTCAGCTTTCTACCTGCCTTCGTCATTAAGCTTAATTATTTCTAGCTTTTGATTTAAAGTGAGATGCGATTCTTCCTTTCCCTTCAACACTTACAAGTTATGGTAGGGTTTTCAATCGGCACAATTTCAATATTGTTGTGTCTCAGGGAAGAGGGAGGCCCCAGGAGAGGGAGAGAAATGCGGGGAGGGGGATCCAGTCGGTAGAGCAGTCAGAACATACATCAATTTGAATTTTCTCTCTTACATGGGCACAGTTCATGCCTCAACACAACTACGATAGTCACATCAGTGATCACAGATCACCATAAACAAATATAATAATGAAAAGTCTGAAAACATCCAAGAATCATGAAAACACAACACAGAGAAATGAAGTAAGAAAATACTGCTGCAAAAACGGTGCAGACAAAAATATCCAACACAGACTGTCATAAACCTTCAGAATGTTAAAAAAGAAAAAAAACTAGTATCTTTAAGCACAATAAAACAAGGTCTGCCTGTATAAGGACTATCTTACCAGGGATTAGGAGTGAAAGCATACCACGCGTCAACAGCATCCCAGGCACACCCCAAGACTTCACCCTTAGAACCTTCCAGAACCAGGTAACAGTATGGCGTTAGCAGCAATGGCAGGTCAACATCACTCAAGACATTTTAAACCCTCTCAACTGCCCATTTGCACCCTAGGAATGCTGCCTCTGCTACTTACAGTAAGGCAGATGTTAATAGTATCTTATAAGCATCTTACAAATTTAGCATCATTAAGTTGGCAGGAGCAAAATAAAATAGGTATCCCGTGGATGTGTTTCATTTTTAAGCTCTCTTTGAAACAAGTCTTCTCCAACCCTCAACATCACCAGAACCATGTGATAAACTAATAATTTAGATCCTAAAATAAATTAGAATAACTAGTAAGTATTGATATTGCTACAAAACCCTAATAAAACCTTGAGACTGGGAGGTCACCAGAGTCAACACATTTTTTAAAAAGTCTTGATGTACTAGGAAAAGCAGTGATAGAATAGTTTTTGAGTCTTTCTTTCCCTCTATTATATTTGTGATAGTGATTGCTTGGCTAAATTTGGCACTATAAATAATTAAAACACCAANTCAAGTATAACTTTCTTTGTGAACTGCTCACATCTGTAATCATCTGGTCCAGTACAAAAAGAAGAACGTATATTACTTCAAATTCTGACTACTTAATATCAAGAAAAGTCAGTGACTTTTCTTTTTTGGGGGGTGGGTGGGGGTGGGTTATAAAGGTAGAACTCTAAGCTTCAGTTAGCATAGTAAGTATAGCTTGGACCAGCCCTGAACATGCCCTCCAAGAAGTTTTTAGACCCTTTAGACTACAAACCTGCAAACATACAACTTGTCACAAACCATCCTGGGGTAGAAAATGTGTTTTTAGAAATTTAGAAAATGCGGTGGCTGCATGGAGGATGGGAATGCACAGAGCACACTGTTCACTCTCGGGAGGTCTTAGTATTTGCAGGAAGGCTGACAGAGGAGGCAGGTGGGTTCACCCCTAGAAACTGGACGCAGGGAAGGGGATGGTACGGAGTGGCAACTGGGTTTGCCACATACAAAGCAAGGCTTTATATCCATACCTTGGCTGTTAATTCTGCTCTAAAGAACCACCATGCTTTTCTGGCAATGGAGGCAATAGGAGTGGGGAGGAGGCGAACAAGAGCTCCAAGTCTTTAAATCTTCCCAAGGGTCAGGAATCAAATGCTAGGCCCAGCCTTCGTAGGCACATCCGATTCACATTCAAATCCACAGTCCCTGGACAAGCACGTGGCCAGATTTCAAAGCACACTTTCTTATGATGTCTCAACATTATTCAAGGCTAGATGGGGCATTGTTTATACCCGTAGTCACTGGATTTCAGAAGGATTCTTAGAGGATTTAAAGAAGTTGATTAGAAGAGAGGCAACTGATGCACCCATTCTCCGTGTGTGTAAGCGTTCAGAGTCTGGGGTGGTTGTTACTGATAGAACACAAGATAACTAGGATAACCGGCCCAAGCTTTAAGGTGCACCTGATGCACCCATTCTCCGTGTGTGTAAGCGTTCAGAATCTGTTACTGATAGAACACAAGATAACTAGGGTAACCGGCCCAAGCTTTAAGGTGCCGAAGCTGCTAATCTGCCACTGCCAATCTGATTAAATTTCAAGGGGTGACGGATCTAAACCAGACTTAGAAGCAGGGGTCATTTTAAAAACTGGCAGGGCAAGGGTATATCCAATCACAGCAGGCTCAGCTGCGAACAGCCAATGAACTGAACACACTGAACTTCATCCTGGAGAAGAGAACCGGCTCAGGAGTGAGTTACTCTCCAGCTGTCTCGCCCTGCCCTCATCACCAAGGAAAGTGCACTGGTTTTCTGCAGGGAAAGTGCTCGGAAAGAAACAACAAATAACTGCCTTTACATTTGGTTTCTTCATTTAGAGAAAAAAGCAGGAGAAGGACAAGGAACTAAAGTACTGAGCGCCTGACATACTCTAGATGGCTGTCTATATACTGACACTCCACGATCCTCCAGTGCAGTGTATCTTACAAATGATGATGAAATTCCAGTTCAAACCTTTATTTTATTTAGTGCTGCGATTGCATTTTAAGTAAGAGCCTGAAAAGTTTTTAACTGCATTTTAGGTCGGAATTTCCATGAACAACAATTTTATGCTTTTATCTCACTGGAAAATATTATAAGTTTATTTACTATATGTAAATTAACTATGTCAAAGTTTTGCTTAAATGTTTTTCAAACCTTACTGTTGATATATACCAATCACTAAGAACTTTAAATTATTTTAATATATTTAAAGAATAGAGATGCTGTATGACTCAAATATTATTTTGTGTTTATGACTTGTCTATTTACATCTTTCTGCATATGTTGTGTACATAAAAATATATCACATTTTTGTTTTGGGAAAATACCTGTATTATATAATTTTGTAACCTGCTTTTTCAGTTTATTGTATGATATGCATTTTCCTATATCATTAGTCTTTTAAAACACAATTTTAATAGCTCCAGCATCATGAGTTATTAAATCATCATTGTTTAACCACTGCCTTTCAGTTGGACTGGTGGAATTTTCCTGGAAATTTGTTATAAAAATAATGACAAAACCAAAAAAAAAAGATAATATTTCAGCAAACACCCTTTGAATATACAAGTTTGTTTATATCTCTGGTATATTTTTAGGTGTAATTTGTATATAAAATTCAGGTTTTATTTGCTAGACCACCACGTATGTAATGTTAAGGTTTCATCATATAAAAATCACAGTTCACAGATATTTCTTTTGTCTGTTACATGTCTAAAATACATTTCCAGGTTTGTTATTTCACTTTTAACTTTATTTATAATGACTTTTAAATGTTATTGCAAATTAAAATATGTTACTAAATGTGCCTTACCAAAGTTTGTTTCACTGTTTCTTCTTGTTTTGGCACAAATATTTCAAATTTTTCTTTTTTAGTATCTGGATTTTATGCTTGCTTTAAGAATGCTTCCTCTTTATAAGATTATAAAAATATCCAAGAACTTTTTCTAAATGTTTATGGTTTTAGTATTCAAATTTTTAATCCATCCATATTTTGTATCTCTTGTAAGACAGGGATCTAACTTTATTTCTAGCAAAATTGATAGCAAATTGCCTCAAGCCTATTATTAATTGATCATTCCCACTGATTTTAAACACAGATTTATCTGACAAATTCTAAATATATATATGTCTGTGTACATATGCTTATGTAGATAATCATCTATTATTACCCTTAAGCTGTAATTATCATTCATCATTATCTAATGAGTCACTCCAGGCCCAGAGACACAGTAGGCGGCCCTCATTAGACTTTCCATCTCAAACAGTCATCACTGTCCCAGGTTTTCTCAAATGACAAAGACACATGGGTCCAAACTCTGCTGACACCGCACAAGGGATGTACCCCAAGTATCTGACTGGAAGAACGGGGAGCATAAACTTGATTTCACCACCTCCTTGACAATTATCAGACTCTTAGTTAAAGAAATGACAGTTACTGATGTCTGGGGAAAGCCCATGCAGATCTCCATTCCTGAATAATTCAAAATAGAGTTTTGGATTAACCAAGCCACAAGGATGCTGTCCCTGAACTGACTGCTTTTTCCTTCTACTGAAATTGTTTTGACTATGCTTGCTCTTTGGAGAAGCCAATGGCACCCCACTCCAGCACTCTTGCCTGGAAAATCCCACGGACAGAGGAGCCTGGTAGGCTGCAGTCCATGGGATCGCTAAGAGTCAGACATAACTGAGCGAGTTCACTTTCACTTTTCACTTTCCTGCATTGGAAAAGGACATGGCACCCCACTCCAGTGTTCTTGCCTGGAGAATCCCAGGGACGGGGGAGCCTGGTGGGCTGCCGTCTATGGGGTCGCACAGAGTCGGACACAACGGAAGCGACTTAGCAGCAGCAGCAGCAGCATGCTTGCTCTTTGGCATGAAATCATTTGACTACTCAAGAGATTCTGAAAGATACAGCTTTAAGACTTCACACTGTATCTTATTCTCTATAGGGTCTTTTTCTGATAAAAGGAAAATACTCCCTGGCCACACTTAGAGAAAGACTTGGGCTCCTCCTGAGTAATTGGCTTGATTTCACTTTAATACGGTCAACACTGAAAGAACTGTATTTTTCTCTCAGTCATGTATCAGAATATTCAGATACATTCATGGCCCTCATTCCGCAGATGAACAGCAACTCAAACCCTTTCTGTAGTAACTTTACTCCAAGCTCTCTGTGTTAACTTCACTCTAAGTTTTCTTCATTTTCAAAATTTTACTTTCTGTTTATTCTTGTTTCCTTATGTATATTAATCTTACAATATGGTAATGTACTATGGAAAAGTGTCTTAAAACCACCTGCAATATGGGAGACTTAGGTTCAATCCCTGGGTTGGGAAGATGCTGTGGAGGAGGGCATGGCAACCCACTCCAGTGTTTTTGCCTAGAGAATTCCATGGACAGAGGAGCCTGGCGGGCTACAGTCCATTGGGTCCCGAAGAGTCAGACATGACTGAGCGACTAAGCACAGGACAAAATGTCTTAAATATATTTTATAAAATGATGGGGTATAAATAAATACCAAAAAAACACACGCTATACCCCCAGACATCAACGATCATAAGTGGGGATTGGAAAAGAACAAATTTTCCAATCCTGTCTAAATCAGACCAGCAAAAAGCCTCTTTACAGTCAGTGGTATATTCAGATAGAAGAATCTAGCTCGAGGTACTTTTAAAAATTACCAGTTATTTTCCAAAGGTAAGTTGTTGTGATCCTATTTTCTTTGATATCATCATGTTCATGTTCTTCTCTTTCTAAGTTACACACTCATTTGTATTTCCCAAAGCAAATAAGACCTACTTGTGAATGTATATAATATACACTATTTTCTAAAAGTAGAAAACATATTTAACATGACCTTCTTGCAAAGCAGCATGAAATTTTATTTAACTTCCTGTTTCTACCTCAGTATTTATTTATATCAATGCTGTTAATTTCTGACCATTACCTAAAATAGATGTTAAAAGCCAACTGCTTCGACATCATTCAGCATGTATCAATAAGTGTATAAATAACTATACACACACAATTAAACCTTTATCATGGTACCAGTGTTCCTTTTTTTAAATGAAAATTTGATGACCCCAAAATAAGAGCCCCAGAACCAGATGAACCCCAAAGCCTTCTCTAAGGAATTTAGAAATAAAACAAAATATCATCAACTCTCTTAGCTCTCTCCTGCTCATCAAAATAATCCCAGGATGCTTTCTGAGACCTTGGGATATGCTTATATGTTTTTAAGTAACTTATTGTTTTATGACCCTACGGTTCTGTGAATTAAGATCATAAATAAAATTCGTTCAATGGAACTTGTGAAAAATTAGTCTCAAACCATACACTGACATTTACCTTTTTGATAACTTGGTGAGCAAGCCTAAAGACGATGACTCATAACAGTTCGTCATTTTTACAAGGCATAAATTTGAATCGCATACGCTATGAACTTTAGCGAGCATGCAGCCATGAATCTCTTAAATTACAATACCAAACTTCCCAGCTTTCTCACAGTGATGCACTCTTTTTAGCTTGCCATCATGTTCATATAACACTGCAAAAGTTCCCTGAAAATGACTAATACTTGGGACAAAAGTGAAAAGATAATATGATGTGATCAAAGAAATTAATATTGGGGGGCAGAAAGTAGGAATATTAGTGAGCTGTAGGTTCCTCCAGGGTATCAAGAATAATAGATCTCTTGGTTATACTTTGATGCATTTCATAGAGGAAAATCTATGCTGTAATTGTAGTCATTCATTTGGAAGAATTGAGAGGGGAACAGTATTTATCCCTTGTCTATTCTATTTGGCATGTATGGTTTAATTATCAGTAGCTGGTTTGACTATAGGAGAGTAGAGTATGGTTTTTAAGGACTCTGGGTTGTCTCATCACAGTATGATAAGAAATTAAAGGACATGGAAACATCTGTGATGGGAAAGAAATCTAAATTGACTCTCAGATATGGAAGCTGGCCATGTACCAAATAAAAACCAGTCCCATGAACAAAACTTTTTTGTGAATTAACACTTTTTTAAAAAACCTTTAAACTGACACACACATAATTGCTATTTGAGCAATTATGCCTCAATTATCTCTTTACATGTCTTCTTCCAACTAGATGGTCAACTTGAATGTAGGGAATGTATTTCTACCTGTTTTTTTCTAGAGTACCTGACACACAGCAGACAGGGAACCCAGAAACTCTTGTTCCTAGGAACCCCTTAGACAATTGTTTTCCAATCATATGTGTCCTGTGTTGTAGTGGATACTGTAGTGTGCTGCCAGAAACACCTTTGCAACTCAGCATTTTGGTTGCTGGGAATATTGACCTTTGAGGACACAGAGCTGGATCCTCTCTGGGAATTATTCTCAGTTGAGGACACCTGCCTCACTCAAGTTTCCACCTCTCCTCCCCTCCCCCACCAACTCCTGGGGCAGCCTGCATCCAGTGTTTGTTCAAGGCCAAGATACAAAGTCTCACTTGCCTCATTTCAGGACATCATCACAGGCCACCCCAGCTCCAGGACTCCTTAGCTGCAACTGCTTTAAAGTTCAGCTTCCTCTCTAAGCTTCTGCCTCCCACTGGTATTATTCCCTGGAGAACTTCCCAATAAGCCTCCTACATAATACTATTCTGCCTCAAAAAAGAAAAAAAAAAATACTATTTGCCTCAAAGTCCATGTACAGGAACTGAAGACACCAGCAGAGTTTTAAAAAATAGATTTCTAGACTTCATTCTAGGGCTTCCCTAATAGCTCAGTTGGTAAAGAGTCCGCCTGCAATGCAGAAGACTCCAGTTCGATTCCTGGGTCAGGAAGATCCACTGGAGGAGGGATAGACTACCCACTCCAGTATTCTTGGGCTTCCGTGGTGGCTCAGCTGGTAAAGAATCCACCTGCAATGTGGGAGATCTGGGTTTGATCCCTGGGTTGGGAAGATCCCCTGGAGAAGGGAAAGGCTACCCACTCCAGTATTCTTGCCTAGAAAATCCCATGGACTGTATAGTCCATGGGATCGCAAAGAGTCGGACATGACTGAGTGACTTTCATTTCACTTCAGACCTCATTCTAGATCTACTAAAATAAAAAAACATATGTTTTTAAAAGTGTTAGGTTCCTAAGTTGCATGTCAAAAGTCATCCTTAAAACTGTTCTATTCCCATCACAAAAACAGGTGATTCTGCTTCCAATGAACTTCTAGATCTCAAGACTGGCTGCTGCCTGGTTGTCGACCTTTAAAAATAAAAATAAAAAAAGCTATCTTCTGACTGGTTCATGTTGACATGCGGCAGAAACCAGCGCAACATTGTAAAGCAATTACCCTCCAATTAAAAATAAGTAAATTTTTTTAAAGGTAAAAAAATATATGTGTCTTCTGATCTAACACTTCTCAGCTAATGGCTTCTTTAGTATCTCTCATCTAAACAGGGTACTCAAAAGTTTGTTATTTCTTGTATTTACTTAGGCATGCACACGTGCTTAGTCACTCAGTTGTGTCCTACTCTTTGCAATCCCGTGGACTGTAGCCCGCCATGCTCCTCTGTCGATGGGATTCTCCCGGCAAGAATACTGGAGTAGGTTGCCATTTCCTCCTTCAGAGGGTCTTCTCCACCCAGGGACCAAACCTGAGTCTTTTATGTCTCCTGCACTGGTAGGTGGTTTCTTAACCCTCTGAGCCACCTGGGAAGCCCCAGTGGATGGACTGATGGATGCAGATCAGATCCACATCTCCTGCATTGCAGACGGACTCCCCACCGGGTGAGCCACCAGGGAGGCCCATTTCCTTAGGCAGACATCTATTAATCGGTGATTATGAAGCTATGCCTTTCATAGGTACAAATCAGATCTTTTTCAAATTCAAATAGTTCCTCAGAACCATTAGAAACGGAATTCAGGCTTGACACAGATGATGCTCTGTGGTCTACAATGAAAGGGGATGCAGACTGTGTTAAAGGTTTAAATATGTGGCAATCTCTGAACTCTGGGAGATCGAGAAGGACAGGGAAGCCTGGTGTGCTGCAGTCAGTGGGGTCACACAGAGCCAGACACAACTGAGCAGCTGACCAACAAACCTCTAAATACTGTTTCAGACTTTGCCATGAGAATCTTTCATATAAAGTCAATAAAACAGGTACGACCAACACTGCAATTTAGTGATTTTCCTCAGTAGTTTATTTTTCCCTTTTAAACAAGCTGTGGTGATCACACTTTTCATCTGTTCACTAAGACATTTTATAAAACCATCCCTGTGATGGAAACATCTCCACCCAAACTATAATAACTGTATAAAAAACACAAAGTCCAAGGGCAAACTTTTGAAAATTGCAAACATTCTTTAAAGGTAAACTTATTGGGCCAACAATTGCAAAAATAAAAAATATATATATAATGAGCACATTTTTTTCCCTTAGGCTATTTTGATTTCAATGAGCTTTCCCTTCTCAGTCCCTTTCTATAACACAAAGATTGGCTCTATCATATAACGAGAAAAAGGAAGATGAGCATTTTCTCTTGAAGCTGGGGAGTTTGTGTGCCAAGATTCAGTCTGCTGTGCCTGGAAGAGTGCTGAGGCCTCAAAACTTTGAAAAACTGGTTTCTGAACAGAAATACTGACCCCCAGGTATCTGTATCAGTTCCACCCTGTGAATTGTGCAGGTGCCATGGACTGCTTTCATTAAGATACATTGTGCCCAACTCAGAGGCAGGCTAATACAGAAAATCATTCCTCCTACTGTGAGTATTCTCATATTTACCTGGGAATGTATGAAAAAGAAAAGATGTTCCCACATCTTTCATCTAAATGTCAACTATCCAAATGGCTTAATAAAGGCAATGCCCCCAAACCGCCACCACCACCACATCCTAACCCTTCCAAATTTGGAGCCTGGCAATCACCTGGAGAAAGACTGGCAAAATGCAAACTCTGGGCCAAATAAACATGTTTTATACAGCCAGCAGATTAAGAGTGGCTTTTAAATTTTAAATGTAAATATAAATGGTTGGGGAGGGGGGATGAAAAGCATGTTTGATTTTATACAAGTAGTCTGCGAAATTCTGTATTTGTGTCCATGAAGTTGTGTTGGACTACAATCACACTAATTTGTGTGATATCCAGGGCTGTTTTCACACGGCATGCAGTGACAGAGTTGGGGAGTGGCAACAGAGACCTCTGTCCTACAAAACCATCTGGCTCTTTACATAAAAAGTTCACTAACCACTGACCAAGAGTGTTGCAATTTACAAGGTGCACACATCAAATTTAATCCAGTGAAGTGGAGGGTACTGTGTCTACTCTACAGGGGAAAAAAACAAAGATGAATTTTCCAAGGTCATATAACCAGTGTGAAGGAGAGTTATTCGTATCTTTCACTTTGTCAAAAAGCTTCTCAAAAAACAAAAACAAACTCAGAACAGTGATCAGATTTGAGGTTTCCAGAGGCAGAAGGTGAGGCTCTTTAGAGTATCTTGAGTGGTAAAGGGCCAAGGATCGAACTCTTGGAAAGCACGTTCTGCCTGATAGTATTAACCAACAGACTTATCACTCAAAGGACAGATGGAAGTTTCTCTCTTCAGTTCCTCAAATACTATAACGCCGTGGAGGAGAATCCTGAACACGTCACCCTTCTCTGGGACACCTTAATATTTCTCATACAGAATAGCAGATTCTTTCTGACAAGGTCAAACTCCTCTGAAATAGAGTTACTAAAGCAATTTTATACATCCTCTCTTAACATGCCATTGGCCTTGGCCTGAAGATCCCATTCAAGCAGAAAAAACAGAGTTTCACCTTTTCCACTAAGTTTTCTCTCAACATTTTACACCTGAGTAGTTACAGAATTTGTATGTTTAACCTTTATACCGTCCCTCTATTTATATATATCGAGGGGATATATAATGATTATCAATTCATTTACTAAATGTGTTACAGATGCAAGGGGAAGGTAGAGTTCTACTAAATATAATGACCCAGCAAATGCTGAACTGCAACCCAAGAACAATGAGATTTAGCCCCTGCCTGACCAATATCTGTGTGACTTTGGGAAAGTCCTTGAACCTTCCGAGGTTTGTTTTCTGAACTATATGGGCTCTTATTTGAAATGACCTCTATTTATGAATAATTGTTGAGTGTTTCATTATCTTTAATGTACCATACAGGTGGTAAATTAAAGGGAGAAAATGCACTTAAAGGACATAGGCATACAACGTTCCAAGGAGAATCACACAAGAAGTGGGAATGATGGTTCTATTTTGAAGTTACATAAATCCATGACAAACATTATCGTGGTACCCAGGATTACTCTCGCTCTGCTTCCATGGGCATGGGCTTCCCCGATGGCTCAGATGGTGAAGAATCTGCCTGCTATGTGGGAGACCTGGGTCAGGAAGATCGCCTGGAAAAGGGAATAGCAACTCATTCCAGTATTCTTGCCTGGAGACCCAAGCGCTCATCAGGGCTACTCTCTCTTCTTCACTTATCCTTGGCTAACACAGACCAAGAGGGTGAACTGTGGTCCTTTCAAACCCAAACTAAGGAGGAAGGCACTCATATCCACAACCACTTTGCGAAGTGAAAGATCGCAGCAGCTTGAGCACTTAAAATGTAAAATATCCTCTATTATTAACACATCTTATTTTATAAACCTGCTGCTGCTGCTGCTAAGTCGCGTCAGTCGTGTCCGACTCTGTGCGACCCCATAGATGGCAGCCCACCAGGCTCTGCCGTCCCTAGGATTCTCCAGGCAAGAACACTGGAGTGGGTTGCCATTTCCTTCTGCAATGCATGAAAGTGAAAAGTGAAAGTGAAGTTGCTCAGTCGCGTCCGACTCTTAGTGACCCCATGGACTGCAGCCTACCAGGCTCCTCTGTCCATGGATTTTCCTAAACAGTTCCACTTAAACTAGCTCTGCCTTGAGACGATAATTTATAATCTTGAAGACCATCAACATAAAGGTAATTTTATAATCTCAAAGGTCATCAATAAAGGATTTCTCAGTCATTGTGAATATTTTCATATTTCCACAGTTTTTTTTTTAAAAAGCCTAACAACTGCTGAAATTTTTTTCAATATTATGCCTTTATATATCACAGTCATCAAAGTAGCTTACCTTTAAATTGATTAACCACACCCCAGAGAGGGCTTAGAGCTACCACATTAATCTTTAAAAAGTTAACATTTCTTAACCAATAACAAAAAAGAGTAAAATAGGAATGCCAAGCAGAAGCACTTGATATGTGAGCCAGTGTTGCCTGGCTCCTTTCTAATCTCTTTCCATCAGGTCATGTAGTGATGGGTTAAATCTTTTACTTTGCATGTCTGGTTATTTGTCCAAATAATAGGATCAACAACATCCTACATTCTTGCTAATGCTCTCAGACTCAACATTTAAAGTTTCAGTTGCTTAAATCTGATACCATCATCAGAACTTAAATATAACTCAATGAAGCCAGGGCTTGATTGAAGTAAGTGAAAATATACAAACTACTTCAGAACAATTAGAATATTTCTTAGGCTCCATTATCCATAATAAGCATTTGCAAGCAATACCACCATANCAGACTCAACATTTAAAGTTTCAGTTGCTTAAATCTGATACCATCATCAGAACTTAAATATAACTCAATGAAGCCAGGGCTTGATTGAAGTAAGTGAAAATATACAAACTACTTCAGAACAATTAGAATATTTCTTAGGCTCCATTATCCATAATAAGCATTTGCAAGCAATACCACCATAGATTTTTAGAGATGCTCTGCGTCCACTATCAAGGGGTAGTGACCTATTTCTAGATGATGGTAAGTGCTGGGAAGAAGATGTGCCCACAAGTACAAGGCCACAGATGAGAGCCATTCAAATTTAACATTCTGCTACTGCTAAGTCACTTCAGTCATATCCAACTCTGTGTGACCCCATAGACGGCAGCCCACCAGGCTTCCCTGTCCCTGGGATTCTCCAGGCAAGAACACTGGAGTGGGTTGCCATTTCCTTCTCCAATGCATGAAAGTGAAAAGTGAAAGTGAAGTTGCTCAGTCATGTCCGACTCTTCGCGACCCCATGGATCACAACCTACCAGGCTCCTCTGTCCATGGGATTTTCCAGGCAAGAGTATTGGAGTGGGGTGCCATCGCCTTCTCAAAAATTCAACATTAGGGAGGTGCCAATGATACCCCTGAAGAAGTCAATGGCACCCCACCCCGGTACTCTTGCCTGGAAAATCCCATGGACAGAGGAGCCTAGAAGGCTGCAGGCCATGGGGTCGCTGAGGGTCGGACACAACAGAGCAGCTTCACTTTCACGTTTTGCTTTCATGCATTGGAGAAGGAAATGGCAACCCACTCCAGTGTTCTTGCCTGGAGAATCCCAGGATCAGGGGAGCCTGGTGGGCTGCCGTCTCTGGGGTCGCACAGAGTCAGACAGGACTGAAGTGATTTAGCAGCAGCAGCAGCAATACCCCATGTCAAAAAGCCAGGAGGATGTTAGTTATATGAAGGGACTGGGGGAAAGAGAAACTTCAGGACTGAGTATGTTCACGTGCAGAAGCACAGTGAACCCTAGATGGATATCTAGATGTAGCCTAGATCGCATGCATCCCAATTAGAGCAGTAAACTAGTTAGCCATGGTCTGACTATATAGCATCTTGGCAAAGTGGCCAGAGGTGAAAATGCCAGGTCATGAAGAGCCACGGATGTCATGCTAATGAGCTTGAACTTCAACCCGAAAGCTATGCAAACCTAGGGGAGGATTTAAGCAGGAGAATGACTAGTCAGCTTCAGCATTAAGGAAGAGGTAGAGAAAAGTTTGAAAAGACAGAGGGGTGAGTGATGAAGGGGCAGAAACTTGAGAAAGGTGGACAGTTTAGNAGTGGCCAGAGGTGAAAATGCCAGGTCATGAAGAGCCACGGATGTCATGCTAATGAGCTTGAACTTCAACCCGAAAGCTATGCAAACCTAGGGGAGGATTTAAGCAGGAGAATGACTAGTCAGCTTCAGCATTAAGGAAGAGGTAGAGAAAAGTTTGAAAAGACAGAGGGGTGAGTGATGAAGGGGCAGAAACTTGAGAAAGGTGGACAGTTTAGGAGTTTCCTGCAGTCATGCGGATATTACACTGCAATGTGATGGAGGAGGAGCCACGGTGAGGAACATTCAAGTGAGACTCGGTGCTTCATATGAAGAGGATGAGTGCGTGAAAAACTAGAACTCCTGGACTTATGGCTTGTACAACTGTGTAGACTGTGGCGCTGATCATTATAACGGGGAGCATAGACGATGCCTCAGTGATGGCATTGTTTTTGACATTTATGACATATGAACAATTTTACTTAGAGAAAAGACATATTTGTTGAAATTAACTTTCAAAAAAGCCCTGAGTAGCAAGAATATTAGGCAAAACAACACAGAAAGAACAAGGAGAGATGGAATTAAGGCAAATTTTCACACAGGCCCAAGCAAAATAAACAGAATCATAGGTTATGGTACAAAGGAGGGAAAAAAAAAAGAGGGGAGATTCAATGTTTGAATGTCAACCAAATAAACAGCACTGAAGAAAGATACAATACAGCTACCAAAAAGAAAGGTATGAAATCTGCCAGAAGGAGCGAGTCAAATACAAAAAAAATTTCTTAAGATGTGGTACTCTCACACAAGAAAATAATTCAGAGGATAAAAGAGACAGAAGATGCTAATTTTTATAAACTGCTTAATAGACACTGCCAGGATCTGACTACTTAAATGAACATCTAAGGAGGAGGGCAGATAATTTAGGAAAGCCTGTACTTAGATCTAAAAGCTAGCAAAACAATACATGTTAACAGGACTTTGTCAAAAGCAGCAGCTAAGCTCACACATGCATCACAGTATCCCATGAAAAGAATAGCTTAGCTCTAATGCTTTGGGTGTAATAAACTCAACTGCAATTAGAAGGCATCTTTATTCTCGTACAAGTATGCTGAGACAAAGCCAGAAACCACTCTCAAGAAGAAAAAAAAAAAAAAATTGGCCAAGTTTCCTAAACAGAAGCCCCACTTACACCAAATCTGCTCCCATCGGGTGCCAGACATCCACAGCAGGCACAGACGGCGGGGCTCCGACTGCCTGCTTCACAGATTGCTGTCTGGTTGCAATCTCTCCTCATATGTGATCTGGTGGAGCAGAGAAAAGCCCCTGGCTCACCCCATCAGTCCTGCCTCCACAGCTCCATCCATCAAAATCAACCTAATTGCCCACAAATATTATCCCTGAGGACTGCCTCTGTTTACCCAGAAAACACTCCTTTACTCTTAGGCAAAGTTCAAGGAACAATCCACAAACTGTCAAGCGAGCACAGACTGAGTAAGAGACACAAGCATCCTTAGCTGTCACGCCTGCGTCTCACGTGCACCCGCTCTGCATCTCCCCTTCCTTCCTTCGTACCCACCTTCCATTTCTTGAATGAAAGCAGAAACCATAAATGGATACTTCTTTGTATAAACACAGAAGGACACATCAAACAGTAAACTGTGTCTGACTGTGGGACTTTGTTTTTTTGGTCCTTTTGCTTTTTGTTTCCTAATATGCATGCTAACTTTTAAGAAATGTTGTTTTAGAAACCTTAAATAATACTATTTTATTTTAAAAAATAATAATTATTTAAAAAAATTTAAAAGGTCAGCCAATAAAGGACGTCATCAGTTAAGCATCCACACAGCCCCTCAAAAACCTGTACTATGTATATCAACTATGTGTCAGGCACCCAGGACCACTAGCAATTGAAGAATAGAGAATGTTAGGAAGTCAGTGGGAGCATCTAATATAGAAAGACAGTTGTATCTTTACAATATAATTTTATAGATGTTATAATAGAAATATGGGGCTTCTCTGGTGGCTCAGATGGTAAAGAATCCGCTTGCAATGCAGGAGACCAGAGTTCGATCCCTGGGTGAGGAAGATCCCCTGGAGAAGGGAATGGCAACCCACTCCAGTATGCTTGCTTGGAGAATTCCATAGGCAGAGGAGTCTGGTAGGCTACAGTTCACGGGGTCACAAAGAGTCGGACATGACTGAGCAATATGAACAAAATGTTAAAGAAAAATCCAAAATGAAGTAGAAACGTTGGTCTTTTGTTAAACATGCATGTTAAAGGCCCTTTTCCATCACACACAGAAACAAAGACATCTCAAATGGCCTTCCTATAATGCAGTGTCTACCCTCCCCACAACTTATAATTTTACACAAGATTTGAGAAAAACTAAGCAAATACTAAGACAACCCTCTTTCTCCCACTATATCATGCCAAAAAAATTGGACCCAACAAAAAAAAATTGCATTCACTTAAAATCATAAGCCCAGAGACTGGACATTCACGCATGCACCATGTGGCAGTCCCTGAAGATAAATTTCCATTTACAGTTTTCTTGGCAAAGGTCATGCAGGACTATGGTTCAAGTGCTCATTCTCAAGCAGAAGGTGTGCCACCATTTATATCAACACTTCCAAGAATTCTCAATTTATCTTAAAATAAGACAATACAGTGAAAGCACAATGATTTGGACCTTCTGAAAAAGAAACTATGGCAATTTTATACTTTCAAAAGTCAGCATTTGGGAGTTCTGAGAAATTGGGATTTACCAACAAAACATCTCTCTCTCACCCCTAATTTCAAGACTTAATTATATCTTTTCCCTATCTCATCTCTGACAACTTCTTTGGTGTCACGTCGATTCTGAATGATTAAGTAAGTGGAAACATGGTTTTAGACACAAAAAAGTTGAATCAGCAGTACCTTTTATGCCTAGGTTAATTTTCTGAGAAGAGTCGACCCTTGAACAACACAGTCTGAACTGCATGGGACCACTGGAATGCAGATTCTTTTCTTAATAAATACACGCTATAGTCTCACACTGGAGAAGGCAATGGCACCCCACTCCAGTACTCTTGCCTGGAGAATCCCATGGATGCAGGAGCCTGGTAGGCTGCAGTCCATGGGGTCGCTGAGTTGGACACGACTGAGCGACTTCACTTTCATTTTTCGCTTTCATGCCTTGAAGAAGGAAATGGCAACCCACTCCAGTGTCCTTGGCTGCAGAATCCCAGGGACAAGGGAGCTTGGTGGGCTGCCGTCTATGGGGTCGCACAGAGTCGGACATGACTGAAGCGATTTAGCAGCAGCATAGTCTCACACAACNTTCACTTTCATTTTTCGCTTTCATGCCTTGAAGAAGGAAATGGCAACCCACTCCAGTGTCCTTGGCTGCAGAATCCCAGGGACAAGGGAGCTTGGTGGGCTGCCGTCTATGGGGTCGCACAGAGTCGGACATGACTGAAGCGACTTAGCAGCAGCATAGTCTCACACAGCTCTCAGGTTGATTGAATCCATGGATACAGAGGAATCACATACAAGGAGGGCCAACTGTAAAGTTACAGGCAGATTTTATCCAAACATGTGTTGGGGGCAGGGGTGGCCTCAGCCTCAGCATTGTTCAAGCGTTACCTGTATTTCTCCCCTCATTTAAAATGATCCTTCAAAGTAAATGACAGTAAGATTAAAGAATGTAAATCTCTAGTTTCAATACACTAGAAACATTTTTCTATCTAATAAGAAAAATCTAACACGTCAATCAAACAAGAATATTTCAAGGGTATGTGTCTGAAACATCTAAAGAACAGATTGCAATATAAACAGGCACCTTTGATCAAGTTACAGATTTAGAGGGAAAGGCAGACTAGTAAAACTGAAACAGCCACCTACCAGACAATCAGGGGAAACAAACCAAACCAAGACTGGTGATCAACTGGTGTGACAGACATTTTAGCCAGATCATATTCACATGCATATTTTTAAGAAACTGGGCATTAACCAGGGGCATTAGATACCACAGACAGGAATATCCAAATGACAGTCTCTCTCTCACATGCACACAAACATATACACACAGATGGGGCATTTCCCCCCTAACAACTGGTGCCTTTTAAACTTAGTATTGGACGTAACAAGAATCTACAAGAATCTAATGAAAACAAATATTTTCAATCCTCATATGTGCATATGTGGGTAGGTATATACATGTGAATATAAGGAAATATGTGTATCTCAGAAAATCTCACTGTAGAAATGTTTCCTTGTTAGAGATGGTTTTGCTATTGTTATTTCTCATTCTCTTTTNCCTTCAAAGTAAATGACAGTAAGATTAAAGAATGTAAATCTCTAGTTTCAATACACTAGAAACATTTTTTTATCTAATAAGAAAAATCTAACATGTCAATCAAACAAGAATATTTCAAGGGTATATGTCTGAAACATCTAAAGAACAGGTTGCAATATAAGCAGGCACCTTTGATCAAGTTTCAGATTTAGAGGGAAAGGCAGACTAGTAAAAATGAAACAGCCACCTACCAGACAATCAGGGGAAACAAACCAAACCAAAATTGGTGATCAACTGGTGTGATANGGTATGTGTCTGAAACATCTAAAGAACAGATTGCAATATAAACAGGCACCTTTGATCAAGTTACAGATTTAGAGGGAAAGGCAGACTAGTAAAACTGAAACAGCCACCTACCAGACAATCAGGGGAAACAAACCAAACCAAGACTGGTGATCAACTGGTGTGACAGACATTTTAGCCAGATCATATTCACATGCATATTTTTAAGAAACTGGGCATTAACCAGGGGCATTAGATACCACAGACAGGAATATCCAAATGACAGTCTCTCTCTCACATGCACACAAACATATACACACAGATGGGGCATTTCCACCCTAACAACTGGTGCCTTCTAAACTTAGTATTGGACGTAACAAGAATCTACAAGAATCTAGTGAAAACAAATACTTTCAATCCTCATATGTGAATATGTGGGTATGTATATACATGTGAATATAAGGAAATATGTGTATCTAAGAAAATCTCACTGTAGAAATGTTTCCTTGTTAGAGATGGTTTTGCTATTGTTATTTCTCATTCTCTTTTCTTAATCTAACCATTCCAGAATATTCTGAATGCACAGTGCCTTCAATAGGAAAAGTTTGAGTTCTCGCAGAATGTTATGGCTCTCTGTATAAAAAAGGTTTCTGTCAGCTGTTTCTTAAATTTGAATCTCCACTGGCATTATCTGTGAGTGTCAAGATATAAAAACAATCAAACAACTGTGTACAAAGACTTTATCACAGAAAAATTAGAGTCAGGGACAGAGCACAAATCCCACCGCAAATATTCAGGGTTGACTCGGGAGAGCATGGTATTTGTGGAGGTAAGTTTTCTGCGGTAAAGCATGAAACAGTTTAGGTCTCTTACAGCTCTGGGTGACTCTGAGCATATTAAAGGATTAGTGTAAGAAGCATGCCTGACATGGCTCAAACCACACTCCCCACACCATACAAAGCCGCCTAGCCCAGCTGCACACATTATGAGAAGCCTGCAGTAAGGGAAAGAGGCTGTAGACTGCTCCTAAGACATACAATGTTTTTCCATACCCAATGATAAAAGTGAAGGCAAACACAGTTTCAGATAAAAGATGGAGAACTAGCAGTTCCCTTCTATAACCAGATTAATTTTCTGAGTATTTCACTCCACAAAACACTGATTCTGTGCAGTAAATATCCATTAGATTGAAGAATGTGAAGAGCATTGTTTTTAAGATATTAGAGAAAGTTTTATTTCTCTGAGAGACAAAGATTTAACATGTTAACCAAACCGGACTATAAAAAGATGTCTAAATCTACACATACACACACACACCAAAAACACACAGGCAAGAAACTTGAAGAAGCATACAGGACAGGATTAAGCACGGTAACCATGGAAATCTGTTTCCAATGTAGTGATTCCTAACCTAACCATGGCTTCTCAATAATCTGGGGTATTCCCAGGTATCTCAAGGACGGCTATCAAATATCACCACCAGCAACAAAAATGTCACTTGGTTTTGATTATGATGCGCTATAGCACTTTTTTTAGTGGGGGGGGGATTTAAAATTACAAGAACAGGCATCATAAAAAATTGCTCTAAACTTCCAAATATTATAAACCACATATTTTAGGGGAATAAATATGAAGCCGTGGATTCTTTTCAAATAGTAATGGATGAAGTAGCTTGTTCTCATAGAGTAGGTGTGTCTAAGGAACATGATGGATGTTTCTATTGACACTCATAGGATTAGATAAGGGATATTCAAAGTGGAAGGCTCTGCGTATGGGAGCCTTTCATACATAACCTCCTGTGAAGATTTCTTTCCTCCCAGGCCCCATATTAATCCATCCCCATATCTACCATGCCATCAACACTTACTTATTTCCACTTATTTGCCTTTAAGAAAATAAGAATGATTAAAAAAAAAAAAAGATGATAGAAGAAAAACCTTTTCTTACCAATTCAGCCACAAACTACCAGTGTTACCAAGAGCAAGTAATTTAGATGCTCTGAATTTTATTTTCTTTACTTCACAAGATGGTTGGATGGCATCGCCGACTCAACAGACATGAGCTTGAGCAAATTCCAGGAGATGGTGAAGGACAGGGAAGACTGGCGTGCTGCAGTCCATGGAGTCACAAAGCGTCAGACACGACTTAGCAACTGAACAACAAGAAGCTCCAACATTTTCTAAATACACAAATCAGGCATATCTTATTTTAAGTTATAAAACTTGATATTGCTTTGATGTATGTTCACCTGATAGTGTTTATTTGATTACCGTTTCCACTTTTCAAGAGTTTGCCCTAAAGATTAAGCAGTTTTTAAATTGTACATAGTTAAGCAACAAAATGAGAGCCTACTGAATGGGAGAAAATATTCCCAAGTGATATGAACAATAAGGGAGTTAATAGCCAAACTATACAAAGAACTAACAACCTCAATAGCAAAAATAAATAAATAAACAAACAAAACTTAATAACCCGGCAGAAGACCTGAAAAGACATTTCTCCAAAAAGGACATACAAATGGCCAACAGGTACACGAGAAGGTATTCAATGTCACTTAATCACCAGGGAAATGCAAATCAAAACCACGATGAGGCATTCCCTCACACTTCCCTGTTATGTTTATTATGGAAAAAAAAAAGAGATAACAAATGCTAGTGAAGATGAAATGAAAAGGGAACCCTTGTACACTGTGAGTGAGAATGTAAACTGGTGCAGCCACACAGAAAACATTATGCAGTNGCCCCGCCCGATGCCCCGCCCCGCCACACCCACGAAGGCCCCGCCCACCAGTCCACAGCCCCTCCCCTCCAGAGGCCCCGCCCGCCTGGATCCCAGCCAGGCTTCTGCTGGGACGCGCAGCTTTCGGCTGCCAGGGACCAGCCTTAGCCCGGCAACCCGGGCGCGGGGATTTCCATGGCGGCCTGAGGACAGGTCCGTCCGGGCCTCCCCGAACGCGCGCTGGCCTGCGCTCACTGGCTCTGCCCAGCTCTGGAACCCGCTCGTACTTTCTGCACTGCTTCCGCGCCTCACTCCGTCAAGCACATCGGGAAACCTGGCATGGTCTCCAGGCTCCCGCCTTGGGGTGAAGCCAGCGTGGAGCAGGTTGAGGGGCAGCCCGCGTAGCCCGGGGTTGCACCAGGAGGGTCTGAGGTCTGAGAAGCGTCCGTCCCTCCTCGCTTAAGAAACACATGTCTCTCTTAAGGAGACAGAAAAATACCCAAGAGGTAGACTGTAGTTCTGGGACGGGGGAGCCTGGTGGGCTGCCGTCTACAGGATCACATGGAGTTGGACACAACTGAAGTGACTTAGCAGCAGCAGCAGACTGTAATTCAGTTCAGTTCAGTTCATTTCAGTCACTCAGTCGTGTCCGACTCTTTGCGACCCCATGAATTGCAGCACACCAGGCCTCCCTGTCCATCACCAACTCCCGGAGTTCACTCAAACTCATGTCTCTAATTAGTGACCCCCAATACTTTCCTGAACTTCCCTGGTGGCTCAGAGGGTAAAGCGTCTGCCTGCAATGCGGGAGACCCGGTTTGATCCCTGGGTTGGGAAGATCACCTGGAGAAGGAAATGGCAACCCACTCTGGTACTCTGGAAAATCTCATGGAGAAGCCTGGTAGGCTACAGTCCACAGGGTCACAGAAAATCGGACACAATCGAGCTATTTCACTTCACTTTCACTACTTTCCTACTATCTCCTTCCTCTCACCTGCTGGGTTCCCACTCACCCTTCACTTTCTCTTTCTGGGGAGAAAGGCTGTGGCCACAGGTACCCACTTTCTCTCAACCCTGAGCTCCAGTGTCTCCAGCTTGGTCCAAAGGTCTTCAACCCTGCTGGTTTCAGAGTCGCCTACAGCACCTCACTCCCCAACCTTCTGCACAGACCGGACCAGCAAAGCTACCACATTCCACACTCCACTCACCCAAGGTGATCCTGAGAAAATACCACTCACTGCTCAGAAGTCACTATGAAAATGGAGGGACCAGGAAGACTTGGCCCAATGTCACCTGTGCCAACCAGACACTCTGTGATCAATGTCTGAAGCTCCAGGGTCATCCAAGACTTAGACCTAAACCCATGGGAACCAGAGACCATGCTGGATACAGCTGTATGTCACCTTAGGTTATCAGTGCTTATTGTCCTTGTTTAATATCTTATATTTATAATAAGGAGAGAGAATTTTGTGGAGGAAGGTTCAAAAAGTTGAAATCAAAGAAGAGAGCTTTGTTGACATACAAACAATTCCTTGTAGACTGTAAAAGCCATGGAGTGGAGTGGGGTACGTGCATGTTGAGTCGTGTTCGACTCAGTGGCCCTAAAGACTATCACCTGTGAGTCTTCTCTGTCCATGGAATTCTCCAGAAAGAATACTGCAGGGGGTATTGCTCCTACAGGGAATCTTCCAACCCCAGAGCCTGAACCTGCAGCTTCTGCATTGGCAGGAGGGTTCCTGTCTCTTATACACATCTAGATGTGTATAAGAGACAGGCCAACAGGTACACGAGAAGGTATTCAACGTCACTTAATCACCAGGGAAATGCAAATCAAAACCACGATGAGACATTCCCTCACACTTCCCTGTTATGTTTATTATGGGGGAAAAAAAAAAGAGATGACAAATGCTAGTGAAGATGAGAAGAAAAGGGAACCCTTGTACACTGTGAGTGAGAATGTAAACTAGTGCAGCCACACAGAAAACATTATGCAGTTTCCTCCAAAAACTAACAAAAGGACTACCAAAACCAGCAGTTCTATTCCTGGCTTCATACCCAAAAAATCAAGAACAGGAATTTGAAAAGATACATGCACCCCAATGATCACAGCAGCACCGTTTACAATAATGGAGATACAGAAGCAACCTAGTAAGCATCGAAGGATGAAGGGATAAAGACACGGGTGTATATATGTGTGAAGACACACAGAAGAATATTACTCGGCCATAAAGAGAAGGACATTTTGCCATTTGCAACAACACGGATGGACCTGGAGGGTTTTAGCGAAATAAATCAGAGAAAAACAAATACTACATACTATCACTTATATTTGGAATCTAAAAACCAGAAAGAGATTCACAGATACAGCAGTTACTGGAGGGGAGAGGGAAGAGCAAGGTAGGGGTAGGGTATTACGAGGTGCACACTACTATATACACAATAAATAAGCTACAAAGATATTTTGTACAGCACAATATAGAAAATATCTTACAATAAATTTAAATGGAGTATAATCACTATATTGTACACTTCAAACTATTACAAGACAGTACATCAACTATGCTTCAATTAAAAATGTTCTTAAAATTTTATGTGGTTAGACCACAGTGTCCCAAATATTTAAATGA
Source organism: Neotragus moschatus (assembly GCA_006410615.1). NCBI lineage: Eukaryota > Metazoa > Chordata > Mammalia > Artiodactyla > Bovidae > Neotragus > Neotragus moschatus. Next base: position 1,120,934 of record SJYA01003206.1, read on the forward strand.
AACTTTCTAAACTTTTATAAAAGTGTACAGAGAAAGGCCTAGAACTGAGGGATGTGATATTTATTTTAACAAGGAGTAATATGATATTAAGTTGAAGACTAGTTAATAAAGACTTTATAAGTAGAGGTGAATTCTACAGAGTAAATCTTATCCTTTATATCCTCTTTCTCTGAAAAGGAATGTTTAAAGGGTGGGAATGCAAACTAGTACAGTTAATATGGAAAACAGTGTGGAGAGTCCTTAAAAAACTGCAGATAGAACTGCCATATGACCCAGCAATCCCACTGCTGGGCATACACACCGAGGAAGCCAGAATTGAAAGAGACACATGTATCCCAACGTTCATGGCAGCACTGTTTATAATAGCCAGGACGTGGAAACAACCTAGATGTCCAACAGCAGATGAATGGATAAGAAAGCTGTGGTACATATACACAATGGATTATTACTCAGCCATTAAAAAGAATACATTTGAGTCGGTTCTAATGAGATGGATGAAACTGGAGCCGATTATACACAGTGAAGTAAGCCAGAAAGAAAAACACCAATACAGTATACTAACGCATATATACGGAATTTAGAAACATGGTAATGATAACCCTGTATGTGAGACAGCAAAAGAGACACAGATGTATAGAACAGACTTTTGGACTCCAAGGGAGAGGGAGAAGGTGGGATGATTTGGGAGAATGGCATTGAAATATGTATACTATCATGTAAGAAATGAATCGCCAGTCTATTGTTCGATACAGGATACAGGATGCTTGGGGCTGGTGCATGGGGATGATCCAGAGAGATGATATGGGCTGGGAGGTGGGAGGGGGTTCAGGATTGGGAACTCATGTACACCCGTGGCGGATTCATGTCAATGTATGGCAAAACCAATACAGTATTATAAAGTAAAATAAAGCAAAAAAAAAAAAAGGATGTTGAGGCAACATGTCAAAGCAACTTTGATATCCTCAGAAATAAGGCAATTGCAATTAAGCCCATATTGTGAATATCTACCTAATATAAAATCAAGATGAACCTCTGAGGGAAAATGACCACCTGATGGACAGGAGATAAGAACAAGGTAGACATGCTGCAACTGTGACCTGGGTGGCATCCTACAACAAAAAAGACACAACACACAAAGTTCCGTATAAACAAAACCCAAAAGCAAATAAACCACCACCACCCAAGAAGCTTAGTGAATGGTTCTCAAGGGAGTTAGCACTGACACACGTCCGAGGTGAGTCTCTCCTGAAAACAGACTTGGTACACATTTCAGCTCTAATTATCAGAGTTTGAGTCTTTATGACATCATCTCAGTTCAGTTCAGTCGCTCAGTCGCGTCCGACTCTTTGCAGCCCCGTAGACTGCAGCACACCAGGCTTCCCAGTCCATCATCAACTCCCAGAGCTTGCCCAAACACACTCAAGTCCATTGACGTGGGGATGCCATCATCTATCAGCTTAAAAAAATATAACTGAAAATTTCCATGAAGATTTCATCTGTGCTCTTTACATCAGGTCACAAGGAAGCGTCCACTAGCTTTGGAAAATAAACGGCACATATTTCCTGAGTAAATTAAAACAATTGTTGTCAATTACCCCTCAATAATGTTTCAAGAAGCATTCTAAATATCTATGACTTTGAAACAATATTTACATAAAGTAAACATTTAGCTCAGATGTCAGCTAAAAATCTATCCTTTAAGATTTCGCAAAGATCTCAAAAATTACCTTGCACCTCCAATTCCATGCCTTATACTAGTCCACAATAAACACGTCCCTCCTGGCATGCTAAACATCATCTTCTGCAGGAGTCACTGTTGGGCACATCTCTCACATTTCATCACAAATAGTTTGCCAAGTTTTTTTTCCCCCCAAAAAACCCCAATTCCTTTCCTACAAGTAATTATGGTGCCAGTTGATTACAATACTGTTTTTTTTTAATCTCTACAAAAACAATTAAATTTGTAACAATAAAAGTGAACAAGAACACTGTTAAGAGTGAATTTAAATAGAAGGCTATTGCATACTTTATTTCCTTGATTCAATTATATTAAAATTGTTTCAGAGATTTATATAAGCTTATTGTTACCCACACTTCTGTTAGGAAGCTTCTCTGTACTTTTACAAAGAATTGGACAGTAGTCCAAATGACTAAGTGAACTCTGAATTGAATCACTAGACTTTATCTTAATCCAATCATGCACCATTTATCTCAGTTAGATTGACTAGTGCTAAAAAAAAAAAAAAAGGGAGAAAAAGTGACTCAATCTCTGGCCTACATTTGCGCACATGCACTTTTGTCCATGAAGTCTAACCTTGTTTCTGCATCTAATATTACATATTTTATAGGTCTTTACTCTTTCATAAATACAGCAAATATTTTTGACTCCAGGGTTTATCATTTATTAAGATTATATCCTAATCTTAAACTTTATATTAAATGAGTCTCATGAATTCTTACTTATTTATCCTTACTTAAACATGACAGGAATGCTTTAGTTTTCATTTCTGTCATAAATGGAATGTCACTTTTAAAAGGAAAATGCAGAGTCAAAACCACTCCCCCAAATGAATTTTTATTTATAAAATTTAAATGTCTGCAAGGAACAAGCAAAAAAAAAAAAAATTAGAAGGTATTTAAAGAAAGAACAAAGGAAAAAATACAACATAAGGGTACCAAAGGTTACAAGAATCCTGTTCATGGTGGAACCAGTGGGTTTCCTCTTTGGTTCATCCTATCTGATGAACTGCAGTTCATGCATCTGCAGACTGCAGTTTTGCAAAAGTCAGTAAATCAGTTGTTTCCATTAGAAAGTTAGCAACATAAGAAAGATCTCACCACTTCTTAATTTGGGGAACTAAGTGATTCAATCAATACAGATAAAATTTATGTATGTCTCTCTAATCTATCTCAGGATGCAAAATGATTTTTTCCTAACTGTGGTACATGAAATGCTTAGTTATAATGATGACAGACCAAAGGACCATTAACTCACACAGAACTCTAGTCAAGCATTATATGGTCACACAGTAACAAAGCAATCTATAAATATAGGACACCATGAAAATGAGAAGCTTGTAACAACGAGTGCAATTCAAAGGGGAAAAGGGACAAAGATACGAACATGCTTCACACTCCCTTACCCAGCACCTTTCTAAACTCCGGCTAATTTTACATCCAACAGTGATGCACAACTCATTTTGCATTACATGTACGGCCATCAATTTTTAAGAGCTCAAATGTATGGATGTGAGAGTTGGACTCTACAGAAAGCTGAGCATCAAAGAATTGATGATTTTGGACTGTGGTGTTGGAGAAGACTCTTGAGAGTCCCTTGGACTGCAAGGAGATCCAACCAGTCCATTCTGAAGGAGATCGGCCCTGGGATTTCTTTGGAAGGAATGATGCTAAAGCTGAAGCTCCAGTACTTTGGCCACCTCATGGGAAGAGTTGACTCACTGGAAAAGACTCTGATGCTGGGAGGGATTGGGGGCAGGAGGAGAAGGGGATAACAGAGGAGGAGATGGCTGGATGGCTTCACCGACTCGATGGAAGTGAGTTTGAGTGAACTCCGGGAGTTGGTGATGTACAGGGAGGCCTGGTGTGCTGCGATTCATGGGGTCGCAAAGAGTCGAACACGATTGAGCAACTGAACTGAACTGAAAATGAACAAAATCGACAAGTAAAAAGTCAGTTTTCATCTTCTGGCATGAAAATGCAACAGAAGAGACAATATGCTACTTCCAAAATACTGAGGTAATGGGATTAAAAGAAAAAGTAAAACAATTTTCAACAAACTTAGAAGGATATAACCTGCTCATTTCACAAACTCGTATAAGCTCCCAAAGCAACTGAGACTGATGGCAAACGTAGAGAAATAATTGAAACTCAGAACAGTAAAACACCCCTTTAATGACAGATCTCCAAGGATATTAGTAGAAATATTTTCTCAAATTGTGTGGCACCCTAAAGTGTTAAGACTATATTTTCCATATACTATACAGTACTATGAATAAAACAGAGGTCTCAGTTATGATGATAAAAAAGGAATCATCTTAGGGTAAACAAATCTATTGAAAAAAAGCAACTTAAGTATATTAAAGACAGATAAAGTTGATACAACAAACATATTTGGAGTGCTTAAAATAAAAACAAAACAGTGGAACAGAAACTTATTTTTTAAAATTTCCTTTAAATAAAAGAAAACTTTATACATATGGAAAGGTACACTGTGGGCCAGGAAAAACTCAGGATAGACAACCCAGATTGCTGCTGCTGCTGCTAAGTCGCTTCAGTCATGTCCGACTCTGTGCGACCCCATAGACGGCAGCCCACGAGGCTCCCCTGTCCCTGGGATTCTCCAGGCAAAAACACTGGACTACTATTGAACTTTAAATGGTAAATAAAGAATCATTAAGGCAGACCATTAAAAAGAAAAATATATATATTTTTAAGGGGAAAATTCAGATTTTGTCAGTTGCATTTGATTCCATATGATAGTATAATTATTAATACTAATCACATATTTGAAATCTGTGACGATAGTAAATCTCATACACATAAATGGTAACTATGTGAGGTGATGGATGTATTAATAACTCTGTGGTAATCATTTCATGTCTTTCTTAAAGACAATGACTAGATGGCCTTCAGCCAATAACATGAGTTGGGAAAATCATGGGGAAGAAAAGATTTGAGGATTGAGATGACTAAAAAAGAAAGTTAATATTATCTTCTCTCACAAGTAAAAATGGTACAATTAATTAAAATGAAAGGGGAAAAGAAATTTAAAAGTTGAAAAAAGTTTACATTGCCTTACAGTCACACCTGGAAATCAAGTAACATCATTAAAGCAAACTAAAAATAAAATAAATAGAAGTATAAACATGTTTTACATAAGGTAGGCACAAAGGAAACATAAAGACAATTTTATTGGGTTAAAAAAATTTATTTTGAGTGGAGGTGAGAGAGGAGAGAGAAGAAGAAGATATTCATGCTTATCACTGAACTTAGTTTTTTAAAAAATTAAAGCATTATGCTAAGTGAAATCAGTCAGACAGAGAAAGACAAATACCGAATGACATCACCTGTACATGGAAACCTAAAAAATACAACAAACTGGTGAATATAACAGAAAAGAAGCAGACTCACAGATACAGAGGACAAATTAGTAGTTATCAGTGGGGACATGGGGCAGAGGCAATATGGAGTGACAGGTACACACTGCTGTACGTAAAACAGGCTCAAAGATGTAGGGTACAGCATGGGAAATAAAACTGATATTCTGTAATAAATGCAAACGGAAAGTAACCTTTTAAAATCGTTTAAAATGTTTTAAAAGAAATAGCACTCACAAAAACTGTCAAAGACGATAATAAGATATGAAAAAACTTAACATGACAGCACTTAGAACAAATTTATCTACTATATTAATATCAAAGGTTTGACTTGTTTAAAGACATTTTAAGATTGAATCAGAAAATGAAACCTAGTTCAATGTTTAAAAAAATACCTAAACAAAACTATTCACAAAAGTTATAATTAAAAGGTAGGCAAAGATACACCAGCCAAATGGAAATCAGAAAAAAAAAAAAAAAGGTCGATGGTCTTGATTGTCATATTAACCTAGGTAAAACTGAAGTCCAGAAAGATGCCAAGAAATTGGGTAACTCTACACGATGCTATTCACAATCTTAACTATACATAGCAAAACATTCATAAAATTGAAATTTGGGGAAAAAATAGAAATACACTAGTTATAGGGGGCTAATTTTCTTCCCTTGAGTGAGAAAACAGTATAAAATTTTGTATGGCCAAATGATCACCAAATAAGTTTAATATTCATCACCATCATACAGTTACCTTTTTTTTCTTGTCATGAGAACTTTTAACATTGACTCTTAGCAACTTTCAAATACACAACACATCCAGGGGATCTTCCCAACCCAGGGATTGAACCTGAGTCTCCTGCATTGGCAGGCAGACTCTCAGATTCCTCTGAGCCACCAGGGAAGTCCAATAGGATCATATACATCAAATGTAAGCACTCCCATTTACCACATCACTCTGCTTGACTTCCCAGATTGTATGTGATTAGTTTTATTTTAGGTTAATCATGTTCCCATTATGGCCTGCAACTGTAATTATCTTTTATTTTTTCGTCTGGCTATTGATTGCAAAAACTGATAAACATCTCACTATTGTGATTATGTAACTATTACTCACTTAACACCATCGTACCATAATTGGTCAACAGAAAAGTAACAGGATGGTCTATTACCAAAACTACCATTTAATAGAAAAACCTGCAATTGCTTATAAAACTCCAAGAATTACCTTGGAATTTTTTGAAAAATACAAATGTTCAGGTATTGCTTTTTTTTTCCACCAAAGTCCCAAGTAATGAGCAGCCATGTTTAAATACAATTGGACTACATGCAGATCTTTTACTTACATCTAGCTTGTTTCACTTTTTCTATTTTATATTCAGTGCTCTCGTTTTCATTTAGTTTATGTTCTCCAATTTCATCTTTTATTTCGTTCTTTCTCAAGCCTTAATCAAGCACAGTAGAAAAGCTCTTGCATATATATATATTTAAATGTGTAACATACATTCTAGAAAAACTATGAGTGAATTTTTGCCTAACTAAAAAATTGATTACATTTTGGTTCCACTTGTTTGACTTATTATGAACAGAATACTAGACGTCTAATTTTAAAAAAGAGATATGCGACAAGCAACAAAGGCTTACTGTATAGCACAGGGAACTACGGTCAATATCTCTAAATAACCTATAATGGAAAATAATTTCAAAAATAATACACGTGTATATGTATAAATTTTTTAAACTATTTTTTGAAATTTAGTAATATTTATCTTTTTGCCAGTTTTTCTAAATGTCCTAAGGAGACCTACTAACCTATGAGATACAAAATTTTAAATAGATTTCTGTAGGATATAAGAATAATGTATAATATAAATAGAAATCTATTATACTTAAATTATTAATAATTTCATATAAGATGTTCCTATTATTTTTTCTGCACTTGATCAAATGTTAATATTTTATCTCAGAGTAATGTTAATATGTCTCACTATGATTGTATATTTTTTCTTTTCCCTTACATTTCTTCTGATTTTTGCTTTACATATCTTTGTTTCTTTGTTGTTACATGTCTAATGGTTTATGATGTCTATTTTCTTTGTGAATTGTACCTTTTATCATTAAAAATACTCATCTGTGTTTCATTTAAAACAAAAAAATGAAAGTCATGTATTCATTAAAAAGAAGAAAGCAAATATACAACACAGTGTTATTAACTGTAGCCAGCATGCTGTCCATTACATACCCAGGAGGATTCTTGATCTCATCACTGAAAGTTTGTGCCTTTTGAACACCCTCACCCATTTCACCCTCTCCCATCCCAACCATCAGTCTGTTCTATGTCTCAGTGAGTTTCAGATTATTGTGGGGTTTTGGGGGGAGGGAAGTTGATTCAGGGTTTTTCAGATTCTACATACAAATAAGATCATTTGACTTTCTCTTTTTGTGGGGAGGGGGAGTTAAGGGAACTAGGGATATAAGGTTTAGTATATTTAGTATATATTAGTATATATATATAATTTATAATATATATTTATATATTATATATTTAGTATATATTAGTATATACTCATTTGGAGAAGGCAATGGCATCCCACTCCAGTACTCTTGCCTGGAAAATCCCATGGACGGAGGAGCCTGGTGGGCTGCCATCTATGGGGTCGCACAGAGTCGGACACGACTAAAGCGACTTAGCAGCAGCAGCAGCAGTATATACTCATTTACTCTTTCAGATTTTTGAAACATATGAGAGCATTGCCTATGCAAAGCACTCAAAGATAAAAATTTAATTTTAATTTACCCTTATTCTGAGGAATTTGAAATGACATAAGAATTTATACACTGAATTTAGCCTATAAGATGTTTCAAACCCAGTCGTCAGATGTGCAATAAGCACCTGCCCTTTTGGATCTTGTTCTTGGGTGCTCATACAATTGTATTAAATTTATTTTTATTTTTGCATTTCATTACCCTTTCACTAAGCAGGGGTCACAGAGGTATGGAGTTTTCTTCCTGAAAACACAGAATATTAGTACACATAGAATTAGCAAGTGGAAAAACGGGTGGTAAGCATTTTTATTGTTCACAAGGTAGGTCAAAAATTCTCTTCTCCTAATTATCACTCTTCGGTAAAGACTAATTGGGAAGAAAGCCAAGAATACAAATGGAGAATAAAGAGAAAGAAATTCCCTCAGTAGAGTAACAGTGGAGCTTGATAGCTTTTCAATGATTTTATTCATCAAAATAGAATCATCTTGTCACAACATTAATTTTCTACAATTTACTTTCATAAAGCATGGAACACAGCTTTCTCCATAAATTACTATTTTCCAACTTTCATCACATCTCATGTCCTACAGTGGCAAGATGGGGTACGGACTGTGCAGGGGAGGAGATGAGGGAGCAAAAGAGACATTTTCGGAGTTGAGGAACTTTTGAAAACTGCTCTCCTCATGTGAAAAAAAGTGTTAGTTGCTCAGTCATATCCGACTCTTTTTTGACCCCATGGACTGTAGACAGCCAAGCTCCTCTGTACATACAAGTCTCCAGGCAAGAATACTGGGGTGGGTTGCCAATTCCTTCTCAAGGGGATCTTCCCTACCCAAGGAGCAAACCTGGGTCTCCTGCATTCCAGGCAGATTCTTTACCATCAGAGACCTCAACATGTAGCTAGCTGTTTATGAAACGTGTGGAATTAACACATCTTAAGGCTTTATCTCAAAACAATAAATCAGAAATATGCATCTATTTATGGTTTGCTAAGGATAAGTAATCAGAATCATACTTAAGAGATGGAATCATATTAATTTTTCCAATCAAAAAGTCATAAATTTCATTTTATTATTTTATTTTATTTTACTTTATTTTACTTTACTGTATTAGTTTTGCCATACATCAACATGAATCCGCCACGGGTGTACACGTGTTCCCAATCCTGAACCCCCCTCCTGGAGCTGATTATACAGAGTGAAGTAAGCCAGAAAGAAAAAACACCAATACGCTATACTAACACATATATATGAAATTTAGAAAGATCGTAACAATAACCCTGTATGCGAGACAGCAAAAGAGACACAGATGTATAGAACAGTCTTTTGGACTCTGTGGGAGAGGGAGAGGGTAGATGACTTGAGAGAATGGCATTGAAACATGTATAATATCATATAAGAGTCATAAATTTTAACAGTAAGTTTCCAGGTTTGATGGTAACTTTGGTTACAAGGCCAATATATCAACCATTTGAGTAGGTTTCACTTGACAGTATCAATTCACTCTTACCACACCCTTACCATTCAAACAACAGCATGTTATGGTGATTATTCAATTAATATGCTGTACTGTTCAGATCATAGACAAGAATTCATAGGTGAGCAAATAATAAAGGTATCCAAGCACAAAAAAATAGTACTACCAACCCATGCACTTTATTCATAAGCTAGTTCTTTACATGTCATTCAGTCTGTTTTCTTAAATTTAGAGGAAGTTTTACCAACCTATAACAATTTAAACAATAGTATCAGAAAGGAAAGTTACTTCTATTTAGAGAGATTCACCAGTAGGGACAGATACGGACAGCAACAGAGAAAAAGCAAAAACACATAAAAAAACTAGAATACAAAAAAAAAAAAAAAAAAAGACACAGCCCAGGGTCATTTAATACAGGGACAGCTAGCCCTTAATCGGAGAAGGCAATGGCACCCCACTCCAGTACTCTTGCCTGGAAAATCCCATGGACGGAGGAGCCTGGGAGGCTGCAGTCCATGGGGTTGCTGAGGGTCGGACATGACTGAGCAGCTTCACTTTCACTTTTCACTTTCATGCATTGGAGAAGGAAATGGCAACCCACTCCAGTGTTCTTGCCTGGAGAATCCCAGGGACGGGGGAGCCTGGTGGGCTGCCGTCTATGGGGTCGCACAGAGTCGGACACGACTGACGCGACTTAGCAGCAGCAGCAGCAGCAGTCCTTAATACCTTACCTGTCTAGTAAAAATCATCACATTGCAACTCATTTTCACTGTGTATAATATCACTCTAATTTCCCTGAGAAAGATTAAATTGTGTTCAGCATTTTCTTTCTAAGAAGCATGAACTGGTTAAATTTAAAAGTTTCTTAGTTAAAATGTTTATAACATAGAACTCCTAAAATATCTCTATACATAGAAGCAGGTGCTGTGTGATGACCTGACTGAACCTGTTTAGAAAGAAAGGGTAATGTAGCCCAAGAAGCTATTTTGCATGAACCAGACATGTGCTGGAGGAAGGAAAATCACTGGACTGACTGAAGCAGAGGATAAATGATTAGGGCTCAATTAAAGGCGCACAGTGAACTGAGGACCATGAAATCTGGGAGAGTGAACAGGAGTAAATCGAAGCTTTCAGTAAAACAAGTTATGTGAGACGCATATGCAGTCAGCTAACCTTCGACAATGGATAATGCCAAAAACACGAAATGTGGAAAGGACAGTCTGTTCAGCAACTGGTGTTGGAAAAATTNAAAAAAAAAAAGCTTCACAAATTAAATATGATCTATTTTATTTGTTATAACTCCCAAATCTACAGTGTATGGATTTTGTATTTAAAACCAATAACTATTTTTTGGTTTCTGTTATGAGTCTTAGTGTAGAAATGTTCTTTCAATTATTTATCTTGCAGGTTTTCGTGTAACATTTTATAGAAGGGATTAATTTAATATAGTAATGGGGGAAATGACTGGAATAAATGCAGACGTAACACCGTTTTCATGAATGATGAGTTTCAGTATCACATGCCAGTTCTCTCCAGTTAATCATAAATTCAGTGCAGTTCCAATAAAAATACCAACCAGAATTTTCATGGAATTAGAAAACTGATTATAAAATTTATATAAGAGGAAAAAAAAAAAAACTAAGAATAGCAAAGAGATTCTTAGAAAGGAAAAAGAAATTTTGTTTTACCAAATATCAAAATATATTTTAATGCTGTGTGACTCAAGTAGTGTTTTATTGGTATAGAGATAGGTGGTGGTGGTTGTTCAGTCACCAAGTTGTGTCTGATTCTTTGCAACTCCGTGGACTGTAGCACGCCAGTCTTCCCTGTCCCTCACCATCTCCTGGAGTTTGCCCAAGATAGAGATAGGTAGATCGGTATAATCAAATAGAAAGTCCAGAAATAGACTCATGTATATATGGAAACTTGATTTATAGTAGTGATGGTATTAAAAATAAGTGGGGAAAGAGAGGCCTATTCATTAAATGATGCTGAAGCAGGTGGCTTGCTTTATGGGAAGGAAAACTAATACTAAATTCCTACCTAATTCTGAACACAAATATCTATAGCAAATGGATTAAAGATCTACCTATGAAAATTAAACTTTATAATTTTGGAAGACACACCTATTAGGATAGTTATTATCCAGAAAATGTAGCAAATATTGGTGAGAGTATAGAGAAACCCTTGTGCGTTGCTGGTAGGAATGTAAAATTGTGTGACTTCTGTGGAAAATGGTATGGTGGTTCCTCAAAAAATTAAATAGAATTATATGATTCAGCAATTCCATATCTGGGTATATAACCCAAATAATTGAAATTAGGGGCTCAAATAGATATTTGTATAGCCACTTTATAACAGCAGCATTTGTAATAGCCAAAAGATAGAAGCAGCTTGTATTTATTGATGGCTTAGTGGATAAACAAAATGTGGCATATTAATCCTGTGGATTATTATTCAACCTAAAAAGTGCTGACACATGCCTGAACATGGGGTGAACTTTGAAGACATTATTCTGAATGAAAATAACTAGTCACAAAAGGACGAATATTTTATGATTTTGGTTAAATGAGTTACTAATCTGATTCATAGAGACAAAAAGTAAGATGGTGGTTGCCAGGAGTTGGGGGTTGTAGTGGAATGAAGANCTGAACATGGGGTGAACTTTGAAGACATTATTCTGAATGAAAATAACTAGTCACAAAAGGACGAATATTTTATGATTTTGGTTAAATGAGTTACTAATCTGATTCATAGAGACAAAAAGTAAGATGGTGGTTGCCAGGAGTTGGGGGTTGTAGTGGAATGAAGAGTTGGTGTTTAATGGTACAGAGTTTCAGGTTGGGAAGACGAAAGTTCTGTAGACGGTGATGAGGATTGTACTGCTGCTGCTGCTGCTAAGTCACTTCAGTCGTGTCCAACTCTGTGTGACCCCATAGACGGCAGCTCACGAGGCTCCTCCCTCCCTGGGATTCTCCAGGCAAGAACACTGGAGTGGGTTGCCATTTCCTTCTCCAATGCATGAAAGTGAAAAGTGAAAGTGAAGACACTCAGTCTGACTCTTAGCGACCCCATGGACTGGATGGAATTTTCCAGGCAAGAGTACTGGAGTGAGTTGCCGTTGCCTTCACACAACAGTGTGAATGTACTTAATGCATGAAATTGTACACTTAGTAATGGTTAAAACGGTAAATTTTATATTATGAAAATAAAACAAGTGTTAGGTTAATTTTTTTTAAACAAACACTTGTTGTGAAGTGTTAATGAAGACTTAGGAAGCAACAATTCTCATGGAAGCCTTTTTCCTTAGGGTTGGTCTGGGTGTGACAGTTTGGGTTATTGAAAAATTGCAAAGTACTTAAGTGTCAAAATGCGTTATGATGGAACATTATAAAGCAGTTAAAGTGAACTAGGTTCTATATCTCAGTATGCATAATACAAACAGAAAATTTCAGGTTGTAGGTATATACATACACTATGAAAGCATTAATGCTAATTCTTAAAACAGAATAACTTTTTTTAAAGGTAAAAGTGTTACAAGTTCTAAAGCATCTTTGTCAAATAGAACTTTATGCTGTGAAGGAAATGTTCTGTATGTGCTAATACAATAGCTCTTAGCCATATGTGGCTATTATCAAAGACTTCACGGGTGGCACTAGCAGTAAAGAACCGCCTGCCAGTGCAGGAGATGTAAGAGTTGCAGGTTCGATCCCTGGGTTGGGAAGATCCCTTGGAGAAGGGCACGGCAGCCCACTCCAGTATTCTTACTTAGAGAATTCCATGGATAGAGGAGCCTGGCAGTCCTCAGGGTTGCAAAGAGCAGATATGACTGAAGTGACTTAGCATGCACACACGGCTATTATTAAGCCTTTGAAATGTGACTGGAACAACTGAATTTTTAATTTTACTGAATTTTAATTCACTTAAATTCCACAGCTGCATGTTGAGTTCATGATATGTACCAATATGACTTGAAGAACTGAATTTTAAATTCTACTTAAATTTGAGTAATCACGTGTAGCTAGTGGCTACCATGTTGTATACCACGGGTCTGAATAACCCACATCAAGTTCATGAGAAGGGAGGGAGACAAAAGGAATTTCCACTTCATAAATAGTGTTCTTTCTTTTTAATAAGAACAACAATAAAGAAAAAGAACAGCTCAGTGAATAACATTAAATAACATTTTCCTTTAGTTAAACTTCTTTTAAAAGCTGCCAAGTAAAACAAAATCAGAAATTCATTTTAATTTTATTTTCATGCCTTACTTAGATGTTCCATATTCTCTCAATCTTGGAGTTGAAGAGGGTAACACTTTAGATCTTGCCAGAGACAAGATCATGTAGGGCCTTGTAGGAAATTCTCTTCCAAGTGACTTGGGAAGTTGTTAGAGGTGTCTAAGCACAGGAGTTTTGCTCATCATACTTCCATTTTTAAAGAACCGGGTTACTCTTGGAGATGAGACTTAAGGCAGGAATGAAAGCAGAGACAAGAAGCTACTATACTGTTTTGAAATAGATTACAGGTTATGATGTTTTATTTTTATTGTGTATCTACTAGAGAGATTCTGGTGTGGCTTCAGCCAACGTAGATTAATGTGTACAGTTGATGTTTACACCTGTTTTCACATTTGAAACAAAACTTTTGTTTATTGCTGGTGCAGTAGCTTGAAAATGAACAGGTGTTTACAAAAGGCTTTTTATGAGTTCTTTATGTTCCTGAGCTCTTTAACCTGTCTGTACTGACCGTTTTTATATACCGATGGATGCTTCTGGTTACGTTTTTTCCCCATTTGATTCTTTGAGTATCTATCCTGATGTGATCCTCTGAACATTTACAAAGAGCCTTTCTAAACACTGATAGATTAATTTGGTCATTTTTCTTCCTATTAAGAAGTAGGTAAGAAGCGACTTAGCAGCAGCAGCAGCAGCAGCAAAGTGTGAAAGTGTTAGTCATTCATCATGTCTGACTCTTTGTGACCTGATGGACTTACAGCCCACCAGGCTCCTCTGTCCATGGAATTCTCCAGGCAAGAATACTGGAATGTGTTGCCATGTCCTTCTTCATTGGAGCTTCTTGACCCAGGAATTGAACCTAGGTCTCTTGCATTGCAGACAGATTCTTTACCATTTGAGCTAAAGGGTCAAGAAATTTGAATTATTTCTTTGCTTAACTACAAATAAATAGTGATTTTGCTTTAGAAACAAAGTAAAAATACAAAATGCATGTAATTCTCTTCATTTGCTGCTCTTGATGTAATAATTTTATTATTTAAAAAGTATAGTTCCTAATTATTTTATTCATGTACTTGACCTGATGTTTCTACTGTAGAAAATTAAGAAAGAGGTCAGGTCACAAGCAAGCTAATTAGAACATACTCTTTTTAGGTGTCATTGTAATGTAATTCTTCTGGATAGATATTAAACCCTATGAAAAGTGTGATGCTCCTGAGAAGTCTCAAATCTGTTCTTGGATGTCCTCAAGTAAAAGGGAAACACATTTCTGGTAGTTGCACTGTGGTTAATCTGTGGTGTTTTGTTTGAACTTTCTAGTTGTGACTGGTCTTTCAAGGGGAAAGGTCTTTGACATTTGTGAATGTTAAATTTCTATTTTAATATGAAATTACCATAAATGACTTTGCTTGAATTCTTTAGAACATAAGGGGAGCAGTGGTGTGTTTTCAATTACAGTGAAATTGTCTTCCAGAATTGATCACATTCTGATGAAATAAAAAGTCAAAATTCTGAGGAAAAAGAAAATGTTAAGATTTTTAAAGTCGGGGATATGATGGATCCATGACAACTGATACTGCTTTTGGTAGAAAGGGTATATGGAGTGAGAGATAAGATACTTTTGTCTAGTATAGGAAACTAAGATATTATAGTAATATCTTAATATTCCAAATGTGTGGGATGTTATGATCATAAAAATTCAATTTATAACTTTTCCTTCCTTACCCTCAACATCATTTTACATGTTTGATTTACTGGTCACTTTGCTCATTTGGTACACTGATCTTCGGGCTTCCAATCTTAAACTTGCCTAACGTGATTTCTAATTTTTTAGTTCATGTTGTCATTTGGACAGTTCTTTAGGTATCATGCTCACTTAAAATCTGGATAGTCATGGCCAGTGTTCTATCCCACAACATCAAGGTGGTTCTTCATGAGTTATTATCCGGGTTGAGCGTCCTGGAAGTATGCCCCCAAGAGCAGGGCGATGGTCTCTACTGGGCAGCCTCCCAGTGCTGCTTTTCAGACTGTTGTCAGTGATTTCACAGGCCCTTCCCTCAAGGAGACTGAAAGAATGCCTGTGTTGGGCACACGGGAAGGCTTAGGGACAATAAAAGTTAAGTGATGCTGGGATAATTGTACTTTTCTCTGTTTCATTGTATACACATTTCCTATCTTTTTACTTGAGTACATTCTTATCTGCCTGTGGTATCTCTCTGTTAACTGTCAGTTCTTTTTAGTGTTGTAAACACAAGAACTGGAGTAATTAGAAGCAAAATGCTTATCAGAAGTAGACAACATGATAAAGTATAATTTTGGAAAAACACCCCTTTCTGTTTTATAGTAAAGATGTCCTTTTACTTCATGGGAAATTATTGTTTTATTACCTAGAAAAATACTTTTTTGTTACTATTATATTGCTGTTTCACTATAAGGAGATAATTGTGATTTTACTTCAGTTTATAACTCATTCCAGAGTTCCTGGCTACGATTGCCTTTCCCCTTGCAGGTTCTGATTACTATATGCATTTCCTAGTTTCTGCTTTATAGGTAGAAAATGAGGTCTTCAAATACTTTAGAGCTCAGTCTTTCTACAAGGTTCTTCCTTGGGGCTTTCCTTGGGGTCTGAAAATTGTAGGAATATAGGGAGATAGCCAGATTATCTGAATAAGGAATGTACGTTTCATTGGGATTTGGAGCAAATGTATGGACCTGTAAAGAGAATGGACATATTTTGACAGTTATGTCAGAATTCTTCTCTGGAATTTATAGAAGTAGGATGGAGAAAGGGATGAGAGCTAAATGGACGAATGCTGAGGGCTTGCATGACTTAATGTGAGTGTTCTGTGTATAGAATCTCCTCATTTAATCCTCAACAGCAATCCTCTATGGATAGGGATAATTATTTCCATATTATTGGGCCAAGTCTTGGAACTAACAGGAAGTGGAGCTAGAGTTGGAACACAAGTCTTTCTGAGGCCAAAACCTATTCTGCATCAACATTGTGTCCTTAGGTAGATAATATCTATGATGTTAGATACTTGCTTCATATAACATTAGGCTGCTTGCTGCATAAATTAGAAAGCCTTAACAGTCTGGAATTTTTATTGGGCAAAATGTAGGCAAAGAGAAGATGCCTGCTTTACAATTTTTTTAGGAAACCTAAAATATTTGAGAAGATTTTTCTTTATGATGACGTTTGTTACATGGCCTATGTTTTAAAAATATTTAAGGAATGAGTAACTATTTCATTCATTTTAATCCATATGACTATATCTTGACATTGATAAAGACCAAGGAAACAAACAGTACAACTTTTTAAAGATTTACATTTCTTACTCCTTTTGGTTTATAAAACATTTTCCTTACTGTTCAGAAACTGATTAGTACTCTAAGCTGGTTGTCAAAGATTGTGGTTTCATTAAAAATTTTATTTTGGGAAAGAGGTTTCTATTAAGCTAATTTGAATGACCAATCTTGTTGTACCTTGACTTGTAATAATGAAAGAAGAGGTACAGAGAGCTGTTTTATTTGAATAATAGACTTGCCAATTAGCCATCAAGTGCTTCCATCTGTGAAATTGTTGATCAGATGGGTTAGCTGGTATGTTTCCAGACTAGGGCATCATAAATGGCACTTGAAAACTGTCACTTTAATGATGAGGTTTCAAGTATTACACTGCTTGATGCTGTGGAACCTTTTTTTCCCTTTGCAGTACCATGTTTTTTAGAACATACTGATCCCACTTATGAATTCTGTGGCATCAAGAGAACTTGGGAGACCTGCCACTCATGTAAAGTTCTGCTTAGTCTGCTGCTCTGGCCTGTGCTGAGATTAAACCAGAGTGTTAACAGCTTCTTTCATGGCCTTCACAGTAATGTTGGTTGGTAATCTGACTGGCACAGGCAGGCGGTGCTCATTGCCTGTGGGCCATGGAACTGGCACATGTTGACAAGTTTCTTTGCACTTTTCCATTAATATAAACTCATTTTCAGATGTTTACTCCCCTAAGTAAATGTATAGTAGTCTAAGGCCACATTAAGTGTTTCTATGTGGTAATCATATGAAGTGAATTTAACATCTGTCCTATATATTTTTAAAGGATTTAACTTACATATTGATAATTATTATATTTAAAAATTTAATAACTTGGAAATACAAATTTCTGGAAATGATTGTCATGTATCCTTCTTTACCATGCTGTGTCTTCCTTGCTTGGTCTTATGTTTTACAGGATGTTTTTATTAGTAAGTTGGCTTCCTTGAATGCTTGTGGATATGATTAGCTGTTGGAGTCCCTAAATGATTTTCCTGTCTCATAGGACGGTGTCTTGCTTTTCTTTCCCTATAAACCCAGATTCCTGAAATTTGGACAGACTTCCTGGTCACCAGTCTGTGTGAGGACAAATTTATGCCCTTTTTCCTTTGTGGACACCAGCTTGCCCTTCTGTTTACCCTGGCACAGATCTCTGACCTGCCTAAACTCATTGTGAAAGGCAGTATGTTTTGGTCAATGATGAAAGGCATGCTCTGGAACGAGGCTAGATCCAGCAATGGCTGAGCTCTATGGAGAGGAAGAGAATAAGTACACATGGCGGATTCATGTTGATGTATGGCAAACCAAAACAATATTGTAAAGTAATTAGCCTTCAATTAAAATAAATTTATATTAAAAATAAATAAATAAAAAATTGCCAAGTTAAAAAAAATAAAAAAAAATAAACTCTTTGTCTGCTACTTAAAAAAGAAAAAAGTGAATGCTGTGTCAGTGTGCAGGAAAGTGGATGTTTGGGATCTTGTTCCTATTTCTTTTTCTCTCAGGGTAGATTTTCATATATTTGAATCATCCCCAGGTCTTTTAGCTTCCCTGAGTTGATCCTCTGTCTCCTGATGAGAGAAAAGTATCAATTCTAATGTTTGGTTGGTTGTTACTTGGGAATATCTGACCACTGTGCCTTTTTGTTCTCAAAGGTTTGACTATTCCCTCTCCTAGACAAAAATGTCCAGCAGTAAGTGAATGACATCGATCAGGCAACAGGTTTCTGTTTTACAGGTGAGGAAATTGAGGCATGTAACAGTTCAGTTGTTCAGTGTGCCGTGTCATTTGAAGAAATACGACATTTGGGGGGGAAAGTGACTTCAAAGTAGAACCGAGACTGTCGCTGTTAAGTGCTCTTCTATAGAGCTTTAAACAGAAGTGTAAGGAGAGGAGAGATATGACAGTTTCTGAGTAGCATAAATCATGCTGAGAACCAAACAAGGTATTTTAGAAAAGGTAAATCATTATTTTAAAATAGGTGATATTTAACATATTACAGAGTTAAGAAGTTAACTATGTGTATGTGAAATGTGTCCATGCCTTTTCTGTCCCTTCCCTAGGAACTGTTACTAATTTCTTTCTGTTCTTCCAAAAATATTCTATATCAGTGCTGTCCAATAGAACATTCCTTGAGCACAGAAATGTGTTATATCTAGCTGCCTAGTATGGTAGCCATGAGCCATGTGGCTATTAAGCCCTTTAAGTATGAGTGGTATGACTGAAGAAGTAAATTTTATTATTATTATTTTTTTAAGAAGTAAATTTTAAATTTGATTTTAAATAGTTTAAAGTTTAAGTATGTGCATATGGCCAATGGCTACTGTATTAAACAGTATTGTATATATATTTGGATTGGCCAAAAACGTCATTTTTTTTTTTCCTATAAGATGGCTCTAGTAGCGCTTTTTGTTTGTCTTCAACTTCATTTGAAACAATTTTGTTAGATTGTATTGTGACAGCTGTCATATTAGCCTGCGTTTAAAAAAAGCTTATCAAAATAGGTGAATTTTTGTGTGGCCATTTTAATATTGAAGATTGAAGAAAAAGCAACATTTTAGGTATCTTATGTCTTATTATTTCAAGAAAGGTAAAAAATGTAACTGAAATGCAAAAAAACCCAAAGATTTGTGCAGTGTTTGGAGGATGTGCTATGACTGATTGAAGGTGTCGAAAATCGTTTGTGAAGTTTCGAGCTGGAGATGTCTTGCTGGACGATGCTCCACGGTTAGGTTGACCAGTTGAGATTCATAGTGATCAGATTTAGGCTTTAACTGAGAATAATTAATGTTATACCATGCAGGAGAGAGTCAACATACTTAAAATATACAAATCAAATGTCGAAAATAATTTATATTAGCTTGGTTATGTTAATCGCTTTGATGTTTGGGTTCCACGTAAGTTAAGTAAAAAAACCTTCTTGACTGTATTTCCACATGTGATTCTCCACTTAAATGTAATGAAAATGTTCGTTTTTAAAACAAATTATGAGGGATGATGAAAAGTGGCTACTATACAATAATGTGAAGCAGAAGAGATAGTAGAGCAAGCTAGATGAACTACCAACCACACCAAAGGCCAGTCTTCATCCAAGAACGTGATGTTGTGTATATGGTAGGATTGTAAGGGAGTCCTCTATTAGGAACTCCTTCTGGAAAACCAAATGATTAATTCCAACAAGTATTGCTACCAATTAGGCCAAATGAAAGCAGCACTCAACAAAAAGCATTTGGAATTAGAAGAAAATGCATTCTTCCATCAGGATAACACAAGACCTCTGATTTCTTTGATGGCTAGGCATAAACTGCGGGGGAGTTCTGATTGACTCACTATATTCACCAGACATTGTACCTTCAGATTTCCTTTCTTTACAAAATTCTCTTAATGGAAAAACTTCAGTTCCTTGGAAGACTGTAAAAGGCACCTGGAACAGTTCTTTGCTCAAAAAGACAAAAAGTCTTGGGAAGATAAAATTATGAAGTTGTCTGAAAAATGGCAAAAGGTAGTGAAACAAAGCAATGAATACCTTGTGCAGCAAGATGTAATGAAAATTTGTCTTTTACTTAAAAACCGAAGGAGATTTTTGACCAACCCAGTACTTAATAGTACATTCTGGAGATTGGTGCCTTGTGTATATTGATACATGTGTATATAGGTGGCTCCTTTTCTTTAAATGGTTGTTTGCTATTCCATTTTATGTATGAACCATGATATATACTTAGTTTGTTTTCTGTCTTAATGTTTTCACAAGGATATTTACTACATCATTGGCAGCTTTGAATTTAGGCTTCACCACTTACCTTGATCACTTTGGACACATTGATTGACTTTGAGCCTCGGCTTCCTCATTTTTATATAGCAGGCACAGTAGTATCTACTTCGTAGGATTGTGTGATTATTAGAGGTAATTTATGTAAAAGATTCAAGAATGGTATTAGGAGCTCAAATTAGGTGTAGTAGATAATAGCCTTACTGTTACTTACTGTTTTAATAATGAGACCATAACAACTCCAGAGGCTGATGTTAAATGTTAAATTGGGGCAGAACATTCAGAAGGCTTTGCTTAGCTCATTTCAGGTTTGTAAGTACAGACAATCTCTACCTTTTATTCCCTTCTGTGAATTGTACATAGCCATCTGTGGATTACTTTTCATATGCTAATTTAGAACTTTTGTATATCAGCTGGCAAAATTGTACATTTCAAGCTCTTAACATGGTGCCTTGCCTGTCGGCCAATGGTTAAATTTAAGCAAGATCACAGTCTTAATACAACATTGCCTGTGCTTGAATATTTTATAATATATTTGAATATTGGTGGAAAACAGGAAAATAAAAATGCTGATACTATTTAGAAGCAGCCCTAAAATTACATGGATTAGGAAGCATAATTATGAGTTTAGATATAATTTTTTCTTTAGTATTTTCAGTGATATTGCTTATAAATAAAATCTTTTGAAGTATATTGGAAAAGTAAACTTTTTTGCAGTGTGAGTTCTTGATCACAGACGATTTTTACATTCTTAATACACTGGCAGCTATTACACTGGCAACTATTAATAAGTGTATTTTAAGTTTTCCTTGACTTCACTTTTTATAAAATTTAAGATCTGTTGTTAACACTTTGCGCTGTCATAAGGATTGTTTTCTTTTTTTNCTTCCTGACCTGCATATAGGTTTCTCAAGAGGCAGGTCAGGTGGTCTGGTATTCCCATCTCTTTCAGAATTTTCCACAGTTTATTGTGATCCACACAGTCAAAGGCTTTGGCATAGTCAATAAAGCAGAAATAGGTGTTTTCCTGAAACTCTTCCTTTTTCCCTGATCCAGCAGATATTTGCAATTTGAATAGTTATTGAATTCTTAAAAAAAAAAAAAATTAAGGATTTTCTGGTTGTTCAGCTTTTTTCTTTCAATATATTACTGGTAGAAAACCAGCCAAGATTCAATTGGACCTACAAACATGAGTACACGGATGAGTAAAAGACAGAGAAGAGAATATATCAAAATCTTGACATATTTTACTGAAGAGGATACAATTTTTGTTTTGAAGCAGTCTAAATATGCTAAATTAAAGAAAGAAAAATGCAAAGGATATACTCGGCCTAACTGGCAAATAAAAGTGAAACACATCACCCAACTGGAACTGTATTCAATCAGAGTGCTGGATGATCTTGAAGATAACTACAAATTTGTAGCCAAAGTTTAGGTAGACTCATACAAATAGGCCCAAAATTGGCTCCTACAAAGGCTCTAGAAAAGATCCAATAAAACAAAATTCTTTGTGGATTTATTGGAAGTATAGGGTATGTAGATGGAATTTTTAATAAATAGACTCAGACACTGAATCAAAAATAACCTAATAGAAAGTGAAAGTGAAGTCGCTCAGTCATGTCCGACTCTTAGCGATCCCATGGACTGTAGTCTACCAGGCTTCTCCCTCCATGGGATTCTCCAGGCAAGAGTACTGGAGTGGGTTGCCATTTCCTTCTCCAGGGGATTTTCCCGACCCAGGGATCGAACCCAGGTCTCTTGCATTCCAGGCAGACGCTTTAACCTCT
This sequence comes from Neotragus moschatus, assembly GCA_006410615.1. NCBI lineage: Eukaryota > Metazoa > Chordata > Mammalia > Artiodactyla > Bovidae > Neotragus > Neotragus moschatus. The sequence goes on from SJYA01003206.1 coordinate 1,143,387, forward strand.
GAGCCATCAAGAAACATCATAAATAAAAGTTATAGAATCTATCGATAGCTATATTGATATTTTACTTAATGCTATATTCTGTATCTATAAATAGATATAGCAACACCTGAAACTTTTTGAAGTGGTGACTAAACTGGGGCTGGAAACTCTATTTAGACTTTCGACATGCTTAGGCAACATTCTTAAACAAAGGCTTGAAATATTAAATCACTATCAAAAAGGGATATTCTGCCCCAGACAGGAAATATCTGGCTTGATGGCAGAAAACAAAAGGAAGAAATTAGCAAAATCTCAAATATTTCAAAATGGTTCATACTGGGATTTTAGTTTGAAACTAGCCTCATTTTCATAGCATCGAAAAAAGGAACACACAGCAAATGAGTAGCGGAAATGCCAAGTGCCAGTAATAAGGAATGGAGAGTTATTTATCTAGCATAGTCCTGGTAATGACAAGGGTCAGAGCCAATACCAACCAGGACATTCAAGGAAGCCATCCACGTGCCAAACACCACCAGAGTCCCTGTGTATACGTAACTTTCACTCTTCACTACTTCCTTCAGAAATAATTCCCATTGTATTCTGTAAGTTTGCAAGCTAGACAATAGAGGCTCAGAGGGGAAAATAACTTCCCCGAAGATCATGCAAGTAGGAGGTGACCATAACAGTATCTGTGAAATGATAGAGCTCAATTTGAAACCTGACAACTGACTCCAGAATCCTTCCTCTGAACCCACTGCACAGTGGCTGTCAAACTTGAGCATTCATCAGAATCCCTGGGAGATGTGTTCAAGACTGACTGTTGGGCCCAATACCCTGGAGTTTCTGACGAAGCAGATTCCATGGGTCCCAAATTTCTGCTCAAGAACCCACACTTTGAGAGCTATGATCCCAAGCCACAGGTGATGAAACAGAAAGGAAGGGATCACAGTAAGAAGGGCCCTAGATAAAGGAGAAAACCCTAGGTTAAAAAAGTTGATGTGGAATTAAGGAAAAGAGGACAGAAGCATCCAGTAAGTGGGTGGGGCTAAAATCACATGGAAATTTTCTTGGGCCTTTTGCTCCCTGGATAGACAAAGAGTCTTCCTGGGGGTTCCAACAGCCCCAAACTAATCAAAGCAGCTCCAGGCAAATTACAAATTTAGTGGCAGAAGGATGTCCCAGTGTTCAGGATCTCCCTACCCTGGCTACCCCCACAAATCTTACGCACCAACAATCCAATGCCTAAAATTCTTTTAACAAGGAACAAAACATTTTCCACTGCAGCAAGAAACAGAAGCTTGAGAAGCAAGCAAGTCCTAAAAAGTGAATACATTGTTGTCTATGGATTTCATTCAAAATGTAAATGACTGCCTGTAGATTAGCCACAGGTCTAATATAACATGGCATATCTAATTTTCTTAAAATTAAAAAAATTCAGTTTTATTACTTTGGAGAGAAAGCTTGATGCTACATGAAAGGCATCAAATTTGGTGTTAGCAGTCCTATATTTGGGGTAAATGACTTCTGACAAGTCGTTTTCTATATCCATAAAAAAGGAGCAGTAATTTCTCACAGGGATGTGAGGATCAAATGGGACTGTATTTGTGAATGCATCTGGTCAATGAGAACTCACTCCTTCAGTCGTAAGGTGTTATGACTTCTTTGGGGGATAACACATTTTATGCAAGCTGCTACTGCCTCTGCATTATATTTAAGTTCATGATATTAATTAATGCCCAGTGTTGTTTACAAACCAGAGGTACCTTATAGGCTCAAGAGACAAAAGATCCAAGTGGAAATCAGTCATTCCTAAAGCTGGAATTGGATAACCTTTTCCCCAGTCTAAACCCAGTGGGAAAAATCTAGAACTGACAGGGGAGACATACCATTTAGTATTTTAAAAAGACGGATAGACAATAGGATTAGGGAGAAGCATCAGGTCTATCAGCTCAGTGATGCCTGATCTCTGCCGACAGAGGCTGCAACCAGCATACTCTTATGACAAACCCTAAGGTAGTAGGGGTTTTTCTATATATGTGTGAGTGTTGTTTTGGTTTTTACTGCCTGATAATGCGGAGAAGGCAATGGCACCCCACTCCAGTACTCTTGCCTGGAAAATGTCATGGACGGAGGAGCCTGGTGGGCTGCAGTCCATGGGGTTGCGAAGAGTCAGACACGACTGAGCGACTTCACTTTCACTTTTCACTTTCATGCACTGGAGAAGGAAATGGCAACCCATTCCAGTGTTCTTGCCTGGAGAATCCCAGGGATGGGGGAGCATGGTGGGCTGCCGTCTATGGGGTTGCACAGTTAGACACGACTGAAGCGACTTAGCAGCAGCAGCCTCATAATGAGCTACTGTTCTCATATCTCACTCTAAAGCCTATAAAAAGATAAGAGCCGTGTTCCTACACCTGTGAGCCTCAGGGAAGAGTGCTGCAACCAAGACTCTGAAAATAAAGGTGGGCACAGTACTACCTCAGTACAACAAGGCTACGACAAGGACTTACACTGTCCTTCATCTGCTGATGGCAGAGACCAAGATGAGGAAAAGATGTTGAGAAGGACATGACTACGGCATGGTGATGGATGAGTCCCGTTATGGCTGTCGCAACCATTAAGACTTTAGGATAATTGCTGGCAAACTTTCACAGGGGTAGCTTCAGGGCACAAACTTGAATATAAATCTTTCATCTGTTTAAACAAGGCACTGAATGAATACAAGGTGTCCCTGGTCAGTTCCTCCTAAACCAAGCCAACAAGATTTTAGGTCAGCATCAAGAAGACACAGACATTTGGTTAGGCAAAGATTTCTTAGACATGATACCAAAAGTACATTGATAAAAGAAAAAAAAATAAGCTGGGCTTCATTCAAATAAAACAAATTTAGGCATTTCAAAAGATACCATTAAAAAAAGTGAGAAGACATGCATGGATCAGAAAAAAATATTTGAAAATCATAACCAATAAAGGAACTTGTATCCAATCACAACAAGTTTTGGCAAGGAAATGGAGAAACTGGAACCCTCATGCACTGTTGGTAGAACGGCAAAATTTGAAGCTGCCACTTTGAAAGACTGATTTATCATATGACCCAGGTAAGTACGCCAAGGTAACCACTGGAGTGAAACGAAAATGCGTGCACACATCAGGCAGAAGAGTGAAAATGCAGAAATAAACCAAATGTCCATTTGCTGGTGGATGGATAAATAAAATGTAGTGCATCCAAACAACAGAATATTCTTTGGCACTAGGATACACGCTACAACAATTAACCTCAAAAACATTACATTAAGTCAAAGGAGTAAGATGCAAAGGACCACATACTTTATGATCTCATTTACATGAAATGTCTAGAAAAAGCAGATCCATACAGGTAAGAAGCAAAACATTGGTTAAATGGGTCTGGAGGTAGGAAGACGAGTGACTGCAAATAGTCACAAGGTCTCACTCGAGGGAGTGATGGAAATGTTCGAAAATTGGATTTCGTGATAGTTGCTACAACTCTATAAATTCACAGATTTGACTGGAAATCATTGAACTGTATATATTTTAAAGGGGTGAATTGTATGGCATGTGAATTATACCTCAATAAAACTCTTTAAAAAACAAAGAAGAAAAGTTGTGGACAGCCCAACCCCAAATCTCACCAAGAAATATTAGCATATTTACACCATCATTTGCCACTTATCCTGGTGTCGCCCTTCCAGAAACTTGACTCTTAGGATGACAAGGAGTGTGAGCAAAGAATGAAACACCTCCCAACAGGGAAAAAGACGGCCATAGCTAATGTACGCACTTCTGAGTACAGGAGAAAATGGACATCCTCTTCTTGCTCCTACGCAGCCTGATGTTAAAACTGAATGACTCAGAGTAGCGCTAGAACATGTACATTTCCACATGTAAAACAGATGGCTAGAGCGAGTTCGACGCATGAAGCCGGGCACCCAAAGCTGGTGCCCTGGGACAACCTAGAGGGATGGGATGGGGAGGGAGGTGAAAGTGGGGTTCAGGATGGAGGGGACACGTGTACCTATGGCTGATTCATGCTGATGCACGGCAAAACCATCACAATATGGTAAAGTAATTATCCTCTAAATAAAATAAATAGTTTAAAAAAAACTTAGTGACTCATATGTACTAAGGCAGGGCACCTGACTTTATGCTGGATGATCTGGTTTCCCTCAGTAGCTACGTTCACTATGTGACAATTAATACTGAGGGTGGGATCAGAAGCAGACCATCAAATACANGGTAAAGTAATTATCCTCTAAATAAAATAAATAGTTTAAAAAAAACTTAGTGACTCATATGTACTAAGGCAGGGCACCTGACTTTATGCTGGATGATCTGGTTTCCCTCAGTAGCTACGTTCACTATGTGACAATTAATACTGAGGGTGGGATCAGAAGCAGACCATCAAATACAGTCCCCTCTCTGGGTCTGGTCAGCCCCTCACAACATCATACCACCGAGGGCAGGGCATCAGTGGTACCCTGGTGGCCAACGAGGCTTATGGCATCCAAGGCCAGAAAGAGAATCAGTGTTTCTCAAAATGAGGTCATCAGAATGGCCGTAGGTGCGTATTTATGATAAAGAATTTCTTGACTCACCCAAACCAATGGAATCAGAACCTCCAAGGGTGATATCCAAGAATCTGCATTTTAAATAAGCCCCTTTGGTGATTCTTATGTTTTAAATTTGGAGGGGGCAATGAAGTTCTATTTTTTTTTAACTTTTTTTATTTTGTACTGGAGTATAGCCAATTAATAATGTGGTGATAATTTCAGGTGAACAGCAAAGGGATTCAGCCATACATATACATGGATCCATTCTCCCCCAAACTCCCCTCCTATTCAGGCTGCCACATAACATTGAGCAGAGTTCCATGTGCTATACAGTAGGATTTTGCTGGTTATCCCTTTTAAAGAGAGCAGAGACCCCAAAACCCCTAACTATTGTTTTAAATTTTAGCCTGCACAAGAACCCTTTACTTAGAGAATATCAGAGATGGAAGGAACCTTAATGATCAAACCCCAACCTCATATATTGTCGAGAAAAACACTGGGGACCAGTGCTGTAAAGTGACTTTCAAAGATCAAATATTTCTTTAAACTCTTAAAAAAAAAATCTACATCTCTAGTCCTGTAAGTTCAGAGAAGGCAATGGCACCCCACTCCAGTACTCTTGCCTGGAAAATCCCATGGATGGAGGAGCCTGGTAGGCTGCAGTCCATGGGGTTGCTGAGGGTCAGACACAACTGAGCGACTTTACTTTCACTTTTCACTTTCATGCATTGGAGAAGGAAATGGCAACCCACTCCAGTTTTCTTGCCTGGAGAATCTCAGGGATGGCAGAGCCTGGTGGGCTGCTGTCTGTGGGGTCGCATAGAGTCGGACACGACTGAAGCGACTTAGCATCAGCACCAGCAGTCCTATAAGTTGTCAAGAATATTATTGACACAAGAGAATGTATAATGTACCTTGGAAATATGTTCTTCAAAGATTGATGAAGATAAAATGCTTAATCATTTAAAGGGATATGTTTCTGCTCTCAGGAAAATTAATCCGAGCACCTCATTACCTGAAGCTGCCAACTAAATGAGTCATCATAACAGTTAAATTATTTCTTCCTTCTTGCTATGTTCAGTTTAATTATTGCCCTTTTTTCTCCCCTCAAGCCTACCTCCTTTGAGAAAATGCATAGGTTATTTGACCAAAAACACATTCTTACAGATAACAAACATTAAGTCACCATTTGCTCTAAAACACCATCTCCAGCGCTACAAGTCACATTTATATATTAATCCATCCTCAGTTCTCTCGTGTGCAGGTCCTAAATCATGAGCTAGCAGTTCTTACATAGAACCTTTGAAACCTAAATGCTTAAACCAGCCCAGATTGTTACCTGACAGAAATCTTTTCTCCATAACCTTTACCACACTCACAGCTTCAGTGAAACTATCTACATTCCATCTTTGGTGAACGATTTTGTCACTTTTTAAAATGGGGTAAATAATGCAAGCCAATATCAGAACACTCTAGATCTTGGAATATTGATCTAGTGGCTTGTCTACCACTAGGCTGGCGTCTGATGCTTTCTCACAGTAGAAATATAAAGAGAAAATCTGCCAACAGCAATGATCTATGGGGCTTGCTGAGGTAGAACATATTCTCAGTACAACCCTACCCAATTTTGGTGAGTGATGCCATGCTGAAATTTAACAGGTAGGGGAAAAAAACACCTCGATAGGAGACATTTCCCAGATTGACAACTGCAAAGAATTTAGGACAAGCAAATCCAAATAGATGGGAAGTGTAATTACAGGAAGACCTCTTCTAATAGTGACATTCAATGCATTCTTGCATGTAACATTTTGACAGTCAATCTTTTTTTCTCTCTCTCATCTCTGTACTGCTCTCCTTTTTTATTTCTGATAGATTGTAAGAGATCTAACATATGTCTTGAGAACAACTCTATTTTCTGCTATTGAGAACTGTTCCTCCCATCAGGAAACCGTAGTCTGGTATATATCTCTTTGCTAGTGACATTGGTTTTATCCTCTGGGAAAATAAATGGTAGGCTGGCAAACCCCTCCATCTCCTGGAATTCTTACTTCTCTTCACAGCAAAGTCAGCCGCTTCTTGTTTCTTTGCTCCTCTCATGATGCCATCACTATCTCTTAAGACTTTCTCACACAACATCTAAGTTACGGAAGTCATTCATTTAAAGTCTACGAGCTTAGAACAAGAGCAAGTCAAGTGTTTGCTTCTGCTCTGTCTTCAGTGGGAAAAAAAGACTTAATCTTATTAAGCAAACTAGTAGTGAAACTAGAATCAACCCAAAACACGTACACATACATCCTTTAGAAACTAATCTAAGGAACCACTGCTAAAACAATGGTGCTTAGAATGATTCTCCTCTCTCTTGTAAGACTGCCACGTATGTAAAAGTCAAATTTCCCTAGCTGATTTTTCGGACAACAGGTTGTATGAAGAAACAGGTACTTCAAAGACAAACAAAATTGAAAAGTCTTTGATCACCTATTTTTCCCTGGTAACCCATCCTCTCTTCTCACTGCAGCCAAAATTAGTGAGGTTCCACAGCACTCTTTACCCTCGAGAAAGTGACATAAAAAGTTCAAAGGAAAGTATTATAGTAGAAAATACCCTTCAAAACTCAAGTTAGTATGAAAGAAAGTTAAGACCCTGGTGCCCACGTTTTTAGTGGCATGGTCCTCACTGACCTCTCCCGTGCCATACCCAGGACCACCTCCTATCAGGACCAGGGAGGTTCTAACCCAACACCAAGTAGCAAGGACTTCCCTGGTGGTGAAAACTGTCTCCCAATGTACAGGGTGCAGGTTCGGTCCCTGGTCAGGGAGCTAAGCATCCCACATGCCTCTCGGCCAACAAGCCAAAACAAAACAAAAGCAATTTTGTAATGAATTCAATAAGGAGTTTCAACACTATTTTTTAACTAAAAAAAAAAAAACAAAACCCCACCATGTAATAAAAAGTAACCTGGGTTAAGCTTGGTAACCACTGAAATTGCACTTGGGGAGCTCTTGATCTGCCCATTTCTGCCAAAAGGGTACATTTTCTACCATGTGGATAAATAGAGTTCTAGGCTTGTTCAACAGAAACTTTCTGCCAATAATTACATTTCATGTCAGTTATCTTTTGATATCTTCCTGATTCCAGACACATATATATTGTAACGTAATGAAATACCTATTTTAAAAATGAGATAACAATGCAAGGTTCACCAATGATTTTTTGATTCAAGAGATGAAGTCTGGTCAGGAGAGGGGAAAAAGAATGCAAAGACCTGCAGTCCAGGAGCTCAGGAAGACTGAACAGGGGTTTGATGGAATTGGCCAGTGAGCAAACACAATGGTTTGGAAAGGAATTTAAACAGGGCGATGCTGACTTAGAGTAAGGAAGAACTCCATGCTGGATGGATTGGTTTTGGTAAATTTTTGGTCCTAAAAATAACACACACAAAAAATTGTCAATGACCTGTAGAGCTCTAATGGAAAATGCAAAAGGCTGACAGAGAGAGTGGTAGGAAAAAATAAGTAAAAATGAACTAGATGCAAAGAAATGTCTTGGTCCTGAATTTCTCTCATAGGTCTGTACATACCTGATACCTAAAGCTTTCCTTTCTGTAACGCTCATGTTATGCCAAGACGCCTCATTCCTGTAGTAGCTTTGTTCTACACAGTGCAGCCCAACTGTTGTACAAGCTGACGACATCATTCGTTCAGTCACAATTACTAACTTCTACTGTAAGTTATGTACTGCGTCGGGGACTGTGAATATAAAACTGTATGAAGCATGTACTTTTCACAGTAGCTCAGTGTCCATACCTACTGTGGAGAGAAGCACTGAAACAAAAAAATAAATGGGCTTTAGGGATGCATGTCAGAGAGCCCGGCCTCCACACCTACCCACATCTTACTCCAGCACTTCCTTCCAAATATCCAGGCTACCATTTCCTAATCATCTATTTTGAGCTGAGGACACAGTACTTTCTGATCCACTGAATAACACTATCAATTGAAATTAGACTCCTGCTCCTAAATAATACTCTTGGTCCACTGTCCATTCGGACCCAGGAAGAAGGCAGCCTGAGACAAAGAAACACCTCTCTCCCTGACTATGTACCCTGGAAAAACGTCTGGGGATCTAGTAAGGAAGGCCAATGAGCTTTAGCAATTTCTGTGACTAGGGCATTCCTCCCCTAAAAGCCAGCCACGTCAATTAATCCACTTCATTTCAACCACTGAGCCAACATAAAATTGAAATAACTTACAGTTACTGCCAATTTGGGATCTATCGAAACCAATGATCCAAGAATAAGAGGTTCCACAACCCATTATCCAATTCCACTCCATTCCTTTTAATTTGGTAAAGTAGAAAATCTGGTAGCTTTGTAATGTCCTCATGACTTGCTTATAGAGAAATGTCAAAATCCACCCATCAAATATCTAAGCCTCAGCTCCATACTATGACCTTAAAGTATGATCATTCTTTCAATAGAAAAATCAGAATTAATTCAATGTGCGTTGATTTTTAACCCCGTCCCTCTTCTTTCCTCTCCAACAACATCTTTATTGCTGAACCAAAATCCCAGAAATAGACACAGGATCCAGACTCTCTCACAGTCTGTCTCTGGTGAGGAAATAGCTATAAGCTATAAATAAGAGCAGTGATTGCCAATCTTCTGAAATGTGCAGTATCTTATTGCCGCTTAATTTTAGGTTACACTCTGGTTCTGCTTTTCCACTCGGCCATTAACGTGACTGAGACCTTAGTGCTGGGCAAAAAGTACTGTTCTCATGGTTCTGACGGAGTCCTGGGTCCCTAAGCAAGTGGAGAACACCATGGACTCCTAGCCCTTTCCTGGACCTCTCCAGCCTCACCTCTCACCTCTTATCCATTTACACTCTGCTCTCCAAAGAGACCAAATCATGATTCAGTGCTTCTCTTGGCTCTATGCCTTGTACATTTACAAATGCTGGACTCCTCCTGACTTGGCATCGTCATAGCAATTATCTCACCCAACTGCAATGTGCCATCGTCCTGTCCATCTCCCCTAACTAGACTGTAACTACCAAGGCCTGTAGTGCTTGGCATCTACTAGCTCTACTTTGTTAAAATGCTGAATTGATGAGTGAGCCCCCCTAAGCATGGGTCACAAGTTCCACCACGGAGCACCTTGTTGGCTTCCAAATAAGACTGAGAGCTCCTCAAATGTAGGGATAGGGTCTTTTCTCCCATCATAATGCCTAATCTTGTTCCCAGAACACTGTTGAATAAATATTTGTTATATAGGTAGGTAGCTAGCTGTTGTGGATGGAGGGATGCATGGATGGATGGATGGATGGGTAGACGGATGGGAGCGGAGAGAGAAACAGTTTGTCTTTGAGGGAGATAATAACAATCAGCACTTGTCAATGAATATTCAAGTTGATGGTAAACAGGATGAATGTCTTCTAGAGTCCTCAGTTAGAATAAGTTGACTCTGGAGGTCAGTTTGATCTTTCCAGTTAGACTCTCTGAGGCTGTTTCCTCATTTGCCAAATACGGTTAATGATTGTCCCAAACCTGGCAGGGTTGTCGTGAGGATTGAACGAGTTTTAGAGAAGTGTTTGACACATCCTAAGTGCTGAAGTACTGTAAACCAGAAAAACACGTGTGACTGCCACTTACGTTTTCAAATCTGAAACGTCCTCCTAGTCCTGCCAGAAATGATACTCGGGATAATTTTCTCTCAAAAGCCTGTTAGAAGGAAGACACCATTCTGAATGAATCACTGAGGCATGGAATGCAATTCCATCACCTCGGTATTTAGCCAGTTATTTTCCCAGGAAAAGACTCCAAGGTAAATGTCATAAAAACTGGCTTACAAAATGAATCTTCCAGCAGTCCCCAGCCCAAGCTCACATTGTTGGTAATTTGCCCAAAAGCCAAAGAAACTGAACATGAAGGAACCACTTTAGTGGGTGTTCTGCCAGAGACGGAAATTACTGGTCTTTTTTTCTTTTTCTCTCTTCTGAATAAAAAATTAGCATTTCAAAGATTACCATACTAAAAGGACCACACCAAGTGTATTTTTTCCCCAGCCACCTTTTTTTTTTTTTTAAGATAAAGTCTAATCTACAATATTTACACCATCTCCCTGCTTTTCTCTAACCCAAGTTGAGGCAGGAACCGCTGAGGCCCTCGAGCAGGAAGTCATCAGACACTTCCCTGAAAATGCAAATGAGGGAAGGAAATTTTTTTTTTTTAATGTAAAGCTCATAGCCTGAAGAAAGGCAGTGCCTCTCTAGTGCACCCGCCTCCTTCTCTCAATCCCATCCCTCTCACAACTCAAAGGCTTTTTAACGTTTTCTTTAAAGCAGCCCAGGAATCTGCCCAAGGACTTGTTACTACTGGGGCCCAATTTGTCCCGAAGTTTGCAATTAATGCAGTAATTAAAACCCTTCTGAAGGGCTCTTGGTTCAGTCAATGGTGTTTCATTTTCCAGAAGCGGAGGCTCTCTTTCTATAAAAACACAACAGGAGGCACATTTAAAAACTATATTTCAATTGCAAATAACATGGCAGCATCCCCAAATGGCAAAAAGACAATAAGAAAATTATCTGGGGGCTGGGGAGAGGGGTGTCCCTGAGGTGGCGCTAAAGGGGGCACTTAAATTCTTTTCAGCAGCATCCAGGCTCCACTGCTGCTCCTGCAGCAAAGAAAACTCATTCGAAAATGGAGCAAATTAGTAGAATTAAACAGATGGGCGCCCTGGGTCATTATCACACCACTTCATTAATGCATCCAGGATGAAGGCAATGTAACACAACAAAACCACGAGAATTAAACTTTCCAAAAGAAAGCAAGCCTCTGCTTTTCTATAGTGACTGAGAACTTCAGATTTAATAAAGACTGATCATATTAATAGTCGATTTTCAAACACAAGTTGAGACTCAAGAGTAATCAAGTTTAGAATTCAATCAGTCAAATAAAACTTTTGGTCATATCTACAAGAAGCTTCCCGGTAGCGCAAACAGTAAAGAATCTGCCTGCACTGTGGGAGATCTGGGTTTGATCCCTGCATCAGGGAGATCCCCTGGAGGAGGGCATGGCAACCCACTCCTGTATTCTTGCCTGGAAAATCCCCACAGACAGAGGAGCCTGGCAGGCTACAGCCCATGGGGTCCCAAAGAGTCAGACAGGACTGAACGACTAACACTTTTACTTTTCATGTCTACAAAGTCATTCCTTGCTTAGCTCTTCTCTCTGAAGCTGTCTGACACACAGCCAGGCTCCCTGCCCCACCCCCCAGCTCCTTCAATGGCCCCTTCTTTGTTAAGACACTTCAATCAGTCCTCAGCTCACTTTTCAAATTCACCACCCTTTTTCCCCCTAGAAGACTCACACCCTCAACAAAACAATCTGGTTTCCATCCTAGGTGCAAAGTGTTGGCCTTCCTGCTCCAGACCAGGGTCCATGCAGAACAGCCTAAAGGCAAGCTGGTGTTAGAGAAGCCCTGGGTTTAACATCCAGCTCTGACTTTGAGTATATTCATGACTGAGGAAGTCTGAATCACGAATTTATACTTTCTGAGTCTGTGTTTCCTTATTATAAAATGGGGGTGGTACACCTTTCTTCTACAATTGTTGTAAGGGTCCAGACCACTGGAGATACCCAACCATTTACATCTGTGGCTTCCTCCATGTTACTGACAAAGATTCTTCACTTGATCAAACTTGTCAAGTTACTGAATCTTCTCCCAGGTTCAGCTATGCAGTTCTTTGCAAAACCTCGTTTTAGCATGAACCCTTCTAAGTCAGGTTAACCAGAACCACCCTCTCCAATATCCGATAGGTTCCCTATCCTCCACTCCACCCAAAGGCGATGTCTAATCACCCTGGCCTGTCTTCAGCAAGAATCCTTTGGGTCAGTTTACCCCAAATCCCTAGTACCCGTGATTTCTCTCCCCACCCCGCTACTTACTTGCTCATAAATCTACACTCACCACTTGCCCACACCGTACCCAGAACTGAGTCTAGTTCAATACTGAGGTTTTCTCCCCCTACTCCAAGTGTCTTGATTAATTAAAATCTGTTTTTACGACTTTAATTACTGTCCAACTCTAGTTTTTCTTTGACATGCCGCATCATTTACGGTTCACAACCTAACTGCCCTCAACAAAGCTTCTGACCCTTGCAGGTGAAAATGAGCTCCACTTCCTCTGAATACTTATATCATATACCCATGACTTGTTCATTTGACATTTTTGCCAAAAATAATCTTGTAGTATCATTATCTCCCAGGGCCCAGATACCTGACAATGAGATCATAAGCCCACTGGTCATCGCTCACACATTCTTCATCCACCCCAGTCCCAAGCAGAGTCTTAGACCTTGATTAACTCATCATCTGTTAAGTTGTGCCAGTTGATGGTGGCTTGTTCTTTTCCCCTCCCCTGAGGAAGTGAGCAATGGCCATTACTGAACTGGCAAATTCAACCACCATCTCTCTCTCCACTTCAGAGCATCCTTCTCTCAACATGGCACAAAGAATCTACTAAAACACTTAATTTTTTCTCATAATATGAACTTCAATTATAATATAGACTAACTAGTGTTTTAGCGGTTAAAGAGGAAAAAGTTACAGATGACTAAGGCGAGACCTTAATGAGCTGGTAGAACCAGCCCTCCCTCTGGCTCTGGATAACTTTCCAGCCAATTTCTTAACGAGCTTTCACTATCAGCTACACCTTCTCTCTGACTCATTTTCCATCCTTCCCCACTCTTTGCAGGTGTACCCACTGCTTACCCACACACAGTTAATTCTTTCACCACTCACTCAGTTCATCTCTTTTTCAAAGAAACCCAACTCATCTTGGGTTTTCTGAAAAGTATCCCGAGTTAATTGATTGCTTCTTCCTTGTGGGGAATTCTCAGGAGTGGGAAGCCTGGCCTGCAGGGGAATTGCTGGTGTCTCTCTCTCTCTCTGCTGGAGAAGGAAGGGGGCTCTGAGGAAAAAGGATGGTCAGGGACAAGTTAGGTCAGAAATGACAAATGTTGGGACTTTCCTGTGATTCGATGGCAGTCCTGATGTGAAGAACAGACTCATCAGTAAAGACCCTGAGGCTGGGAAAGACTGAGGGCAGGAAGAGAAAGGGGCAAAGAGCATGAGATGGTTGGATGGCATCATGGACTCAACGGACATGAGTTTGAGCAAGCTCCAGGAGATAGTGAAGGACAGGCATGCCTAGCATGCTTCAGTCCATGGGGTCGCAAAGAGTGGGACATGACTTAGGGACTGAAAAACCACCACCATCACCAGTGATTAAGACTTCACCTTCTAATGGAGTGGGTGTGGGGTCAATCTCTAGTAGGGCAGCTAAGATCCCACATTCAAACCATAAAACAGAAACAACACTGTAAGAAATTCAGTAAAGGCTTTTAAAGTGGTCCACATTAAAAAAAAAAAAAACTTAAAAAAAAACAAGAATGACATTTGTCTATCACATTGCAAAAGACTATAGCATTCTCCCTGCCTCTCCTTTCTCTGAGCTGATCAACCAGAGAATCTTGATAATTATTTTTACAGGGAAAGGTCACATTCTCCTAATCAGAGTTTGAGTTGTGAATGAAACAGAACTGAATACATCTACCTGTTCTCTTTGCTTCCTGGTTTCTTCCTAATCATCTCAACCTGCAGCTCCCTCTTTTGATTTTCATTTCCAAAAATAGCAAAGGGGAAGAATGAGAGGAGAAAGCCACCCACCAGAGGAAGCAGAGCCGTGCTTTAGAGAGACCCTTGTCTACTCAAAGTGCAATGCAAACTACAAACCTGCCCCAAAATTGCACACAAGCCTGCCCTCTGCCTCATGAAGTCCTGCTCCTAAGGAGGCAAGATGCTACATAAACGTCTTTCGCATTTGGGGAAAAAAAGTGCAGTAAGTAATGCTTTAAGACACTCTGTTAGGTGCTGCTGGAGATCCACAAATGTCTAACCTTCAACCCCCTCACCCACACCCTGATCAGGAAAACAAGCACACGGACACCATCACCCAGTGCTAAGTGNGCAAGATGCTACATAAACGTCTTTCGCATTTGGGGAAAAAAAGTGCAGTAAGTAATGCTTTAAGACACTCTGTTAGGTGCTGCTGGAGATCCACAAATGTCTAACCTTCAACCCCCTCACCCACACCCTGATCAGGAAAACAAGCACACGGACACCATCACCCAGTGCTAAGTGCATAATGGGTACCAAACACACAGAAAAAGCAGAAATACTGGACCATCCTAGTGACCTGAAGCGGGGGAGGCCATCGGTTCTGTGTCCTGCCCCTCAGCCCCATTCCTCTTTGGGGTTCCCAGCTGAAGGAAATAATCACTGACATCATTTTTATAAATAGGTGGCTAAGTTCTCAAGTGTTCTGACTACTTCCAAATCCAGAACTCCTTTGGCACACAGTGCCTGGGTACGAAGTTTAGCCACAGCGGCTCACTAAGGTTTCCCAGAGTCTCCAATCCGATCTATCCCAGGTCTGTGGAGCGGACCCACAGCGCTCCAGAAAACCAGCCTCACTGAGCATTGACGCAGACCCCTGAGCACGTGCCCGGGGGTCCCATCCACACTGTGAGTGGGAAAGGCCGGCGGGCCTGCCCTGCAGAGACATCAGCCGTCCCTGGGAACACAAGCCCTTCCACACTTGGCCACAGACAGGGAAAGGAGGCCTTAGATGACACGTGGCCCATGAATCACTCGACCAAGTCCTCCTAACATGGGAGGGGCTTGTGAGGATAATGCTGGGGAGAGGAGCCCAAAGAACTCCCTTCGTTTCTCTTCCCCGTCAGCAGTGAATCCTGGGTATGTTTTATTCCCCTGAGCTACAAGTGTTTGTAACATTCTTCAATCTCAGTTCAGTTCAGCTGCTCAGTCATGTCTAACTCCTTGTGACCCCATGAACTGCAGCACGCCAGGCTTCCCTGGCCATCGCCAACTCCCAGAGCTTAGTCAAACTTACATCCACTGAGTCGGTGATACCATCCAACCATCTCATCCACTGTCATCTCCTTCCATCTCAGTCGTGATAATAAGATCTAAGGAAGCTTTCCTTCAAAGTTCTCTTATGCTGTTAGACATGAAGGAATTAGACATTAGACATGGAGGAATTCAGATACAGAGAGGTGCTCTACCAGTACCTACTACAAAGTTAGCTGGACAAGGCCCTGAAGGATGAAGCACTTGACTTTTTCTCATTTACTTACTTTTTGTTCATTCATTCAGTCACTCAGTCAGTCCATCTCTCACATCACCCAGGCCCAGCACATTCAATCAAATAGGCATTTACAGAGCAAACGAAACACAGAAATGGAGAAACAGGAACCCAGGAATGTCAGGTGGCAGGGGGAACTGGTGGGCATTGAAAATGCAAAGACCGTGACATTTATCTTTTTGAAATGAGGCTGGAAACCACAAGGGCTAACTAAGCCTGTGATAGCCTTCTCACAAATTTTCAGGAGCCCATCATTCATAGAGACAAATGCATTTTTTGAAGGATAGCTCATTTTCAGTTCAGATCAGTCACTCAGTCGTGTCTGACTCTTTGCAACCCCATGGACTGCAGCACGCCAGGCCTCTCGGTCCATCACCAACTCCCAGAGCTTACTCAAACTCATGTCCATAGAGTCAGTGATGCCATCCAACCATCTCNAAACTAGAATGCAACCCAAAATACATACACATAGATCCTTTAGAAACTAATCTAATGAACTGCTGCTAAAACAATGGTGCTTAGAATGATTCTCCTCTCTCTTGTAAGACTGCCACATATATAAAAGTCAAATTTCCCTAGCTGATTTTTCGGACAACAGATTATATGAAGAAACAGGTACTTCAAAAACAAACAAAACTGAAAAGTATTTGATCGCCTATTTTTCCCTAGTAACCCATCCTCTCTTCTCACTGCAGCCAAAATTAGTGAGGTTCCACAGCACTCTTTACCCTCGAGAAAGTGACATAAAAAGTTCAAAGGAAAATATTGTAGTAGAAAATACCCTTCAAAACTCAAGTTAGTATGAAAGAAAGTTAAGACCCTGGTGCCCACGTTTTTTGTGGCATGGTCCTCACTGACCTCTCCTGTGCCATACCCAGGACCACCTCCTATCAGGATCAGGGAGGTTCTAACCCAACACCAAGTAACAAGGACTTCCCTGGTGGTGAAAACTGCCTCCCAATGCACAGGGTGCAGGTTCGGTCCCTGGTCAGGGAGCTAAGCATCCCACATGCCTCTCGGCCAACAAGCCAAAACATAAAACAAAAGCAATTTTGTAATGAATTCAATAAGGAGTTTCAACACTATTTTTTAACAAAAAAAAAGGACAAAAAACCCACCATGTAATAAAAAGTAACTTGGGTTAAGCTTGGTAACCACTGAAATTGCACTTGGGGAGCTCTTGATCTGCCCATTTCTGCCAAAAGGGTACATTTTCTACCGTGTGGATAAATAGAGTTCTAAGCTTGTTCAACAGAAACTTTCTGCCAATAATTACATTTCGTGTCAGTTATCTTCTGATATCTTCCTGATTCCAGACACACATATATTGTAATGTAATGAAATACCTATTTTAAAAATGAGATAATAACAATGCAAGGTTCACTAATTTGATTCAAGAGATGAAGTCTGGTCAGGAGAGGGGGAAAAAGAATGCAAAGACCTGCAGTCTAGGAGCTCAGGAAGACTGAACAGGGGTTTGATGGAATTGGCCAGTGAGCAAACACAATGGCTTGGAAAGGAATCTAAACAGGGCGATGCTGACTTAGAGTAAGGAAGAACTCCATGCTGGATGGATTGGTTTTGGTAAATTTTTGGTCCTAAAAATAACACACAAAAAAAATTGTCAATGACCTGTAGAGCTCTAATGGAAAATGCAAAAGGCTGACAGAGAGAGTGGTAGGAAAAAATAAGTAAAAATGAACTAGATGCAAAGAAATATCTTGGTCCTGAATTTCTCTCATAGGTCTGCACCTACCTGATACCTAAAGCTTTCCTTTCTGTAACGCACATGTTATGCCAAGATGCCTCATTCCTGTAGTAGCTTTGTTCTACACAGTGCAGCCCAACTGTTGTACAAGCTGATGACATCATTCGTTCATTCACAATTACTAACTTCTACTGTAAGTTATGCACTACATCAGGGACTGTATATATAAAACTGTATGAAACATGTACTTTTCACAGTAGCTCAGTGTCCATACCTACTGTGGAGAGAAGCACTGAAACAAAAAAATCAACGGGCTTTAGGGATGCATGTCAGAGAGCCCGGCCTCCACACCTACCCATGTCTTACTCCAGCACTTCCTTTCAAATATCCAGGCTACGATTTCCTAATCATCTATTTTAAGGTGAGGACACAGTACTTTCTGATCCACTGAATAACACTATCAATTTAAATTAGACTCCTGCTTCTAAATAATACTCTTGGTCCACTGTCCATTCGGACTCAGGAAGAAGGCAGCCTGAGACAAAGAAACACCTCTCTCCCTGACTATGTATCCTGGAAAAATGTCTGGGGATCTAGTAAGGAAGGCCAATGAGCTTTAGCAATTTCTGTGACTAGGGCATTCCTCCCCTAAAAGCCAGCCACGTCAATTAATCCACTTCATTTCAACCACTGAGCCGACATAAAATTGAAATAACTTACAGTTACTGCCAATCTGGGATCTATCGAAACCAATCATCCAAGAATAAGAGGTTCCACACCCATTATCCAATTCCACTCCATTCCTTTCAATTTGGTAAAGTAGAAAATCTGGTAGCTTTGTAATGTCCTCATGACTTGCTTATAGAGAAATGTCAAAATCCACCCATCAAATATCTAAGCCTCAGCTCCATACTATGACCTTAAAGTATGATCATTCTTTCAATGGAAAAATCAGAATTAATTCAATGTGCGTTGATTTTTAACCCCGTCCCTCTTCTTTCCTCTCCAACAATATCTTTATTGCTGAACCAAAATCCCAGAAATAGACACAGGATCCAGACTCTCTCACAGTCTGTCTCTGGTGAGGAAATAGCTATAAGCTATAAATAAGAGCAGTGATTGCCAATCTTCTGAAATGTGCAATATCTTATTGCCGCTTAATTTTAGGTTACACTCTGGTTCTGCTTTTCCACTTGGCCATTAAGGTGACTGAGACCTTAGTGCTGGGCAAAAAGTACTGTTCTCGTGGTTCTGATGGAGTCCTGGGTCCCTAAGCAAGTGGAGAACACCATGGACTCCTAGCCCTTTCCTAGACCTCTCCAGCCTCACCTCTCACCTCTTATCCATTTACACTCTGCTCTCCAAAGAGACCAAATCATGATTCAGTTCTTCTCTTGGCTCTGTGCCTTGTACATTTATAAATGCTGGACTCCTCCTGACTTGGCATCATCATAGCAGTTATCTCACCGAACTGCAATGTGCCATCGTCCTGTCCATCTCCCCTAACTAGACTGTAACTACCAAGGCTACTGGTCTATAGCACTTGGCATCTACTAGCTCTGTACTTGTTAAAACACTGAATTGATGAGTGAGCCCTCCTAAGCGTGGGTCACAGGTTCCACCACGGAGCACCTTATTGGCTTCCAAATAAGACTGAAAGCTCCTCAAATGTAGGGATAGGGTCTTTTGTTAGATAGGTAGGTAGCTAGCTGTTGTGGATGGAGGGATTGGATGGGTAGATGATGGGAGTGGAGAGAGAGAGTTTTGTCTTTGAGGGAGATAACAACAATCAGCACTTGTCAATGAATATTCAAGTTGATGGTAAACAGGATGAATGTCGTCTAGAGTCCTCAGAATAAGTTGACTCCAGAGGTCAGTTTGATCTTTCCAGTTAGACTCTCTGAGGCTGTTTCCTCATTTGCCAAATACGGTTAATGATTGTCCCAAACCTGGCAGGGTTGTCCCGAGGATTGAACGAGTTTTAGAGAAGTGTTTGACACATCCTAAGTGCTAAAGTACTGTAAACCAGAAAAACACGTGTGACTGCCACTTACATTTTCAAATCTGAAACGTCCTCCTAGTCCTGCCAGAAATGATACTCGGGATAATTTTCTCTCAAAAGCCTGTTAGAAGGAAGACACCATTCTGAATGAATCACTGAGGCATGGAATGCAATTCCATCACCTCGGTATTTAGCCAGTTATTTTCCCAGGAAAAGACTCCAAGGTAAATGTCATAAAAATTGGCTTACAAAATGAATCTTCCAGCAGTCCCCAGCCCAAGCTCACATTGTTGGTAATTTGCCCCAAAGCCAAAGAAACTGAACATAAAGGAACCACTTTAGTGGGTGTTCTGCCAGAGAAGGAAATTACTGGTCTTTTTTTCTTTTTCTCTCTTCTGAATAAAAAATTAGCATTTCAAAGATTACCATACTAAAAGGACCACACCAAGTGTATTTTTTCCCCAGCCACCTATTTATTTATTTATTTTTTGAGATAAGTTCTAATCTACAATATTTACACCATCTCCCTGCTTTTCTCTAACCCAAGTTGAGGCAGGAACCGCTGAGGCCCTCGAGCAGGAAGTCATCAGACACTTCCCTGAAAATGCAAATGAGGGAAGGATTTTTTTTTTTTTAATGTAAAGCTCATAGCCTGAAGAAAGGCAGTGCCTCTCTAGTACACCCACCTCCTTCTCTCAATCCCATCCCTCTCACAACTCAAAGGCTTTTAACGTTTTCTTTAAAGCAGCCCAGGAATCTGCCCAACGACTTGTTACTACTGGGGCCCAATTTGTCCCCAAGTTTGCAATTAATGCAGTAATTAAAACCCTTCTGAAGTGCTCTTGGTTCAGTCAATGGTGTTTCATNCTCTCAATCCCATCCCTCTCACAACTCAAAGGCTTTTAACGTTTTCTTTAAAGCAGCCCAGGAATCTGCCCAACGACTTGTTACTACTGGGGCCCAATTTGTCCCCAAGTTTGCAATTAATGCAGTAATTAAAACCCTTCTGAAGTGCTCTTGGTTCAGTCAATGGTGTTTCATTTTCCAGAAGCGGAGGCTCTCTTTCTATGAAAACACAACAGGAGGCACATTTAAAAACTATATTTCAATTGCAAATAACATGGCAGCATCCCCAAATGGCAAAAAGACAATAAGAAAATTATCTGGGGGCTAGGGAGAGGGGTGTCCCTGAGGTGGCACTAAAGGGGGCACTTAAATTCTTTTCAGCAGCATCCAGGCNATAAGACTGTGGTTCAAAATGCTTGGTTTCTTTTTAAATAAAATTCCCACTGCAATGAAAGAAAAGTTGTCAGTGTTTCTGAGGAAGAGATATGAGCCATCTTAGTGGATGGGAATGAGAGCCTTGGAAGAAAGAGTATCTCAGCGCCCAGACCTGCAGAGAAGTAGAAAGCCTGGGGCATTTTGAAGCTATGGTCCCTTGTGTGCTGACAGCAACGGCAATGAACTCTGAGCAAAACATCTCCATCCAGGCAGCCACCAAAGAGCCCTGACAGACAGCATCACCTCCCAAGGACAAAGTCTAATGGCTAATTCTATCTGAAGCAATCACAACCACCCTTCTCCTCAGAAGCCAGAACCTCCTCTCCAGGTTCTGTGTNATGGTCCCTTGTGTGCTGACAGCAACGGCAATGAACTCTGAGCAAAACATCTCCATCCAGGCAGTCTCCAAAGAGCCCTGACAGACAGCATCACCTCCCAAGGACAAAGTCTAATGGCTAATTCTATCTGAAGCAATCACAACCACCCTTCTCCTCAGAAGCCAGAACCTCCTCTCCAGGTTCTGTGTTGAATAGCAGCCAGAGTGCCCCCCGTGGTGGGAGAAGATGCTGCCACTCCAGCTGCAGCTTCGCTGGGTGCACATCAACACCCCTGGTGTCTCCAGGGCTGACGGAGACAGTGGAAGAAAACCTCCTTGTTCACAGCCCAAATGGACAGGCGCCATCCCACCTCCTATCTAACCAAGAGCTGCCGTGACATTCACAACAAAGCAAAGAAAAAGTGAGAAGTAACTTATCCAAAGTTTTTTTTTTTTTTTTTAATTACTTAAGGACAGCAGTACTTTTCCATCTTCAGTTACAAGAAGTGAACTTAACAGGCCTAAGTAGTCAAACACCTACAGGGAAAATCAAGGGAAAACACAGAATTAAGAGCTGAGATCTAATACCCAACTGGAAATGCAGCGGAATAATTTGGGAATGGTGCTACCCAAGACAGTGGCAGGGAATCACTGATGATCCAGAAGCTCCTCTGTGCTAGGAAGCCTTTACAACACAGGGAATTCTGTCCCTCAGCTGAAGCTGGAGAGTACAGAGTATTTGGATAAAGACAGAATATTAAAATTCAGAAATAATTCAGGAAAAAACAAATTTTTGGAAATTAAACTTCTCAAAAGCCCAAAGGTTGATCCAGAAGAGGAAATGGTGTGCTAAGAGCATGTAGCTCTAAATTCTACTTCCTACAGAGACCATCTCACCAAGTTAGAGACCAGAAGAGAAAGAGTCAGGGCGTTTTGTTTTCTCCAAAACTCAACCTAGAACAGTGATGGCCACCATCCAAGGAGCTGGGATGCTCATTTATTTATTTGATTATTTAGTATTTAGCCCACACAGAACAGTCAAAGAATAAGTTTATCAAAGAGGAAAAAAAGATACAGACTCAATGAGTGGTAGTTACAACCCAGCAGTCTTAGCAAGTCCCTCAGCTTTTTAGCTTCCTTTGCCTTAATGACAATTCCCAGACTAGAGACAAACATTTAGGACAAGAGTGTTACTGCTGTGGACTTTCCAAATTCAGTCAAGCACACAAGGCCTCACTCTGATCGTGAACCTCCATGCCCTGGGCTAGAAGTGGTGTGCCCATTACCGAGACTCTAGTGCCCTCGGCAGACATGTCCCCTCATGCTGGGCTCTGTTTAGCTCACACATACTGGCACGAGGGAGCAAAAGACGCTGTTCCCTCCTCTAGGGTCTCAGCATTACCTCCTAAACCCGGCCCCCAGCTCCAGAGGCAGGCTGCCCTCAGAGTTGTGCCCTGCTGGTCCCCAGCACAGTGGACTGGAGCTGATCTCAAAAGCCAGAGCCCTGGGCTTTGTAGGGGGAAGCCCCTGAGACTGAGATGCAACCCAGGTTACCATCTGTGTCCCCATAGGAGGGACAGAGAGCATGTTAGGAGCAGAAGGACATCTATAATTAGATCTTTGTGCGTGTGGGTAGGTGGGTGTGGGTGCGCACAGGCCACACAGCCTGCAGGATCTCAGCTCTCCGACTAGGGACTGAACCCGGGCCACAGCCATGACAGTCCAAAATACTAATCACTAGGCCACCAGGGAACTCCCAGCGTTCACATCTTGTGATCTAGGACCTCGGTATGTGGACACACCTGGACCCCAGACAGTCGAGTTCCAAGGTGCCAAGCGAAGACTTGTCAGTGAGACGATGAACAGTCATGGCTCACAGACTCAGCTTCACTAGTGGGCCCCATCGTTGACCTAAGGCTTTCCCCCGAAGAGTCCCCACAAAGGAAAGAGACGCAAAGGGAAGACAGCTGAAGTCCAAGTCAGGAGCTGAGAGTTCTGTTCTCCCATGTACCATCCAAGCTGTGTGTTAAGTTTCTTTTTGTTTTTTTTAGTTATTATTAAAAACAGGATATGAATCTGACTAGGGCCTAAAAGGGAGAACCAAAGTTAGGATATAGTTTTCCAGGAAACTATTTTCCATAGGGGAAGATAACTTGGTTCTCTTGAAAACCAAAAAAACCCACCAATATCAATAACCACTTGAAAGTGAAAGAGTTAGCCACTCAGTCATGTCCAACTCTTTGCAACCCCATGGACTGCCTATGGGATTTCCCAGGCAAGAATAACCACTTAGGCATCTCTTTCTAGGATGCCTACATGGCAAGTCTATATCGGGGGAGAGCCCCATGGACTGTAACCCACGAGGCTACTGTGCCCGTGGAATTTTCCAAACAAAAATAATGGAGTGGGTAGCCATTCCTTTCTCCAAGGTATCTTCCCAACCCAAGGATAGAAACTGCATTTCCCACATTGGCAGATGGAATAGTGCCACCTACAAAGCCCATAGTAGGGGGTACAATCAGATCTATGCCAAGCAGAGATTGGTCGACCCACTTTAAGCTTTCAACTTGACCAAAATTTCTTTTTCTAAAAAAAATCTTCGACCTGTATGGGTCATTTGGAAATGGAGAGCCAGGAAACTAGCCTTCAGAAACAGGCATGGTTCAAGCACATCTCATCCCTAAACAAGATGAAAACACAATAATATGAAAATACAGTCTCTCAACTAGCAATTACCTCAGTAAGACTCCAGTCTGTGTAAAGTCTCAAATCAGTCAACTCTAAAGCGCCACAGTCTGTATCACTAATCAGCTGTTCAAATACTACAAAGTGATATATCTGAGAGAGCAGCTAGGTCATACCTTCTTTCATAATGTGACTTTAATTTAAATTTCATGATAACAGCAGAGCACAGAGTAAAATGTGCATGCACAAATTTAGAGCATTCACAGATGCAGGGAAAACTGTCCACAATAGACATTTCTGTTGTTTAAAAATAAGGACATTAAAAGTTACTTTGCATTTTCTTATGAAAACTTTTGACTAAAATGTGCTGTTATATTATGGCTTTGGTAACACATTACATGAGCCCATAAGAGCCCTATTTTTTTTTTCTTTTATTTTCTTTAGTTTCCTCATTATATACTTTCAATGACTATAATAACCCATGAATCCCTACCACTATTTCTCATTATGCACTTTGTTTTCTGTATTATAATTCATTTATGTAAGACTAATCAAAATACCCAATTAGATCTATCTATAGAGAGAATTTTTTACATCATTTGAGCATGCCAAAGACCAAACAAAAAACCTAAGTATTCCTAAATACTGAGAGCAGATGAGTTTCAAGATCTTTGGACATCCAGCCAGTTCATCACTTGCCACTGAGATTTAGAAATAAGTTGTAAAAGAGGTTATGTTTATAATTAAGAAAAAAAAAATAACAAAAATAAAACAGGCATTGAAGCAAAGGAGATTTCCTGAACACTGAATATATTGCATTTGACAAGGGCAATAACCCACCCAATCACATCTTTTGCTCTCATTTACTATAAATATTCAGGCCAGCAGAAGCACAGACCATTGTTTTGAGCCTCAGGGCTGTTTAAGCGTATGGGTCCTACTTAATACATTAAGACATATGGGAAAACTTTCCCTAGATTCAGAGGGCTTATGGATCACCCACAACTGGTAAGAACTTCCCCCTAATGCTTGTAACACATCCTGACTCAGATATTTAAATTTACTTTTTAAAATACTTTTATTCCAAAGAGCTGTTTTCCCAAATGACCTATCTTGGTTTCATCTTTTAAAATAAATATGTATCAATACATACATGGTTTTTCTATTCAACATCAGTGTTTTACATATCCTATAGAACTGACAGATTTATACAGTTTAAAGAGAGTCATCACAAACACTTGGGGAATTACATTTACATGTGTATTTGTGAAATTCAAGCTGTCAAGTTGTATCTGTCCCTACTGCTACCATCTAAATAGAGCGTTCATTAAGAATGCTGCTGCTGCTGCTAAGTCGTTTCAGTCGTGTCTGACTGTGTGACCCCATAGACGGCAGCCCACCAGGCTCCCCCTTCCCTGGGATTCTCCAGGCAAGAACACTGGAGTGGGTTGCCGTTTGCTTCTCCAATGCATCAAAGTGAAAAGTGAAAGTGAAGTCACTCAGTCGTGTCCAACTCTTAGCGACCCCATGGACTGCAGCCTACCAGGCCCCTCCGTCCACGGGATTTTCCAGGCAACAGTACTGGAGCAGGGTGCCATCGCCTTCTTCGTTCATTAAGAATAATTCTCTTTAATTACTGGCTGGAAAATCCCTGCATTGTTGTCCTTTTCATAACACTATAAGGTCAGCACAGTTTATTAAACAGTTATTGAAGACATGAGAAAAAGAGTGATCATGAATATTTGATAAACATGTTTGCATTATCAATACACTGCAGTACAATAGGGTATACTGAATATTTAGGTTGACTTGTAAGAACATAACTGATGCACCAATCTGTATGGCCCTATTAGGATGTTATTCGACATCAGCATTTTACTCCTTTTTGGAAATCAGTCGCAGCCTAGTAGAACCTCAAGGCTTTGGAAACAAATGTAATGCAGCAGACAATAATTTGTTTGAATAACAGCAATTTAATTGAACAGCAAATTATTTTGCATTCCAATAAATATAAAACCTAGAAATGTGTCTCAACCTGTGCAGTGAGCAAGAGAGAAAGCAAAGACGGGGGAGCATTTAAATGATTGTAAAGGAAGTGAAATTCACACAAGCCCCACATATAAAGCAAACAAGCTATGAGATTCTGTGTTGTCATCTAAAATACACTAGACAGTTTGTTTCTCCAAGAGTCCATTGTTCAGACAAGTGTTTTCATACATAGGCTACTCAAGAGTTTATCTTAGATAAAGGGTAGGCAGGAGAGAAAAAAGAATTCAAGACAGACTTCTATTAGCTCAGCCCTAAGGCTAATCTGTTGCACGTGTAGTTTCTACATTCATAAGCAAGTTGTAGGAGACAACACTGCAGCTGAGCGCAGGAGAGCTGGAAACTGTTCCCCAGGGCATGATAGCACAAAATGACTTTGCTATATTCCCTCTCCAGCCTAGCATCACAGGCTCAGGCAGGAACACAGCCATTGCACCCCCAGGGCAGCTTCCTGTTGTTAGATAAGAAACCTCCACTCTATCACTCTCCCTGAAATCTGACCAGAAGCACACAAAAGTGGTTCAACCAAGACAAATCAGCCCCTATTTTCTCTGAACGTTTTCTCCTCCAGCCTGTGTGTTCCTCTGCCTGGTAGGTTCTGAATGACATTGTTAACCCAGACCATACAACTGAATGAATTCACAAGTTTTCACACCCTCACACATACACTTTTACACCCAATATTCCAAGTATGGATTGACTGAGTTTCCATTGTATAAGATAGCCTACAGTCTTTATTTACATCCTCAATGTCACAATAACTACCATGCTTGTAAAAATGCAAGAGAAACTTTTAGCAGGATTTCAGTTTGTCTTTAGCTAAACCTATTAATGTTTCATGCAATATCACACTTTAAAGTGTTTAACACTAAAATCACCAAACATACATGGTAATTACACAAACCTGAAGCTGTAACTTCATCATTTCTTCATCTACTACATTACATGCAGGAGGTTTCCAGTTCGTTTAAAAGAAAAAAATAAAACCTGTTTTGCTTAACCTGCCACAACTTACAACCATGTATCTCCACTGGCTGGCTAACAAAAGGGCAAAACTACCTTCAGTGATGCTTTTTCAGTTCAGAAACACAAAAACAGAATAGTATTCCTCCAGGCAATTTTCCATTTCCAAACGTCCTCTGGACCTTTATAAGAAGTTTACCCCTGAAAACTGACATCCTTTTTTAGTTAAAAGGCATAACTAACACCATGGTTAATCTAGCAACACC